>CM031242.1:622550613-622658531 GCA_018340775.1 Taxus wallichiana var. yunnanensis
AATAATTAGTAATCATATCTCCAAACCTTTTAGGTTTATTTTCAATCGAGAGAGAGAGTCTTTCTCTATATGATTAAGTATTAGGGGTATATCATACCCATTATCCATATTTCTTAATGCATGTTCATTATGCATCATATTATTATATTACATTGTTTAGATAACACATCATATTATGCAACTCACAAGTTGCTTCATTTTTTAAGGGAAATTGAACTAGTTCCCATTGTCCATCCTATCAAGATAACAAGGTGAGCACTAACATAATATAAAGAGTACCAACAAGATGGACTTACATCTTCTTTAAAATTATACGATAATATTCACAACCCATGCAAATAAAAAAATTGAAATTCATCATTACAACATATAAAATTTACATGACGATGCTCTTTAGGCAAGCTGCATTACAACATCCCTCATTCTATAAGTATACTGACTTTTATTTTACAATTAAGCAAAAGAATGAATTAGCATTCTTTACTAAGAATTAGATATATATGAGCCAATGCATCATATAAATTTTTTGCCTTCTTTTACCACTTAAGTCCTCTATTTGCAAACATAGCTAGTAAGGGTCGGTTCAATGAACTGAGCATGATAAGCACTAATCATTAAAATGAAGTGCATTCCACTAATTGTTTCATTAAAGCAACACTGCTTTAATGAGATAATTAAGTCATCATAAAATCAACATAAATGATAAAAAGAAAGGAAGTACATTAATAAACTTAGATCAACTTTAAAAATAAGAGCAGAATATAATAAACAATATCTGCCTAAGATCTTAAGTTCTATTAATTCTATCAATGGCTTGTAAACAACAATCAATCCTGCCATCCCATTATTTCTTAATTCTATCCTAATAGAATACCACATTTATCTTTTCTAAGAGACAAAATAAATGTAAACAACATGGTTCCTTCAAGGATGAACCCTTTATATCCTAAGCAAGAACCATTATATACCATGCCCGAACCTATAACATCATAAAACCCAGGACTCAGATTAAAACATGGGTTTTGTGTTCCTTTTTGAGATAACAATATTGCACATTCATCATTAGAATATACATCAATCAGAATTCCATAACCAGACAAGAAGGTAAGGAAAAACCAGAACAGTCCAACTACAACTTTAATTCCAACTTTCCATGAAAAAATTATCAAACAATAACAAAAATCAATGCTCACAAACAAAGTAGCCCAAGAGGAGTTAATCTCTACTCAAGTTCTTCTCAAAAGACAAAGATTACAAGAGACAAACCTACTCCTTTCCATATAAACTTGACAAGACTAGTCAACAAAAGTCAAACCATAAGTATCAATGTACTAACAACAAACCTACTAGGCTACTAGCTCTCAACACTATTTCCATCAATGATTCAAACAAGGTAGACCAACAGGTCAAGAGAAATCACTATTTTGAAATGGAATCAAGTACAGAAAAGTTCAAACACTGAGCCTATCCAAGGACAGAGGAATGGTAACTCAATAAGGAAAGGACTCATGATAAATCGTTGCGTTCTACTGTATGTACAAGAAGTTCCAGTTTGAACAAGTTCTGATGAAAGCATACTGCAGACCCAAACCATAACTGATCTCAAAAGAATACGAATATACATATTTTCCTTCACAAAGAGAAATCAAGTCTTATTCACTGTTTCAGTCGAGAATTGTATCCCAAAACCATAAATGATAAGGTTCAGAATTACCCAAACCCTAAAATGGAAGTCTCACAAAGGCTACTCTGTTATCCAAAATTCACCCCCCAGGGTAATTTTGATAACATGCATCAGAATATTCAGTCCCAAGAAAGTATATTGATTCAAGGCAAAAAATCATGTTTCTAGGGTCCCCTCGGATTCTTTCTAACTCTCATCCCCAAGAAGAAACCCAACAATTTTTAAAAATGTGAAAAAGTTGCAAAAGCCAGGCTTGGTGCCAAAAAGATGAAGAAAAATCTCGGTTAAGTCCTAGTCTACGCAGAGTTGGGACAGCTTGGAACATCGGGATGCATGGGACGTGGAAAAGGTGAACCGTGCCAAGTGGAAAAAATCGCCAAGTTTTGTTATCGCATCGGTTTGGGACATCCGGGGCCGAGGTACGCCGTGGGACAGCTGAACCGCCGAAAATCCGAAGGACGACCATTTCAGTGGTTCGCAGAGGGCCAAAAGTATGCGGAGGATGTGAACTGCGGATCGGGCAGAAGCAGGGGACTTTCGTGCAGGACGGCTTGGGACAAAAGAAATACGTGTGGGACATGAGTAAGTCGGAAGAGCCGCCAACGAATCAAATCTCGCCACGTGTCTTCAACTCATCGGCCCAGTAAAATTTTTGTAAAATTTTCCAAAGGAAAAAAAAAAAGGAAATGGTTAGGAAGGGCCCGCATCTAATGAAATCATGTCACGTGGCACTTGAGTGGCGGAGTGCCCAGGGGAGAAATGGAAAATTTTCCCAAAGTGACCAAATACCAAATTTTCGAAGGACAAAGTGCGCCCCTGGGCGAGCCAATAAAATAGTGCCACGTGTCCAAGTGGCAAGAAATTAAGCAAGGGTCCAAAATAAATTTTCAAAGGATGAGCCCGTAGATGAATCATAGCCTATCACGTGGCACTTGAGTGGCGGAGCGCGAAATAAATTCAAATATTTTCCTGCCAGATCCTTTTGACTGCTTTTGCCCTAAATCTTAAATCGCCATATATTTCGATCTAGAGCCTCGGATTTTCACGTTACTTATATCAATGGAAAGCTGGTGAAATTCTATACACGATTCTAGGGTCAATCTTTCATTTGGTTCAGTTTAGAGAGAGAAAATCAAGAAACATCTTTGGCGCATGGCAATGTCTAGAACTGACGTTTCAACAACCAGTTTTAATGCAAAATATAGTTCGCCGCTTTTGCTGGGGTTCTCACCTGCCACCATAATGAGATGAATTAAATACAACCTAACAAGTGGTTGGGGTAGATCTAGATTTCCTCTCTCTTCCCTCTCTCATTCTTCCTATAAATTGTAAGGAGGGGCTTCTTTCTAGAGTGTGGTTCATCTTTTCAGCTCTGCCCTCCCTTCTTTTCTTCTCCAGGGTTGAAAATGGAGTTCGAACCTCCTCCCCTTCTCTGTAATGGTGTTTTTACCTTTTACTATTGAAATGATGTTCTATGCAAACTTCTGAAGCAACAAAAACATGTTTCGTGATGCATCTTTCAATCCTTGCTCATTCTTTGCTTGTTCTCTTCTTGCTTCTCTTCATTGTAGGTATTTGTGCATGTTCTAACGTTCATTACAAGTCTGGAGTTGTGTTCATGGGAGTTTTGGGACATTTTTGTGTGAAATCTATCCTTGGGCCTGTGATGTATCCTTGTCCATCCTTCCCATTGCTCACCTCTCCTTGTTCCATGGTAGTTTTGATAGATGTTCAACATTTTCCTTCTCTGGTGTATCACCGTTTTAGTGTAGGCTCTATTTTTCCCTTTTCTCTCTCTCTCTTTGTCTCCTTGGCATGGTTAGATTAGGATTAGATTATCTTGCCTACACTGGAATAGCTTGTGGCAGGTAGTTTAGGAAGAGGATCCAGCCTTCTCTGGAGATTCCTTTCTCATCTTTGCAAGTCCCACACTCAGAGAAAGGATTCAATGTTGTGCAATCACACTGGATGCTAGAGTGATCAACCTAGAAATCTGATCAACATCCCAGGTGGTCATGTGATTTGGTGATAACACTTACCAAATAAAACAAAAAGAAAACAATTCGTGATTCAAAGAATCAAACTAAATACAATTGAACAGAGAAGGAATCCTTCCTAACTATTTCAGTGTCCAAGGTAATATCACAATCTTTCAAAAGACCCAGATTTCATTAAAAGAGACAACTGAGAGGGAGGAAAGAACCCCAAATGCTAGATACAGAAGATGTTTTAGTCATAGTTCCAAAACAATAGAACAGTAAAAAAGAAAAACAAACTTCACAACCATGACTAATAGAGACAATGGTGACTTAGTACCAAATATACAGTCAACCAGAATGCGGGTTTCTTCCAATCCATGGGAAAAGAAAATCTCATTCTATTCTCACACCAGTACCATCTCAAGGGAGTCATCTCAATCATAGAACTGAAGTTCTACATTTCTAAGCCAGACGTTTAAAGTTCCAAATCCCAAGAGGTTTTTAAATGACCCAAACAAGTTCCCACATAGTTACCTAGTGAGTATTCACTCAAGTAAAGAGTTATAAGCTTAGTCAATCAATAAGGAATAACCCAAGATGCAAAAAATTCTGAATCAATCAGATATGTAACATCCTCATTTTAGACAATAGAACAAGTCAATTTTTTTTTTTTGATAATTGCATCCCAGGTTCTAAATACCTAATTTAGAACTCACAATCAAATAACCATTCTTATAATGACAACCACATGCAGGCAGAATGACTCGGAGTACCTCCCGATCTATTCATTCCATGACTTTCGGTAATCTACCAATCTATTCATGAGTAATAAGAGTTGGCGTTTTATTTAACACTTCACTCTTGTGGTTCTCTTCCCTATTGCTCGGATTCTTAATGCTCGTCTAAGAACCTAAGCCTCGAATAATTGTTACCATTATTCATCGGCATCTCATCCCTTAGGACTAGGTGAATTAGGACAACGCAATCAATGCACTTGCGATACTTTGGCCAAAGATTTGAAACATCTGTTTATGTCTTGTATTCCTTAACGACATACTCGTCAACTGGACTACGCCCTTCACCCCATTCTTATGTTATGTAGAATGTCTTATAATGACTTTGCAATGGAGTCCTCTATCTCAACTTATTCACTCGGAAACGGATTAACAAGGTGATAACGTTATATGGATGCCCACGAGGATTAGGGATATGATGACATCTTTGGTTCAACCAGTTAAACCTAAAGCGGTGTGTCAAGATACCTCGAATCTCTAGGTAGCCTTAGAATACGTGATCACGTTCCTGTCGGTCCCCGAGTAACTCGTTCGAGATCAAAGTGTAAATCTTAGCAATCAATCAAAGAGGTGTCATCATAAGTCACCCGCATTGTTGTAACTTCGAGAAGATCCTAATCTTCTGGAGAGTCTCAACCTGGATTGACTTGTGTCGTCGACCTTTAAATCCACCTCGAAAAGATCTACTTATTAAAATGTGTTACACACGTTGAGTTTAAATTACATTAAAGACGTTCCCCTAAGGTTAGCCTTTCCCGATCCACTGGATTCTTCATCTAAGGATGACCTTCCTTAATAAAACCCATTACGAGAGGAGTTATTAAGACCAAGGTCCGATCACGGAGTTCATAGAATATACATAATTCTAAAATAACGAGAATTGGACAATATCTCATAAACTTCACATGAGATTGCCATCTAAACCCCATTAGGTTTATATAAGTTCTCCTAACTGAATTTATATCATACTTATTAGTATCAAGATATAAATGATTAAGAATCCAATTAAATGTTGTCCTGTCATAATCAAGACTAGGGATTAGTAATTTAATTCAGCTTTATTAGCGATTCTCTTTAGGTTTATTTTAATCCTATCTTTTAGAAAGATAATGATTTAAATTTCAATTTTGCTTTCGATAGAACAAATTAGAACTACTAAACACTCATAAGAATTCAATCACATTTTCTTGTAAGCTTTCATTGACAATCACAAAAGTCTCCAAATTATACAAAATAACATTGCCCTCCTCAGGTATATAAACCAAAGAAGGTCAACTATCAAAATAAGAATACAACACATAAGTAGTAGAAAATACTTATTTCTATTCCTTTCAGAACTATACAAATACATTTTATGCATTCAGCATACTTGATACAATGCTCAATGGAAAAGGAACATCTTTCCACATATAGTACATTTAGAAAATCAAGATGTAATTCATTATAAATCAAATTAAACAATCTGATCATCCTATCAAATCTGCATTGCTTTTACCACTTACGGCATCCATCTGCAAAAATTATCAACATGGGTCGGATTCATAGGCGAGCATGATAAGCACTAACTCTTAAAACAATTGCAATCCGTCAATTGTTTTCATTAAACACCCTGTTTAAATGATATAAAATCACCAAACAAGTAAACATGATTCAGACTATACGTTAGGAATATATCATGTCTATAACGTAATAATAATAATTTTAGTTCTGAGTAGTCCTATATACTTCTCAAATATTTCATCAAAATATTAGGGATCAAGAAGAACAAAAGTATCTTAAGCAATTATTCATTGTAAATCCCAAGATGAACAATCATCAGACAAATCATGATATTCAACTTAAAAAGAGGAATACCATATCAATCCTGATACCGTCATTATGTAAAAACAATTACAGATGTTAGTTAAACAATTATATCAACTTATAATTTACAACAGAAGAGAAATAAACAAATTGTACATGTTTCCCTCTGAACTAGCTCATGACTGTACCGTCTTTCAAAAAGCAAGGCATTCACTTAATACACATGCAAATAAATCAGTCGAGTCCATCAACAGCACCACTGTTTTGTTAAAACTTACAATAAAGCAACTACAGTACAGTAGCCCTCTTGCCAAACAACGGTGTCTATCTACAAGCTTAGACTCGGTGATGACCTTACGTAGGCGATAGACAAGAAGATAAACACTGTAGTTACCTGTTTAGGTACAGTCGACAACTCCTAAATTCAATCATGCTCAAGAATGGATATCTATGCAAAGAAGACGTAACACGCCAACAATCCCTATAACAACCTACAGCCCATTCAAACCCTTTCTACACTGTAAGGCTTTTAGACCCAAGGTCGAATTCAAAGGATCTCCTTCGTTGTCGCAGTCAACAAGAGACTCGAAATCATTTAAGCAATGTCATCTCCCTATGACTATGCAGAGAGATTTTTAAACGAAATCCACGCAACATGCACAGCCACATCAAACTGGAATGTAATCAGAAAGAAAACATAACATAGAATATCGTAGTCACTTCTGAACGCAATCAGAGTTGAAAGTATGGTATTCACGACCTACTTTATAAAAGCCATAATACAAGATGTCAAGCTATTTAAAGAAATCCAACAAAGCCAAAAACATTACATGTTCATACTCAGGCTTATACAGAAACAGTGACACAGATTACCACGCAAGGATTTTAAAACTAAATCCGTAAACAGTATTAACAGTATAGCTTTTTCCAAAAGCCGATAATAAGATATCTTCCCATACTCAAGGAACCCAACAGTGACGAAAACACTAGTAAACTAAACAAGCTTAATTGAGGCAGGTACTGTAGTTACCTAGAAAGGTTTCAACTGAACCCGAGTAACAGTATATCAAATAAATAATAAACAATGATTCCCAACTGTGCCAACAATGATAAACATTAAAAATCAGGCTTAAACAAATTACTGATTTCGTAACAAGAATTCCCACTGAACCTCTTCAATATTCTCGAACAAGCTTACACAGAAGGAAATGTAACAAGATGCAACCAGAGTGAGTGTACCTAAATTTATTACAAATTACGAGAGGTCGTATGACCAAGCATTACTTCTTCAAGACTCCAACGAAACTCAAATTACCAATATTCAAAGATATATAAAGCTTCCACAGTGGTCCATAGTGTACGAATCATTCAATGGACTCTACAGAGTCGTTTCAAATAAAATAAACATATATATATAAAAACGGGTTGAATCCCCATAACCTCCTCGCAAGGGAAAAACAACTCCAAGAAAGTCGTAATGAATACTGTAACACAGTAAGTTATCTCTTCACAATAACTATAAAATTTCATAACGAAACCCAGCAAGAATCAATAATCACCACTAAATAATAACCACAACAAGCTTACAAAAAGTTCAATTTAACTGAACAATCACACCAATGTCCATCAGTATCCCTCCCGACCAGTATCCACAACAAACATCAACGGCAAGTATCAGCAACAAGCATCGACTACGAGTATAAATCGACAAGCATCACAGTGGCCTGTACCCATCACGAGAATAATTTATGGGCTCTCGCAGAGCAGGCCGAGCATACATTCTTTTCATATATTTCATATTTAAGCCAGAATGCAAAACACAAAGAAATATAGAAACAGTTCGAATATAATAAACACCCCTCAAGGGTTAAATGAAAAATCGAACCAGCAGGAAGATTCAGTGCCAAAAATCACACAAGGCTACCATAGAAACCATCTATTTCCATAAATCATTTGAACAGAGTTGTTCTAATGAAATCATTTGAAGAAGAGCAAGATTTTTAAAAGTTAGGGCCTAACATGCCTGGATATTTGCTCAAAATTCCGAAGCAGACCACTGAAAGAGCTCGGACTTTCTTTTCCTTTTCCAAGTTAGAGCCACCAACAAAATTTTGCTATTTCCATGACTTATATATTTTCCTTGCCAGAGGAAAGAGCTAGATACGCTCATACTCGCCATGCAACACCAAGAAAATCAAAAGAAGAACCAAGTGAGCGAGCGAGAGGAAAACCGGAATTCGTGATAAGCCAAACAAAACATTAACTTTCCAATTTGCATGCCTTCTCGCGAATTCCGAGCTCGACTTCCGAGCTCATTAATTGCATTTACTCCCAACTTCCCGCTCAAACTCCACTGCCACCGACCGCCATAGTTGGCGATAGACAAATAAAATTTCAAGACCATTTTCAGTTTTGGCGACCTGCCACGTCGGCTCAAGTTAGCCGTTTCTAAAACTTCTACCAATACCTGTCCTTCATACTTATCCTTTGCATTTAATGACATAGAAAAATCCGCCCATGGTTCGCATCCCTCCATAGGTCCCCTTACATCCTTGTTCAATAGTTAGGTTAGTAACTTAGGTTAGAATTTAGGATAACACCTAGTCTAACTTCTTAGAACATAGATATTAACTTAGAACATTAGCTCTTAGCCTAGGTCTAGGTTAGATTAACACTAACCCCTAGGTTAAGTTTAGTTTTAGGTTACTAACATTTATAATTCCAGTTAGGTCTAACATTTCTTATGCTCAGAAAAAGACCCACAACATGCATTCTCGAACAGGGTTAACTCCTGTACTGCCATTAGGCTACAGAATTATATGTAACTGAATTATTACCTAGTCCACGATCAAGACCTTCCAGATATATTTAGATATCGGGAACCAATCCTTTTCACACGATCAACCTAAGTCATACTCCTGGACTAGCTTATTCAATGCATCTAGACCTTGCAACCTGTTCAAGGTCTGTAATTTTAATTCATCACGAACAAACTTAAAGCAATACTTGGATCAATTCCACTGATCCAAGGCTAGGTCTTATGGATGGATAACTCCATAATTCATTCCAAGATCAGATTAAACTCAGGCGGGAATTGAAAGAAATAAAAGAGTCCAATCATATTCTGACTCAGTCAAAGATCTGAAATCTGCAAAGAAGATATAGTACATATCAAGCATGACTTCTCAATCAAGGAACACATCCTTTTTACAAAGAAATCACATATCAACACTTGTATGCTCAGGAGGAAGTAACAACAGTTCAAGGTGTTACAAGATATATCAACCCGAATGCAAGTTTTTATCACTAAAGAGTTAAATAAAAGTACAGAGTCAAAACCCAAGCTTCACACAAGCATTAAGAACTTCACAATAATTTTAATGTGAATACGATGCTTAAAATGAACTCCAAACAATAGTTCAACAAACACGCATTTCAAAACATTGGTTTTATTCAAAAAAGCTACAACACAAGCTTAATCAAAACACTAAGTTCCAACCCGAGTCTGCATCCAAAGAACGCAACCCAGAAGAAATATAAAATAGAACTAAAGTTTTCCCTAAGTTCATATGCATGTATTTCCATGATATCCAGCTTCAAAGCTACATGAATTTGAATACAAGATTAAGAGAATAAAAACAGAGATACAAATCCAATTTCAAATACAATTTTCACTTGCATGTTGTCATAAAACTCACATAGAGGGATAGTTCCCCCACAATAAAATTTTTCCAAGGATTCATAAAACCCAACAAGTAAAAATAACCCGACAGACAAGAAATCATGAATATGAATCTCAAGGATGCATATTTCTTTTAATGAATCATTTAGAAGAATGCAAAGAATTTTAATAGTTAGAGCCTATCATGCCTGATAGTGCTTCCACCAACTCGAAGGAGACTTCTAGCTCTTTTTCTCCTCCATGAAAAATCAACAATGAAACATCTTTTCCTTCCAAGCTTCATATACTTTCCCTCGATCAAAAATAGATCATAAAAACCAAATATAGCTTTGAACTAAAGGTCAAACTACTAGTTCGAAGAACCAGTTTGCTCCATGCAGAGAAAAATATGCCATGCAAGAAAAACCAAATGACCTCCTACAAACCCACCTCCTATGTTTCTAAGATGGTTTTCTCATGAAGACTGATGTTCATAAATTTGATAAATTCCAATCAATCCAAAATTCCTACTTATATTTACTTGCCACTTGCCACTTAAATTTGGTGAATACCAATTCAACACAAAAATACAATTCCATCTAGTTAGTGGAGTTTCCACATAGGCCTCCTCCAAGTCCAATGGCCCCCTGCCAAATCTAGCATTACCTCGTCATTTAAAACCTTATCTTCTTCCTTAAATTCCTTTGGAACCATCACCCTCAAGGCATGCGACCCCTTTAGGTTCCCATTAGTTTAGGTTAGATTCGAATTGAACTTAGGTTAATTTAAAAATTACCAACATAGGTCTTAGGACATTAGCCATTAGAATTCCCACCTTAGGTTAGGTTCAAATCTCAACCCTTTAGTAATAGGTAGTAGCTAAAATATCTTAGTATCCCCCTTAGTAACTCTTCCTTATACACTTAGGTTAGGATGCCAACCCCATAATAGAATAAGAGACTTAGGTTAGAACAATATTCACATAAGTAAACATAGCTAGAACTTAGTTGTTCTCACCTAGCTTAGGTTACCTGTTAGGATAGTCCTTAGATTTTTAGGACCCCGAACTTCTCCTCAGAGAATTGAATTTTTATTAAGTCCATAATTTCTTGCAAGATCAATCATTAAGGACCCGACAAAAACATACAACAAACTGAAAACACGTTGAAACAAGACCAAGAATTAGTATCATACAAAAATTCAGTCTTCTATGTCCCTTAAATTGATCCAAGGATGAGTTAGAAGAAGAGATAAGTCTGCAAATCTTAAAACCAGATTACAAATCCTCCTATCAAAGTAAAAATTAATTCTTAGCAACCATATAATTTTATTCTATCAATTTATTTTTAAGAACAGAAAATATTTATCCTTATCAAGTGTGATCTTTGATAGTCAAAAGAACACATCTTTATCCCAAAAATCACATGTCAACACTTGAATGCAAAAGAGAGATATATCAATTTTGAGGGTGTTACAACCACATTTAACTTGATCTCCCTATCATAGTTGAGGTTGTGAGGGGAAGGATTGCATGCAAACTTGCCTCTCGTACTCTTCTCTGCGCGTGGTACCTTCTCTCTCAACCATTCTCCTAGGAAGGGAATAATATTCTCATGCATTAGCATCTTACATACCTCCTTGACCTCATCTAGGTCATATTTTGGCACCTCGACCCTCCTTCTTTGCTCTTCTCTCCTGGATTTCTCCTTTAGACACTAGATTTCTCCTTGTAAACTCTGAATCACATCCATGGTATCTGATATACCTCTTTTTAATGTGTGGGGTATGGGTACCTCCTATGTACCACTTCTTCCCTTGAAACTAGGTTCTTCTACCTTATAATTTCCTTTATGCGTGCGGCCTCTACTCTTTTGGTTACCAAAACAAGTTCCAAGCCTACATCTTGCATTACTCGTGGCATCCATTAGGTATATACCTTCTTAATGCTTACCATTGCAGTGACCTTGTCCTTCAAAGGTCTTTGCTGACTCATTTGTTCAAACAACTTAGAGAACTCCTCATACTTGTGCTTCTTTCCACACCATGAGCACTGCAAAAAATATGGGCATTCGTGCTTGTAGTGGTTTGCGAGACCCACGATTAAAACAGGTTCCATGTGGGAACTCAATTCTTCCTCCTCCGTGGTTACCATGACCATGGTATCCTCCACAAAATCCTATTCCATGCGTGCCTTCATCTATGCACTCCTCATACCGGTTATCATCACCTTTAGAACTACTGGCAATGCTAGTATGGCGTACCCCATGATCAATGGCCTCATGGATCTGGTTAATTATTCTACAATATTTAGTATCATGGGTTGTAGAGGTGTAGATATTATAGTAGTAAGACACATTTTTCCGCATCGCACACTACAATAGGGGACATCTACTTGCATCATGGTCCCCATGAAAAATCTCACAATCTACTGCTACGGCACGTACCGTCCTCCGGGGGCAATTATCCTTGACATGCCCCTCTACTTCACAATCTGTACACCATAACCCACTTCCTGAAGTCTCATGTGCTTTGAGTTCTGAAAACATCTCCAGCTTGCTTAGCCATAGCCATGATTTGAGCTTCCAAAAATGGGCTAACACTAGTATTAACACTTCCAATAGCCTCGGTGTGTAGAGCGGCCTCCAATGCTTCACGCAGTCTGTGAAAGTTTTATGAGATAAAGATCTTCTAAAAGGTGTTATCAACCCTCCAACAAACCATTGAGCATGTTGTGAAGGGTGAATGTCATATGAAAATTTTGACAGGAGATTCTTAAACCACACGTCATACTCCCGCACTCTCTACCATTCCTTGTTGAATCTCCTTTAGGGAACTGATGCTCTTCTATTCAAACTCAGGAATGTGGAATTTTTCTAGGAAGGCATTATTTAAAGCAAGATAATCCAACCATTCCAGGGTATATATATACACACAACCCTACAAAATCATTGCAAACTAGCTTGCCTTCCATTCTAGGATAGTGATCCCTTTCACGCGGCATGGAAACTCACACTTGTGAACATGCTCTACAACATCTTCAGTACCTCTATAATCTGGAAAATGTAATGACATCTCAAAGAAGACTTGAGGGGGTTACTTGGGGTCCTTGTCCTCCTAAGCCAGATCCTTGGTTTCCTCTAGTGTTTCCTCCACCGCCGGATCCACCGAGTCCCGTTCCTCATGATCCACACGACCCACCAGTCCACTAGGTCATATTCCACCAGATCCACTAGATCCACCAGGTCCACCAGGTCTTGTAGTAGTCATGCCAAGGGTCCCCATAGTCCCACTGAACTACACGCCGATGGTCTGTGATGATGCCCCACTACCAATAGTGTACCCACACCACTCCGGATGTGAGGTGAAGGATGGTGCACTTGGTCCTTGTCCAAAAACTAGAATATGCGTAGCCATAGAAGTTCCGAACAAGAAATTATATCTCCTAGGTGCAGATCGGTCACTCCCACCGATACCAACTTGGCTAACAATATTCTCCCCTTGATCTGGAAAGCCAAGCACCAAGGTTTGGTCACTAGGTGGGTTCGATATGTGCCAATGACTCTTCTCTCTATGCGATGAACTCTCATCAGAAGCCAAAGGGGTCTCTCTTATGTGCTTGCCAAGATGGGGTAGCATAGACTACTCAGGTTCCACGTCCTCTATGTGAACCTCAAATCCTTCATGCAACATCTACCTCCATATATCCATCACACCTACAACCTCACATCATCTAGAAATCTCCCTTTCACGCACTTCACTATACCTAAGTCGTCTCTCCTCCCTTTCCTCCACCACTGCAAAATTTTCCATCTTCCCCACCCTAGCTTCCTCACCTAGTGTTCGAATGGTTTATTCGACCATTGGAAATGCCTCTAAACCCAAGGTAATAATCAAAACATTCATTTTCAAGGGGATAACATGTAGAAAAAATCCTCTAGGATCCTACATAAACTCAAACTCAGCATCTTCAAGAAAAGAGTATGTAGAAATAGCGTACTCCAGAGTATAGCTAGCCAACACACCTTTCCACCAATGATCCATAGCATGGGTCCACATCATATCTACATCTTGTAGTCTCTGGTATTATTCTTGGGTCCACACACATGATCTATAATACCAGCTTGATCTAGATGCATATGCTAAGAGCCATTCATACATTCTACTTGGGAAGCAACAGAAAAATGTTTCATATAACTCATGGTAGAAGTTATCTTCTACCCATCTACGTGCATCAAAATCAGATCCAATGTTGAATCTCTAAGAAAATTCATCCTCCATGCTTTTGAACCATGATTCAACACTTTCCAAAGTTAAACGCTCTGTCATTACTCATTACACAGATCAAGATGCATGTCATTTCCCACTACAACTTTGAAAAGAGGTCCTGGCATAGAACCAAGATGTAGTCATTTTTACACCCACCAGAAGAACAAGGGAATCCCATGCACACCAGCCTATCACCCAGTGGGAACTAGGCACTCACCTGAGGCATGTGGCTCCGAGTCTCTCTTTTATGTGAGTTAAGTGGGAAACCATCATCTAGATCAGGAACTTAATGAATAATGGTGGCAATGAGACATACATTCATCATAGGACTCAGAGCGGTCTCTAGACAAATGTGTTCATTCCAAATAGAGAGTACTTGTAGAAAAAAAGATAGACTACATCGAAGGGAAAATACATAAGAGCTTACATCCATTTCATAACATCCATGAACAAAATGAAATGATATAGATATGGATCAAATCAACTATACTCATGCTCATTTATGTTTGTAACCTCATTACATTCATACTCATTACAATCAATGGATCCATTTAGACTACCACAGCTTGATCAGACTGAAGTCATACATCATAGCAGGATCATGTCCTTCATCCATACAAAGAAAATTTATATCCCACCCCTTAATACATTAATCCATCATATAGCCTCTACCCAATCTTATAGATTCCTTGCAGTATATCTGCAGAACTCTACTCTCTCTACTAGTCTATATGTCTATCTCTCGATCCCTTGATCCCTCTGCCATCCTTCATCCTCCCTCTTCTACGGGCACTCATATATATAAGTAGCATGTGGTGCCAATGCCTCCTACAAAAGCCTTATATTTGTTTCCAGTGTCCGTATGGGCTCTCTATGGAGACATGTTTCTGTTGTTGTAGACTCACAGCACCCCTGGATTTAGATCAGGCTTTTAGGTTGATCACTCATGCATCCAGTGTGATTGCACAACATTGAATCCTTTCTCCAAGTGTGGGACTTGAAAAACATGAGCAAGGATTCTCCGTGAGAAGGTGGTTCCTACTCCTAAACTACCCTGCCACAAGCTATTCCAATGCAAGCAAGCTAATATAATCCTAATCTAACCATGCCAAGGAGACAGAGAGAGAGAAAAAGGAAAAGAACAAAAGCCTACACTAAAATGGTGATACACCGAGAGAAGGAGAATGTTGAACATCTATCAAAACGCCATGGGACAAAGAGGTGAGAAATGGGAAGGATGGATAGACGCATCACGAGGCCCAGGATAGATTTCACCACGAGAAAATGTCCCAAAACTCCATGAACATAGCTCCAAACCTGCAAATGAACATTAGAACATGCAAAAATACCCTGCAATGAAGAGAGGCAAAGAAGAAAAAGCAAAGAACGAGCAAGGATGGAAAGATGCATCACAAAACACGTTTTTTGTTGCTCGAGAAGTTTGCACAGAACATCATTTCATTAGTAAAAGGAAAAAATGCCATTACAGAGAAAGGGAGGAGGTTCAAGCTCCATTTTCAACCCTAAAGAAGAAAAGAAGGGAGGCCAGAGCTGAAAAGATGAACAACCTCTAATAATTTAGCCAAATCTAGCTTTTTCATTGCATGGGTCAAGCCCAGGAGAGATGAAACGTACAAAAATGTGAGAGCCCATTCCTCCCTGACTACAGGTGCATTAAAATGGCATGGGGGACCTTATAAACCCATACCCTGTCATTTTGACTGAATTACAGGAGAATGCGACCCATTCTCGTATTAAATGCGTTCTTTGAAATGTCACTTCGCCATGAACCCGCATCAAAACTATTTCTATATTTTCTCTCTCTAAACATCAAAATTCAATATTAATCCCGAAACATGTAGAGAATTTCATAAGCTTTCCGTTGATATAAAGAACATGTAAATCTGATCTCTGGATCAAAGATATGTCGATCTCAAGATTTAGGGCACAAAACAGTGAAACGGATTTTTAAATTTCTTCCCGCTCTCGCCACTGGATGACACGTGTCAAGTACTGATTGGATACGTAATTCTCTCTCCTTCTCTGTCCCATGGGTTTTCCTTGAAAACTTTGACTTTTTGATGATTTGGAACATTTTTCACTTTTCCTCTGCCCGCCCGCCACTTGGGACACGTGGCATGCATTGATTGGTCGACAGGGGGCACGGGCAGACCTTTGCTTTTAGCTTTCCATCCAAAACTCTTGCTAAACTATCTAACTCCTCCCCGAGCTCCACATTCCTTGCTCAATAGGACACGTGTCCTCTTTTGATTGGCTCGGGCTGACCATTCAAAACTCGCCCTTTGACTTTTGGACCTTTCTCCTTGTGACACGTGTCATGATCTGGTTGGCCCTCGGGTCTGCCGGATTTTCATGTCCATCACGTCTTCTTATCCCGGATGTCCCAGTGCCGTCTGGGACAAAAACTTCCGATCTACCCGAAATGGGATTCCTTGTCCCTCATGCGGCCCGATGACACGTGGCGTTGCTTGATCAGCTTTCGGCTCCTTGGTATCCACGTGCCCACATGTCTCGGCTGGCCCAATTGTTCCTTTGTGAAAGTTCTCCTTTTCGGCCAACCAGGCGGTTCGCGCCTTTTCGCGTCCATTTGTTCCAACTGCCCCGGTATGCGGGACAAGTTCTTCCAAACTACCCAAAAATGGGCTTCCTTTGTTCTCGGCCACTTGGCCTTTTCGCGCCTTCACGTCCTTGCGGCCCGGATGTCCCAAATGCTTAGCCAATTTTCTTCTCCTTCGACCGAACTGGATTTCCGCGTCCCCACGTGTCCCGAGCGGCCCGATTGTTCCTTTGCGAAATTTCTCCTTTTTTTGAATCGGGCGGTTCACACCTTTCATCCATTTGTCCCGGATGTCCCTTTGCTTCGCGGGCCACCTGGAGGCTTTTCAGCCGATCCGCGCCTCGATGTCCCAACTGTCCAAATTTTGCGAGGACTAGGACTTAGCCAATTTTCACAATTTTTTCTGGCCTAAGCTTATTTTCTGCAACTTTTTCACATTTTCTCAGAACTTGCTCTTTTCTTCTTTAGCCAGGGGAGTTAGAAGAATATGAGGGGACCCTGGAAACATGATTCTTTTCCCTGAATCAATTTATCTCCCTGGGACTTGAGCATTTAATACATGTTACCAAAATTACCCTGGGGGGTGAATTTTGGATAACAATTTGGCGACTCAGCGGGGTCATCTGCCTGCTAGATGAAGTTACCAGTTGCCTGAAGCATCCATTGGGCATGGAGTCATGAGTTGTAACCTGCAACTGATCTGAACTTTGAAAATCTCCTCTCTGAGCCACTTGAATCCCACCGGACATGGAGTTGTTCTCACCAAAATTCCACTAGAATGAACTGTGCAAGAGCAAAACCAGCACCACAAAAACTATGTACAGAACTGAAAATCATACATGCTCCAAATGGAACATGCAGAGTGTGCACAAGCACTTCTTCTGCTGAAAGCAAACCTACCTACTCTATTCTAACTGGAAGCAAAGGCAAGCTAAACAAACCCTACAATTGGTTGTGAGAAATAGCTTCCCTTTCTCAAAAGTGGCAGCCATGCAATTGATTTGGAGTTGATCATGGCTGTTAGGATGAGTGGAAAATCAACAAGAAGTTGGTCTTCCACCCAAATCATCGAGGTATCAGCTGAAGGAAAATTCAATACCTCTTTTAGTTGCTCTGCATTTGGATTGAAGAGGTATGACAGCTGATCCTTGGTACTTTGTAGCTCATCCTCATGCTCAGAAGCAAGCATGACTGGTTGTGACTTCTCCTTTGGCTCCAATGAAGCCAAATACCTAATTGGGCAAGGTATGATCCATTTGATATGCCCATAGCTCTGATTTTCAACTCCAAAAATGGAGTCTTCTTGTAGACCTTCTTGAATGGATGGTGTGGAAGAAATGGTGAAATTCCTCTGTCCTTTCTCTTCCTCCAATGAAGAACATGAAAGATTAAAACCTTCCAATCTTGGTTCCAAAGAGCTGCTATAAGATGCAGGCTGCTGCAAATGAATGCTCTCCTCCATGATAGCAGGCTCTAGTGTTTGGAATGTGGATGATGGAAGAGATAATGGTGGAAACTCAACCGGTTCTTCTCCATCAAAACAGCTTCTCCAAATCGGCGATAAAGCTACCTCATGACTTGTCCTGCTTCATAAATGTTCAATCTCTCCCATGGTGTTCTCTTGATCTACAACTTGACCACCATGGTTTCTTTCTCTCTCAACATTGAGTTTGAGAGATCAAACTCCTCTTCAGTACTAGAACTTGAGAGAGGTGAAGTAGAAAGAACTGAAGGTTCTCCTGTAGCCTGCTTTGTGCTCAAAGCTCTTGGATCTGCACTTTTCTCCTCCACAACTAGAATGTGCTCCTCTTCTTTTAGATTTGGAGCAGCTTCTCCTTCCTCCAATGTTTGAAGACAATCTTGCTCTTGATTGAACTCTTCCTCCAGCATGAAGTTTGTCAAGTCAAACTCTTCAATCTGCTGCTCTAGAGGACAAGTTGGGACTGCAAGAACTTCTTCTTCTGCTGCAACAAAATTAGTCCTGACCACCATTTGTTCTCCAACTCCCATCTCTTCTGAAGGCTTAACCATCAAGGGGATCTTTGTCATCCCAAATTTGGCAGCCCAAACCCTTAAGTTGTCTGTCATTCCTTTTCTGTTGGGCTCCTCTTCTTGCTGTCCTTCATGGCCATTTTTTGTAATTTCTTCTTCCCCACATGGAATTGGGAATGCAAGAGGAGGGACAGGTTGTAACTTGATTGATTTGGCAATTTTTTGTGGTGGTGGAGGTAGAAACTCTTGTTTCTTTGGAGGAGGGGGTATTTCTATTAGTTCTTGTGGAGGGGATGACTGTTTGGAAGGAAAAAGGAAAGAAGAATTGAGATGAGGTGGAAGACTAGGGGGTGGAGAAATGGATTCAACACTTGGGACAGCAGATGGAGAGTTTAGAATTTGCAACTCCAAATGAGATGATGTTGCTTGAGTAATGGGAAGAGAAAAACCAGATGATGGTGTAGAACTTACCCATTGACAAGGTTGTTCAACAACAAATGTATAGGCCTCTATTTCTTTTATCCATTGTGCAAGTTGGGGCAGCATCTTTATCATGAAGTCCAAGCTTCTCCCGAGGGCTTGAAGTGTCTTGGAAAAGGGCCTCCCCATGGACAAGGAGTCCTGAACCAATTCAAAGCTCTCATTTGAGCTGTAGCTCTAGATCGCACCATCTTTACCTCCATCTTTTGGATTTGTTCAAGAGATCTGCATTTTCTTCTTGATCGCCCTCATAACCAAAGCATACCCTTGTGCTTGACATGCTTCATATCCAAACTGAATTTGGCACTTGCTGCTCATATGGGTATGCATACGATCTTGAATCTACTCAAAATGTTGATCCGAAAGAGTTGTAAAACATGTTGGAGGTGGGATATATTGCTGCTGATGTAAATGTGAGTTCCATAATGGAAATGAAGTCATGATTGCACAACTTCATAGAATGGAAAGAATGAAAGGGATGGGAAGAATGATGGATGAGAATGGATGAAAAACATGTCTGCAACTTTAGAAATGGGTTGTTGATCAGATGGAGTCACCAAATGTGTTTGCAAGTGCCTCCAAAGGCTGAAATCTTCACAGGAACACACCAACCTGCAAAAGATGAAGTGGAAGACCTCTAATGTCCCACCGCGTGCCAAAACTATTGTTGCAGACTCACAACACCCCTGGATGCAGATCAGGCTTCTAGGTTGATCACTCATGCATCCAGTGTGATTGCACAACATTGAATCCTTTCTCCAAGTGTGGGACTTGCAAAACATGAGAAAGGAATCTCCAGAGAAGGTTGGTTCCTGCTCCTAAACTACCTGCCACAAGCTATTCCAGTGCAAGCAAGCTAATCTAATCCTAATCTAACCATGCCAAGGAGACAGAGAGAGAGAGAAAAGGGAAAAGAAAAAAGCCTACACTAAAACGGTGATACACCGAGAAGGAAAATGTTGAACATCTATCAAAAATGCCATGGGACAAAGAGAGGTGAGCAATGGGAAGGATGGACAGATGCATCACAGGCCCAAGGATAGATTTCACATAGAAAATGTCCCAAAACTCCATGAACACAGCTCTAAACCTGCAATGAACATTAGAACATGCACAAATACCTGCAATGAAGAGAGGCAAGAAGAAAACAAGCAAAAATGAGCAAGGATGGACAGATGCATCACAAAACACGTTTTTGTTGCTCCGTAAGTTTACACGAACATCATTTCATTAGTAAAAGGAAAAATGCCATTACGAGAAAAAGGGAGGAGGTTTGAGCTCCATTTTCAACCCTAAAGAAGAAAAGAAGGGAGGCGAGCTGAAAAGATGAACAACCTCTAATAATTTAGCCAAATCGGCTTTTTCATTGCATGGGTCAAGCCCAGGAGACAAAAACATACAAAAAATGTGAGAGCCCATTCCTCCCTTATGCAGGTGTGCATTAAAATGGCATGGGGACCTTACAAACCCATAACCTACCATTTTGAATCGAATTACAAGAGAATGCGACCCATTACAGTATTAAATTTGGTCTTTGAAATGTCACTACGCCATGAACCCGCATCAAACCATTTCTATATTTTCTCTCTCTAGACTACATCAAAATTCAATATTAACCCTAGAAACACGTAGATAATTTCATAAGATTTCCGTTGATATAAAGAACGTGCAAATCCGAGCTCTGGATCGAAAGATATGTCGATCTGAAGATTTAGGGCACAAAATGTGAAACGGATTTTTAAATTTCTTCCCACACTCTTGCCACCCCTGGATAACACGTGTCAAGTACTTGATTGGATACGTAATTCTCTCTCCTTCTTTGTCTCATGGGTTTTCCTTAAAACTTTGACTTTTTGATGATTTGGAACATTTTCACTTTTCCTCCGCCCCCCGCCACTTGGGATGCATGGCATGCATTGATTGGCCGACGAGGGGGGCACGGGCGGTAGACCTTTCGCTTTTAGCTTTCCGTCCAAAACTCTTGCTAAACTATCTAACTCCTCCCCGAGCTCTGCATTCCTTGCTCAATAGGACACATGTCCTCTTTTGATTGGCTTGGGCTGACCCTTTAAAACTCACCCTTTGACTTTTGGACCTTTCTCCTTGTGACACGTGTCATGATCTCGTTGGCCCTCGGGTCTACCGGATTTTTACGTCCATCGTTTCTTCTTGTCCCGGATGTCCCAGTGTCATCCGGACAAAAACTTCCGAATCCACCCGAAATGGGCTTCCTTGTCCCTCATGCGGCTGATGACACGTGGCATTGCTTGATTGGCTTTCAGCTCCTTGGCTATTCGCGTCCCACGCATCCCAACGCCCGATTGTTCCTTTGCAAAGTTCTCCTTTTCGGCCGAATCAGGCGGTTCGCGCTTTCGTGTCCATTTGTTCCAACTGTCTCAGACTGTATGGGACAAGTTCTTCCGAACTTCCCAAAATGGGCTTCCTTTGTTCTCGGCTGCTTCACCTTTTCGCATCCTTCATCCTCGCGGCCTAGATGTCCCAAATGCTTAGCCGATTTTCTTCTCCTTCGGCCGAACCAGATTTCCGCATCCCACACGTCCCAACGGCCCGATTATTCCTTTGCGAAAGTTCTCCTTTTCGGCCAAACCGGGTGGTTCGTGCCTTTAGCGTCCATTTGTCCCAGATGTCCCTTTGCTTCGTGGGCTGCCTGGAGGCTTTTCAGCCGATCTGCGCCTTGATGTCCCAACTGTTCCAACTTTTGCGAGGACTAGGACTTAGCCAATTTTCACAATTTTTTCTGGCCCAAGCTTATTTTCTGCAACTTTTTCACATTTTCTCAAAACTTGCTCTTTTCTTCTTCGGCCAAGGGAGTTAGAAGAATATGAGGGACCCTAAAACATGATTCCTTTCCCTAAATCAATATATCTCCACAGGACTTGAGCATTTAATACATGTTACCAAAATTACCTTGGGGTGAATTTTGGATAACAGCTTCCTTCAAGTATGGGCTCTCCACATTCTACCATGATGGTCTCCTATGTGCACCTACTCTCTAGCATGGGCTCTGCATGTTCTGACATGATGGTCTCCCATGTGTACCTCCATCACTAAGCATATTCCTTCATGGGCCCCACGTGGCGCCTTGACACCTTATTTTCTTTGCATGCATGATTGGATCCTACTTCCCAAATGTCCTACCCGAGATGCCAAATACGATAAGTCTCAAAACCTAGGATCTATCCACACATGTGCCACAAGATTCCTTAAACCCTTCCTTAACCCCTGTCTTGTGCACCTTATCCTGTGCACCCTTCTTCTACTAGGCCTTACGCACCTACGCACCTTGGTGCTCTTAGTCGATATTTTAGGGGCCCAACAACCGCCTAGACTTCATGGGAATAAGGGGATAAGGTAGTTGTCATTACAAGATAATTCTTGACATGCCATGTAGAATTCCTTTATGTGATCATGTTGGTCACCTTTTCCTTTGTACTTATAAATTTTTGGGCAATCAATTTTTTTAGGGAATGGTGTGCATAGCATAGCTCTGCCAAAGGGGTAAGGACATAATTCTTCGTATTGGTATTTTTTACTATGCCCAACATTGCTTTCTTAAAGGCTTGTGAGTATACTTTTCATGGACTATAACTCTTGTGTGAAGATTTGATCTTTGACAAGGAAGCTAGTATGTATACTCAACTATTTTTTTTATGTTTCACCCTCTTAGTTTTCGATTGAAGTTCACTATTTTTGGATAACTTGCATACACATTCTAGTTTTTCTTGATGCATTTCTTTGTCTATGTCCTTGTTATCCAAATATCTCTCCTAGCAATTTGGATAACTTGCATACACATTTTGGCTCTAAGTTATTCATTGCAGTGTTACATGCGCTCAAGATCACTTGGCACATTCCCTTGGTCACAGTTTCCCTACATGCCCCTTTCCTTTCTCTCCTTCCACTCCTCCCTTGCACCCACCTTCTGTGCATTCACCTTCTTCCTAGTCAGTTTCTTCCCTTCCCATGCACTTCTCACTTGCTTCAATCGGGTAAGTCCCTAGCCCTATCGCACACTATTTCCATTTCTTTGTAATAGTTGCGCCTTCACCATATGTTCTCTACTGACCAGTTTGTTTCATTTCCCCACGCACATCATGCGTTCTCCCTCCATGCCTTCCTCTCGTGTCTCTGGGTTCCCTTCCCCTATGCCCTTCTGTCGTGGTCATCTTTTAAAATGTTTGAGTGTGCCCCATGAACAACTCAAAGCATGCTAATAGGGTGTTGAATCCTTGAAAAAAATCAATGAGAAACACATGGTAAAAATGACAAATATTTGTATAGTTGGCCATCATTTTAGAAAATCATCATGCACCACATGTTTTGCATGTGTCGATGACTATAACATCTTCCTCAATTCATATATTCTACTCCGAGATCTTGGATTGGCATGTGCCTAGACTTATCGAGAGCTACTAATATCAACTATAGTGCCGAAATTCAAATTCAAATTCTTAGCGCTTTTGGTAGGTGAGAATTGGGAAAATATATCTCGAGAATTGATGAGCATATGAAATTTCTCCAACCACCAGATTTGATATGATCCACCTCTTTCTTCTTCTTCATCATGCCAAACAAGCGTAGGGAAGTGTATTTCATAGATCTCTAGGAGGATTTACAGGCATTGAATGCTTCTTGTTGGTGGTTGTGTTTAAAATTTGGGTTTTCCTTCTTCCTCCATGGATTCATGTATAAATGTAAGAGAAAGTCTCATTTCTTATGATGGACACTCTGGATCCTTACACGTTTTGCTAAGGACTTCATATTTTACTGTATTTTGAGTTACTGAGACCTCTATGTTTGGTTCTTTCATGTGGATATCAGCCTCCTTAATCATTGTAACAGTTATGTGAATTTATGGAAGTAATAGAAGCATCCTTTGTGACTATTATTTGTCCTAACATTTTTACATTCCTTCTTCTCACCTTTACTCTTGCGTTACGTGTTGATTTTGCTATTTCAGTCCTTTACGGTTCCATATTTAGTTGTGTTCCATGAGAATGATCTGGTGGATATGTGTTTTAATGTGTTACTCATGCCTAGCCTCCTTTTATGCATTTCCATTCATTCTCATTGTTCATTCATATTTTCTAAGTGCTATCACCTTTTAGTGTAGTTTCCTTTCATGTTATCCTTATATACCTGGTCCCTTGGAATCATTTGCTTAGTTTTCCCTTCCAACACTAGGAGTAAAAGTAGCAGTAGAAATAGATAGAGGAAATGGCCATCTCTAGATATCCGTCCCAATCTCATAAGTTCTCACAACTTAGGGATAGTTCCATTATGGTATCAAACACCTTAGCCCTTCCAAGATCTCGAGACATGGGTGCATGTTTGAGCAACCAAATTTTTTTGGCACACCTAGTGGAACCAGCATTGAAAGCTCAAATTTCATATCTCTAAGTTTTTGTGTGTGGACTTAGTATTTCAGCCTTTGGAGGCTCATTTTAACACATATGACGAAACCCAATATTTTAAGATCTCTTTTTTAGCATTCTCGAGTGCCTTTTATGAGAAGATTGCACACAAGAAGAAGTGCAGCAATTGAAGATTATTTTAAATACCTCCAAATATCCTTGAGAATATTTCATTCTAGAAATTTTGTGCATCCATATCCATCTTCAACGTGCCACACTCACTTAACTCCTTAAAATAGGCAACTTGCATGCCCAACAATGGCACATCAACAACCTCCTCCATTAAGAAACTTTTCAAAATTTGCTAGAGGGAGTCCCTTACTCCTGGTTGTGTAACATGATATGCCAAATGGAGCACTCAAGAGTATTCCATACTTTACTGGTGAGAATCAAGTCACCCTCAAAATCATATCCAGGATATAGCAAATGTGTGTGCACTCTATGTAATCACACATGACGATGTAACAGTCAGGTTGTTTGTAGCCTCTTTCAAAGGTAAAGCACTTCAATGGTACTAAGGCTTGAGACTTAGATCAATTACCACTTGGGATGAGC
Organism: Taxus wallichiana var. yunnanensis; assembly: GCA_018340775.1. Lineage (NCBI taxonomy): Eukaryota > Viridiplantae > Streptophyta > Pinopsida > Cupressales > Taxaceae > Taxus > Taxus wallichiana. The sequence continues at coordinate 622,575,841 of CM031242.1, forward strand.
TAGGAACAAATCTTTGTAATTACTTTGAAGATAAGTCGATCACCTATCTTTGGTGGAGAAAATGACAACAACAAGGAGGACACCCAATGAGAAGATGACTGATTTCAACATCATATTTTAGAATACTTGGGATAGAATCCCTCTTATGGTAAGACCTATATATTAACATGCTTTCTTGTATTATCTGAAGGTGCTCAATAACGACATCTCAGTTATGATCCAATCTATGGGAGGTAGGACTTTACCATCTCGCATAGTATTACAAGTAAGGGTAGAAAATAGTCTTATTCAGGGGGAAATTTGGCTCCTAGACCACCTATGCCCTTATTCCTAGAAATTTCACAAGCGCCCTAGCCTTCTGTGGCCCCTATTCCTATTCCTAAGCAAAGTGCACAACCGGTTGCCTCAACATCCTACTCTCCAGTGTAACAAAAAGAAGATGAAGAATTGAAGGCCTTGATTAGAAATTTATCAAACAAGGTCATATCATTAGAAAAGCAATAGGCGCAAGCCTATAAAGGAAATTCCAATTAGGCACATCGCCAAGCAATCAGCCTTAGCGGAATTAATATGGTAATAAAAGATACGTGACCCAACCAACGAGAAAGATAGATGGCACCCTAATACACATATTCCCTTGCAAGTTGTTCCTCCCATGCCTTCTCTTCCAGCACCTAGTATGAGTCGTGCTTGTTCCATTCAGAACAATTTGGAATAAGAGTCAGAATGGTGCTTCCCATGCAACATGCCTCATAGTCAATATCACTATGCTAATTTTGCATGTGCCCAAGCCTTTATGATTCGAATGCTTCAGATTGCGAGCCTTCAACAAGTGCCCCTAAAGCAAATAATCTAGAAATACTAGAATATCCTCCAAAGAAAAATTTGATGTTCTTTAGCATGGAGGACTTTTGTGAAATCAATCAAGCTATAGAATATACAAATAGACTATGCACCCAAGTTGCGGATAACACAAGATACAAGAAGATAATGTTAGAGTCAGGTGCACAGGTCACAATCCTAGCAACACAAGCAAATTCTTAGAAGAAATAAGAAAATAAGGCATCTTGCAGTAAAGGCACTCAAATCCCTATATAGGAGGCCCCGCGTAAAGCTCATTTTGAAGCAACATGCCTCCCTCCTTTGGTAGGTCAAGCCTCTGCTCCAACTAAAGATCAGGATTCCATGCCTAAACAGTCAAGAAGGGATTTCTTTCCCCAAATGCACAAGATGACAGTCCTTCCATTTAGCATTGTGGACCAGATGAAGAGAACAAACATAAATGTCACAATTTGGGATGCCTTGACCATTCCATCTCAATAGAATCTATTACATGAAGCTCTGACACAACTCCCGCGCGTTGGATTTAACCATGCATAATCCATGTGCTTCTATCAAAATCTACCAAGAAGAGTAGAAAAAGGTAAGTAAAGTTGTTAAAACCCCACCCTTCTATATGTCCTTAATTATAGGTAAACACCTAGTGCATAATTACATGATTGACTCAGGTGCTAGTACTTCTTATGCCTAAGAAAATAGTTGATGTCTTAGGTCTGAAATATAGCCCCTTGTCTAAAGGAGTCCTACAACTTGATGGCTTAATTTTCACTACCTTAGGATTCATCAAGGATCTTGAGTTAACCCTCCATGCATGTCCAAGCCTAACAATTACTCAAGATGTGTCAATCATTGACTTACCTCCTTTGTTTTCCCTATGTCTATCAAGAGAATTTACTACTAAAGTGGGTGGTTACTTGTCTTCTGATTGGTCTCATATGTTACTCAAGACAAGGTATGGTACCTAGTTTACCATACAATTTGAGCCTATATTTTCCTATCATATAGAGTCATATGTCCCATCCCCTCTCCAGAAAACTATTTAATCCAAAAAGAACAAGCTTTAGTTCCTGAAGAGCAATCTCTTCCACCCTCTATTCCAGACCTAGTGCTTGATGAATGGGTGGAAAGACACCACAAATTTGATCCCTATGTTGAAGAACTAGAATCCTATGAAACTGGGATTGGTACTTATTGCATTCTAGAAGAAGATGTTATGCTTCCATGTGCACTCAAGAAAAAAAAAGTTCAACCTGGTCTATGGAAGTTGTATTCTGATGGATCCAAATGTAGAAATGGCATAGGAGCAGGAGTGGTTCTCATTTCCCTAAGGATGATAAATTATTATTCATACACAGGCTACAATTTACATGTTCTAACAATGTGGAAGAGTATGAAGTGTTGGTGCATGGCTTGATCATTGCTGAGAAGAATACAATTAAAGCACTACAGATCTTTGGGGACACAGAATTAATCATCCACCAAGTTACCAACAAGTTCCAAACAAAGAATAAGATTCTAAAAGCTTATAAATACAGAGTTTGGGACCTCATGGAGAGCTTTGATGCTCTTAATTTGCAAGTGGTTCCACATAGAATGAACAAGGAAGCTATCCAAATGGATGTACTCGGTTCACAGTTTTCTCCTGCTGAGGACTTTGTCAAAGGAAACACTCAGCACATTAGAATGGTGATTAGACCATCCATCCCAAATAATAACACTAGCTGGAAATTTTTTGACAGGTGCACGAGATCATTCAATTTATCTAGAATGAAGCTGAATTTTCATCAAGTATGTAAGTTGACTTGCATAATAGCTATGGTGACCAAGTGATACTGAAGAAAAATAACTTTCTAAAAGGGCTGGTCACCTTAGAGAAAATTCTTATCCTTGATGATGAATTCAAGGGTGAAGAAAGACATGTGTGCTCCATACAAGAAGATTCCTCCTTCATCACTATTACATGTGGGAAAGAGATGTTTCTCAGCAGGACTTATGCACATGAAGAAAATTAGGCCTTCATCTCTCTCTATAAAAATATAGTGATATTTTATCATGGGAGTATGAAGACCTCAAAGGTTTTGATCCAAGTGTTTCTCAACAATCCATTGACCTTGATCCTAGTATCAAGCCTATCGGAAGAAGCAATACCAGTCAATCCAAAGATAGAGCCCCTCATGAGAAAGGAATTATCAAAACTCATTGAGGAAAAATTATTTTTCCTATCAAATACTCTACCTAGGTCACAAATATGGTTCCGATATGTAATAATAATGGTGAAATTAGACTTTGTGTTGATTTTAGAGATTTGAATAAGGCATCTCTAAAGGATCATTATCCTTTTCCTTCAATGGAGAAGATTCTACAAATTGTGGCTAGCGCGTAGAGATTCTCCATGCTAGACAGATACTCTGGTTTCAACCAGATCCTGGTCAAGGAAGAGGATCAATTCAAAACAATATTTACAACCAAATGGGGAACATATGCATATCAGAAAATTCCCTTTGGTCTCGTTAAATGTGGTGCATATTTCAAACAGTGCTATGGATGTTGCCTTCAAAGGATACATTAATGAATTCATCTTGGTTTACCTTGATGATATAATTATCTTCTCAAAGTAGAGTGAAAATCATATGGTGCACCTAGAAAAAGTATTTGAGAGATGTAGAGAATTTGGGGTATCTCTTAACCCCAAGAAGTGAAATTTTGCAATGCATAGGGAAAAGCTCTTGGGCCATGTGTTTTCAAAAGATGGCATCAAAACTGATTCTGAGCATGTTTCAACCATCCTATCTATTTCCCTTCTGGCATATAAAAAGGCCCTACAGTCCTTCCTTGGCAAGATCAATTTTATTAGGAATTTTATCCCTAATTTTGTGGGAATAGTTCGGCCCATAAATTTGATGCTCAAGAAGGACATAGCCTTCAGATGGACAACAAAAGGAAGATAAAGCTTCAAGAAGATCAAGCAAGATATTTCTTGCACGCAAAACACTTATCAATCCAGATTATTCAAAGGATTTCATCCTTTATGCTTATGGTGCTAATGCGAGTGTGGTTGTTTTCCTAACACAAGAAAATGAACAAGGGATGGAACAACTAGTAGCCTTCTTTAGCTAGACACTAAAGGATTATGAACTAAAATATAGTCACACAGAGAAGAAGGTCTTCACCATCATGCACACACTTAAGAAATTCAAGAGTATGCTCACCACCAATCATATCAAGGTGTTAGTCTCCCACTCTTTGGTCAGAGACTTCATCATGGGAGCAAAATTAGTGAGAAAAGAGCATGATGGGTGACCAAAATCATGGAGTATGATGTGACTATCAAGGCCACAAAACTAGTAAGAGGTAGTGCACTCTGCAAAGCAAATTGTTGAGGATGCGTAGAGTGAACTTGAAGCTTCATTATTTCTAGATGAAGACCTTCCGTGTGTAGAACTTGAACAAAATATAGACCTTGGCATGCATGACTGGATGAAGGACATGATCACATTCCTTTCCAAGGGTGCATACCCTCTTGGTTTAAATAAATCAAAGAAGACATATGAGGTTACAATTTGTCCCTTATGTGTTTATTGATGGACTTCTATTCAAAAGGAATCTTGATGGCTGATGAGGCCCCATATTGGCATGTTTTCACCCCATATTGGCTGATTGTAATTGTTTTTTGAAGCCTCTTACACATACATTTTTTTGAGACTTTGGTCTCCTCTTGATGGTTGATATGAGATAAAGTTATGATTTTGCATATATTTAGTTTTGTATGTTCATTAAGATCTAATATACTTATTTACTTTGGTGAATCTTTTATTTTGCACAAACTAATTTTTATGATGTCTCCATAGAAAAATTACAAGATTCTTTTTGAAGTATTAGGCCCTAGTTGTAGCACTCTAGTGGTGCTCCTACAGTGGCCCATAGCACTTTGGTTGTGCTCCTACACCAACCCGTAGCACTCTAGTTGTGCTCCTATAGAGCTTTCCGTAGCCACTAGGCTGGGAAATGATAAGAGAGAATCATGATATTCAACAACAACAGGCATCATGAAGTATATGGAGCTGAGCATATGATGTTGGAAAATGAGTTAACCAAGTGGTAGCATTGTTTGGACAAGTCTGAGAAGTCTTTGGGTGATTTATCTTACCCATGTAGCAAGCTCAGGACCTTCTGTAGCATCTCCTAGAACTACGTACAACAACGAGTAGTATGTACCTCCATATGCCCATAGCCAAAGAGAACTTATCCATCTCACACTGCAATATAATAAAAAAATTACCATCTATCCTAATGCCTCATATGTAATGTTATAGTTAGTTTGTTAAGTAGTTTTGTAATCATTTCTTATCATGTAAATAAGATAGGGATTAGTTGTCTTCACTCAACAAATATGAAACATAACAAATATAATCTTTTTGAGTGGTTTTTTATTATATTCCTAGCATAGAATAAGTTAGTGATCATGCATATATATATATATATATTCAAATAGAAATGTAATGGAGAATAATAGATTAAGGAATGAAGTGATTGATATATGAGAGAGGAAGAATTGTGAATGTTTAGAGACAAAATATATGAATGTGATTTTGTTCTCTTAAGTTCATTGTAATCTCTTTCCTATAGCAATATTTAATTGCTACAGCTTAATAGATGAATCTTCTATCTTCTTGATCAGTTATGTGAGTTTCTAGGGTAGGATCGAAACTAACTTCTACATGAGGAAGGTCCCCTTGGAAGGAATTTTAGGGAAGATCCTATTCCTCCATTTCTTATTTATGTTGTGTGGATTGGTTATCATTTATTCATTTCATTTCTAAAAGCTAATGAGTGCATAGTGTGTTGATTTTTAGATCTGCAGATCAACAACATCCATAGTTTACTTTCCAATTTGCACAAGCATTACTTAATAGTCTTCGATGAATTTCTAGCCTACAAAGAATTCAATCCAAATTATTGTAGCATATATTCTGTAGGACCTTTGAAAATCTTATGCCCCTAGGTTAACATTTAATGAACAATAGAGTATGAGACCTAATATCATTGGTTTATTATTTTACAAATCAATGGCTTTTTGTTAATATGTATCAACGACACACAAAATAAAAAAGTGTTATCATAATTTCACAATGGATTCTCTGGTGGAAAATACTCTATCAAAATATATAATGAAGATCATAATGGTAGGTATCTTTTGGCCTACCCTATTTGCAGATGCACACATGTGGGTCACAAAATTCGGGAATGCACTTTCTTTGTAGGAAAGAAAATATTGGCAGCACTTCCCCTTTGACCAATCCAAGTGGATCATACTTTTGCGCAATGGGGTCTTGAATTCATAGGCATGATCAATCCACCTTCATGCGTTGGACATACATGGGTGTTGAAAGCTACATATTACTACACCATATGGACAAAGGTTTCATGCTTCAGGAATCAACCAATTCAGTCATTATTGACTTTCTCGAAGGTATAGTCACAAGGTTTAACATTCCTCAAACCATTATCTCTAATAATGCAAAGGCCTTTCTTGGTACTAAAATCATTTATTAGGCTCTAATTCTAGGCATTTACCCAAAGAATTATTCCAACTATTACCCTCAGGGAAATGGTCTGGTAGAATCAACAAACAAGAACCTAATCAGAATTATGAAGCACATGATGAACATCAGCCAAATGTAGTGGCATACGTAGGTCTCGAGCATGCTCTAGCTAGATAGAATCACAACCAAAAAGGAAATAGGAACTTCACCTTACAAGCTTGTCTATGGAAAGGAGGATTCTCTTCTTTTGACACTAGAACTAAATTCATTGGTGCTTTCCTAACAACTTGAATTTGAAGGCACTTGAATAGAGAGAAATCAAATGATAGAGTTGGTTAATCTTGAATAAGTCAAGAACTCTTCCATGATCGGGATAGAACAACATCAAAGAAGCAACAAAAAAGGTTCGATAGAAAGGCTAGGTCTCAAGCTTTCAAAATTGGGTATTTGGTTCTAAAATGGGATGCTAATAGAGCTAAACCAAGGCACCATTCAAATTTTGATGCACTTTGGAGTGGCCCATACATCATCAATTCCTACAAAGAGGATAACTCTTTCGAGTTAACTCATCTTGATGGAGAAAAAATACAAATCTCAATAAATGGGATCCATCTCAAACCATTCCATTAAGTTTTCTGCATCATGTTGTATATATTTGAGTAGTTTCAATTCCTCTAAGTGCTCTCTGCACATATTGTTTGTTTGTACATAGTTCTTTCCTCTTGCATGTTTCTGTGTACTCTCTTTTGCTGCTTCCAGAGTGTAGAGCTTCTCTTAGTAGTTACAAGATTTGGAAAAAAGTGAAGAAATGATTCTTAGGTGATTACAAGGATAGTTTCATGATTACGTAATAGACTCCATGCCCAATGGATGCTTTAGGCCACTAATCTCTTTCATCTAGTAGGAAGATGGCCCTAAAAGTCACCAAAACTATTATCCAAATATCTTTCTTAGCAATTTAGATAACTTGCATACACATTCGGCTCTAAGTTATTCATTGCATTGTTACATATGTTCAAGGTCACTTGGCACACTCCCTTGGTCATAGTTTCCCTGCATGCCCCTTTCCTTTCTCTCCTTCCACTCCTCCCTTGTACCCACCTTCCGCACATTCACCTTCTTCCTAATCATTTTCTTCCCTTCCCACATGCCTTGCACTTGCTTCAATTGGCTAAGTCCTTGGCCCTCTCATGTGCCACATCCATTACTTTGTAATAGTTGTGCCTTGACCATATGTTATCTACTCACCAATTTGTTTCATTTCCCCATGCACATCACGCGTACTCTCTCTCGTGCCTTCCTCTATGTCTCTATGTTCCCTTCCCTCATGCCCTTCTGCTAGGTCATATTTTGACATGCTTGAGTGTTCTGCGTGCATCCAATCAAGTGTGCTAATAGGGCACCAAATCCTTGCAACAAATTAGTGAGTAACACGTGGTAGAAATGACAAATATTTGCATAGTTGGCCATCATTTCAGCCAATCCACATGTGCCACATGTTTTTCATGTGCCAACGACTTTGACATATTCTAAAATCCATATCTTCTACTATAGATCTCGGATCAATGAGTGCCTGGACTTGTCAGAGCTGCTGACATCAATTACAATGCCAAAAATTCAACTTTAAATTCTTGGTGGTTTTAGTAGGTGAGAAATGGGAAAACATCTCTCTGAGCATTGATGAGCATATCTAATTTCTCTAACCACCAGATTTGATATGATCCACCCTATTTTCTTCTTCAACATGCCAAATAAGCATGGAGAAGCGTATTTCACAGATCTCCAGGAGGATTTACAGGCATTGAATGCTTCTTATTGGTGGTTATGTTTCAAATTTGGGTTTTCCCTCCTTCTTCCCTTCTTCCTCCATGGATTCATCTATAAATGTAAGAGCAAGGCTCATTTGTTATGTTGGACACTCTGGATCCTTATGTGTTTTGCTAAGGACTTCATATTTTTTGTATTTTGATTTGCAGACCTCTATGTTTAGCTCTTGCATGTGGATATCAGCCTCCATCATTATAACAGTTTTGTGCATTTCTGGATGTAATAGAAGAATCATTTATGACTATTATTTGTCTTAGCATGTTTTCATTCCTTCTTCCGGCCTTTAATCTTGTGTTGTGTTCTCGATTGTGCTATTTCAAGTCCCTTGCAGTTCCATATTCAGTTCTGTTCCATGAGAACAATCTAGTGGATATGTGATTCACTGTGTTACTTGTGCCTAGCCTCCTTTCACACATTTCCCTTCATTATCACTCATAACAGATAGTGTTCATTCCTCTTTTCTAGTGCTATCACCTTTAGTGTAGTTTCCTTTCATGTTATCCTTCTATCCCTAGTCCCTTGGCATCATTAGCTTATTTTTCCCTTCCAGCACTAGGAGTAGCAGTAGTAGTAGAAATAGATAGAGGAACCAACCTTTTCCGAGATCCACCCCAAGCTCTCAAGGTCCCACAACTTGGGGACGTTTCCATTGTGGTATCAACACCTCAACTCATCCGAGATCTAAGATACGGGTGCATGTTTGAGAAACCAACAATTCCCAAGTACATGCCAAGCCAAGTTAGCTAATTTTTGACTAAGGACTTGTAGTTGTTGTTTAGTAACTTCATCATTTTGGGGTCCTTCTTGGTTGTCATGTGGAGGAGGTTTTTTTTTTTGCTCACATTCCACCCTAAATTTGTAAGGCATTTTAAGAGGTGGTAATTGATAACCACTCATGTGTTTAGGTACCTCATTTTCATTATTGTTGTTTTGGGGACCTGAAGTAGAAGCATGTCCTTGGTTTATGATGTCATCCATATTAATGAGAGGAGGATGTTGTACTTCTTCTTCCTCATGGACGTTATTAGTAGGTACAATAAATTCATTCTCATGTGGAATTTTTGCACCTAATTATATAACTCGTGAGATCAATCTGTCCTTCTTGAGGAAAATTAATTCATCTAAGTGAGTGGGATCGAACTCAAAATCATCCGAGGTGAGTCTTCTTCATCACCACTATGATCAACTAGGTCTTCTACTTCTTTTTGCACAGGTGAAAAGGGGTCCTAAATCATGACCAATGAAAGGATTAGACCATAATATTTTGATTCTATCCTTGTGATAGGGGTCATAAAAGGAATGTTTTGTTCATAAATATTCCTACTCCTTCAACTTGAATTAACAAAGAAAGAAAATAGAAATATAATGACCTCAAAGGATGTGGGGTTTAGCGATGCCCATAGATGTTTATTGATGATGCTTGATGTTACACTCGCGTGACAGATGTGTACAAGATTATTCCCTATCAAGAAAACCTACAATTAAAGACACTTAACAAGATATGATTAGAAATATGGATAAGTGAGCTTCTCAAAAAGGCCGATTCCATGAATCCAAAGGGATTCCTTCAAGGATGTCAGCTCGCTTCTTAAAAATTAAGTGGATTGAAATAAATAAATGATACATGATAAACTAATATAGGAAAGATATATGAAAAATGATAAGTTGATACAAAATCGGATGGAAGTTATATAATAGAGAGATAAGAGACAAATTAGAGATGGATCATGGCTCAAATTGAAGCTTGAAAGGGGTTCTTTTTCAACATCTTATACAATCCAAGAAAGTTCATCTTTGATATATATGTATTTGAATTATGCTCACCATTATTATTCTACTACTTGACATATTTTTTGAGTAAAATAAAAATGTTGTTTAATTCATCCAAAGGAGCGTAATGGATGATGCACAAAGTCAAATCATGTAAGATATAGTATTTGCTTTCAATAAAAGGGTGTCGAGCTAGTAGAAAAAGAATGAATTTTGGTAATTTCATGAGAAGGACCACCAATTTCCATCTAACATTGATCCATGCTTAGAAAAATGTTAGTAACAAAAGGATTGATATGACAGATAAAGAAGATTTAATGAAAGACTAATAAAAATTATAGAAAAGTAAAAATGACAGGAATTGTTGGCGATTAGGCCAATCATTGGTGATTCTAGTAGTTTTTAACAAATTAATAAATTCAAATGTTTAATGATTTAAAATTGATATTACAAACTAAAAAAATCTTAGAAATGATGTAAAACAATGAATAAACAAATAAAAATACTTGGATGATTGATATGAAGCTAAATGAGGTCTCTAACCTTGCTGAAGGATGATCCAGGTAGCTAGTGTAATCTACAGATTGAGTGATGGAGTGTTGATCCATAGGAGCTCCAAAAATGGCCTGAAAATTCTTGATGATTATTGATAATTCTTCTAATTGATAACTCAAATGCTCTAGTACTCAGTGATGATATACAAGATGCTTTGTGAAATCAAATGGAAAGTAAGAACTCATGAATTGAAGTTGAGGATCCTTGTGAGAAGCTAGAAAACTGGCTTAAGTAATTCTTTGCTGTGATTACCTAAATTGTTAGTGGTTTTGGGTTTTTTGATTTTTATTTGGAAAATGGTTGAAATAAATTCCAAATTAAGGCTATTTGGATTAGATTTTTAATGGCTCATTTGTTAAGTTATTGGGGGTGTGTTGTGTTTTTTTTAGAGGGAGAAAAATAGGTTAGATTATTCTTAATTTTTTTATGTTTGGATTTATCTAATTTAGGGTTATAAATTATTTAGATAAGTGTTTTTATCAGGGTAAGAGAGTTAGAAATAGCTTCAAAATGGATTTTAAATAAATAGATTTAGGTTTATTTGGGTGGTTTGAAAAATGATTAAGTTAATATATGTGGTTACATAGGATTTGTTAAGATGGATTACATAAGATAAATCGATAACGATAATGAGACTTAGGATATGGGGTGGTGTTAATGTTTTTAATTAATTAATTGAATAAAGATGGGAGGGATATTTAATGTATTTAATTAATGGGTCAAATAAATATTGATTTATTTAATTAATTACTTGAATTAAAATGAGGGGTGTAGATTTTGGTGTCTACATGTTTACAAATATTTTTGTTAAATATGATCAAGAAACAACAAACATAAGTAAAAACTTATAGTGTGATGACCAAAAATGTCACAAAATAATGTTCAACAATGGTCAAAGAATGTTGAATGTCAAAGAATAAGTAACCAAAGGATTGTCCTAGGAAAACAAGTCTACAAGATGAAATATCACAAGGAACAATCACACAAGTTTAGAAAACCAATCCAATCTACAAGAAACTACTCCTTATGTAAAATGTATCTCAATGATAGTTTGATGCAAGATGATCAACACAATGTCAACACTTAAGTCAAGTTTAAAATAAAAAAGGCGTAAGTATTAACAAGGGGTTGAAGTGACTTCCAATGAAAAGTATATTATAACCAATCTAGATACAAACAAGGCCTAAATCCCAAAAAGTGGAAGTTACAAATGTGAGCAATGCAACAATACCACTTAGATACGTTAATCAAGATTTGTAGAAAAGAAATATATTAGTATCAAAATAATATTGATATGACATGAAAAATGTAAAAATACTTTTCAAGGTTGAAGAAATTTTTGGAAGGAGACAAGGTCAAAGTATACTAAGGATTTGTTAAGGTGTGAGAAGTGTAATGGTACAATCTAGGAACTTAAATCAAGTTTACGAGAAAAAGATATAATTATAAAAATTGTATCGAGGCAATGCAAGAAAAGTAACACCTTAAGGGAATATTGATGATGAAGCAATCCTAACTATGATGAAACTTCTTGATGTGGGTATAAAGACAAGGCTACTCAAGATTTGAAGACGTACCATCACACTTTCAACACTTATTATCACAATCACAATAAGGAAGGATGTAATCTGGTACAAAGGGGGTGGAAAAATATTAAGTAACACTAAATATGTGTTCTTTATTTTTCCCAAAATGGTAACAAGAAAACAAATGAGTAGACCAAGTGGGGGTGAAAAATACTTGGCATAATTTCGACAAAATTTCTCCTTGTCTTAAGACAAGTGAAAAACAAAGACAAAGTAACACTTTGGAAATTTAACAATGAATAATACTAGACTTAAACTTCAATGGATTATCCCCTTATCTGAATAACAAGGTATTGACTCCAAAAAAATTCTTGCTTCAAGAGATTTCTTTGAAACATGATTGGTTTTTGGTAAAGTTGGCTCCTGTGTAAAATGGATTCCTATGATTTTGTCTACAACACTCGTTAATTATTACCTAAAGGAGGTACACACATCTATAACTAATTCTAGAGAGGTGGACCATAACCCCATGATAAAATTAATGAACAAGGCCCCATACAGATAATATGAAGCTTATCTCACAAGGGTTTCAACTAGTCAAGTAGGTAAGAAAAGCACTTCCCGTTTCATCCACCGGTTCCCTCAAGGTGTGGACTACTTTGGGGTTCTTGGGGTAATCCTCGTATTATTTTTATGGCTTATATGAAGGCACTTCCCTAGTTTTAAGAAGATAATTTTTAGCTCTTAACTGAACATGAAAATACAATGTTTTGACTAGTGGTGTGTTTTTTAATCTTTAATCTTAGTTTGGTTTTATACACCATTGACATCCTATAACAAATTGTTTCGATTTGTTTACATCCTGATTATTTGACATGCAAGTATATGGTCCCGCATGCAAATTTTAATGGTTTTCCATAATATCAAAACATCATGAAAGAGGATTAAATGTTGTTTTTGATTCTCAAGATCATCCTAAGACACAAGAGAAGAACATACATAACAATTAATCCAGCTATATTGAAAATGGAAAATCTTGTAAATCAAAAGACTAGGAAACTCTTTTTAACCAATTATTGTTCATTCCCTTAACCATGAATTTAATGAAGTGTTTTTAAATGAAATAAGTCTTAGAGTTGTTTCTGATTCCCAAGATCACCTAAAATGTGTGAAGGAAGAGCATACACAACTCCATCCTAAGAAATGAAATCATAAAATTAATTAAAAATCATGAAACAAGTTAGCAAAAGATGCCCCAAAATACCCTACAAATAGAAGTTAGCATAAAAAACCTACAAGATATTAAAAATACCTAAGATCAAATCATGCAAACCTCAAAAATAGAGTTCAAATTTTAACCAATCATATTGTTGTGTCCCTTTTAACAAGTAATGTGGACCAAACGATCGTAGCATTCTCCTAACAATAATAACATGGCCTATACAACATATACGTGGTTCTAAGATAAATCCAACACTGGAACCAAACAGAGAAACACCTACACTACCAGAGAGATAGTTCATGGCCCTAGTGAAGAGAAATGCAACCCAGATAATAGTGTTGGTTTGATAGAAAATATAAATTGGCGATAGACATAGCTACACATACAGGGGGTCATACTAGCATAGTAGGGAGACAAAAAAAACTCGAGGGATAAAATCATGATAGTTACATGCCCACAACAACTCATGCATGGGTAACTCCACACAAAGAGGCCCTTTCAATAGTAACATGTACCTCTCAATCATTACATGCGGGGTAGTATAACACCTACAGGTATCTAGAATGATCTTAGGAATACGAAATATGACATAGACAAACTCAAAAATGTAATGCCTCTAGCATGAAAGGTACCTAAGATGACTTCTACTTTAGAAGATACAAACGTTGACAGGTGATTTGGTCTTAAGATGATGTACTCTTGTGACTTTGAAAATCATGTTTACAGTAGAAAATAATTCATCCTTTGTACAGGTACATTATGTTGTGTTTTACTATATTTAATAAGAGCAACCCACCTCTTTATGCAGAATTAGTTTGCTACTTGAATTGTGAAATTCGGTATCAATTTTTATAAAGCTCTTCCTTTAGAAAAACATTACCTTGGATCAATTCCATTGATCCAAGGTATGCTTTTAATTCATAATTTTGTGATCATAATGACCAAGTCTATCAGATCAATTGATCATTGGATTCAGAATGTGCTAGAGAATTGATTAAGTCTTCAGACCCTATTGTATGTTGAATGCAAATATCTAGTTTTTCATTTAATTGATTGCAATGCTCACTTTGAATGGTAACCTATTTTAACTATATGTTTAATGCTAAGTGACTATAGCCTAAATCTAATTCTAACCTATGTTTTTGCAATCTTTTGAAATTATGATGTTGTGACTTAAACTAGAGACCTACCTATGGACCTACCTATGGACCTATGTTGATTTCCTAAACTAATGTTAACCTAACTTAAAATGTGGCTAACCTAGATGAGGCCTATGGAACACATGGGATTTGTTCGGTCGGTGGTATCGGTTTCTAGAAATTAAATGATATTTAATTCTATATTATCTCTTCTTTACCCGCCAATTTTTCATGGGAATTGAAAAATTTAGGGAGGCTTAGTTGGCATCTCCACCGAATTTGGTTACATGCAAATTTGAATTTAGTATTCGCCAAAAATGGAGATGGTGGTGGCATGGAAAATGGAGGGAACTAATAGTCCTTCATATTTAATGTTTTTTAATTTTGTGAAAACCAGTTAGGAAGGTGCATGAGGGTTTTTGGTTGTTTTTGATCTTTTGGTTCATTTACGAACCAAGATCTACATGAGATTGTTCCTACTCTTCGAACCTCCAGTTTGATTCTTGCATGACTATAATTTTTGCATGGCATTGAACTTATAATGGAAACTGTGGAAACTATAAAATAAATGGGAAAGTGTTGAAGGTTTTGTTGACATTCATGGAAAGGAAGAAGCTATTGAAGTTTTTCTCATAGATATTCTGTGAAATGGTGAAGGAGAAGTACTATCAGGCATGATAGGATCTACCCATTAATTTGTTTTTCTTTTACTTAAATGATTCATTAAAACAACTCTGCTCTTGGAAACAATTTGATTTATGTTTGGATGATTGATCTCTGCTCTTGGAAACAATTTGATTTGTGTTTGGATGATTGATCTTTTCTTTTGATTCTTGTAATGTTTATTGTGAATACTGTATGACTCCACTTGTTTGACTTAAAGTTTGATCTGGGGTTTGATTTTCTTGTTTTGAATTAATGGGTTATGCATTAATTCTTCAGCTTGAGCTTGCGATGAAGTCAAAACTATAGGAGAACTTGTTGAACTATGTAAATGTGGAAAATAACTCGGTTGCTTAACGAGTGGAACTTGTTGTTGGATATTTTGTTTCTGCACTGAGGAAAAACTTCTAGTGTTAAATTGTTTATGCATTTGACTGATTGATTGACCTTGAATGAATCGATGAGAAGGATAAACTTATGAGACTCTTGCTTTTTCATATTCTTCTAAGTTCAGATATAAGGTTCAAAAATTGTGAATGTGTCTGGTTCCTTAACACTTCTGTGATTGTGACTTTGGGTTTTTGTTTTCACCCTCCCTATTGTAGTTGTCTATCTTTGTTAATTTTTGGAAAGATTTATTGTTATGGGCTTTGCATGGAAAGTATTTTCATTTACTAGAACTTTTTGTTCTCTAATTGAGAGTCTGGTTAGTATAATCATGTCAAATTCTTGAAACAATTGTTTCTTGAGGAAGTGTAATGAAGGGAGATGTTATTTTATTTTCTATTCAAATTTTAGATGATAATGTATTGATGAAAAATAATGGTGACTCTGTTTAGGTTGGTTAAATCATATTACTTACTTTCCCCTTTGATAAATCGAGATAGGAGGAATTTGTGAATATTTAACCTTCGGATAATCCTCTTCCTTTCACCACTTTGTGTTAGTATGGAAATGTTTACTTGTTGTCTCGTGGATTTTGGTGTTATATTTACTGTCCCCTTGAATGATGAAAGGTAATGGATGTTTTGGTTCATAGTTTCTTCCCTTCTTTAGGTCTTTTGTCATTCAATTTGATCCTGAATAGTTCTCTATTTGGGATTTTGGTGTGGGACAATAAGGACTAAACTTGTAACACCTTGAACAAATTTTTATATTTATCTTTGCATTACAAGTGTTGGCATGCGATTTTCTTGAGTGAAGTGTGTTTCCTTGATTGATTGAAAATCATGCTTGTTATGGATAAATCATCTCCACTCTTGGATTAATTGGACTAAAATGATATGGCTTTCAGGAATCCATTTTCACTTCCTATTGGTAAGCTACAATCAGATTTTTAGAGTTGCAAACTTATCTATTGTAGTGACTCATCCTTAGATCAATTTTAGTGATCCAAAGAATGTTTTAAAACTTCTTAACAGACTGAATGGTAAACTGAAATTCATTGGTTAAGAGACATAATGAACTAAACTTGTGTTTGTTGCAAATTCTTTATTATCTTGAAAGACCATGCCTGCATTCTATTGTGTGTTGTGCTTGGCTCTTCTTGATTGACCTTTGTAGGGTGCTTAATGGAATTAAGGGAAATAGAAACCTGCTTCGGATTCTTGAGAAAGAGAGAATATAAACGTGTCCTATATCTAATAAGGTCTATCCTAATGGGATTCAAGACTCAGGTAAATTTTCCTAACTCTTTCTACACCACTCTACGTGGGATGACATCCTAACCTAAGTTGTTAATACTAAGTTAGCATGAAGGGAAATAACCTAAGGGATGCTAAGTTATTTCTAACCTATTGCCTACACTATTTGGTTAAGCTATGTCCTAACCTAGGTGGCATATTTTTTTGAAGGTTATATCCTAAGGTTATACTTTTAAATTAACCTAAGAAAAATTTATCTTTCCTAAACTAATGGTGTATGAAAGGGAACCTATGGGTTGATTGGTAAGTGGGAGCTAAGTGGTGGTTCCTAAGCTATTAATGAGATGTGATTTTGATTTAATAGGGCAAAGTATTGCTAGACTTGGTAATTACATGGAAATTTAGTGGAACCTACGTGGAGGCATCACTAAGTTTGGAAATGCATGTGGAAGTTCAATTTGGTCTCACCAACTTTGGATGGTGGTGGCAAGGAGAGATAGGTAGGAATATGTAATTTAATGTCATTAATTTGCCTCGGTTTTGGTGAGAAAACCATCTTGGAAGGCATGTTGGCGGATTTGTTGGGGGTTGTTTTGTTTTGCATGCTTCACGATTTTTTCTCTGCATGGAGCTATCTGGTTCTTCAAACCAGCAATTTGATCTGCACTTTGTGGCTATTTTTGATTTCTCTGATCTATTTTCAATTTGAGGAAAGTATATGAGGCATTGTGGAAAAATATTATTGTTGGTTGATCTTGCTTGGAGAAGAAGAGGTGTTGGAAACTTGGTTGGAAGTCTTCTTCGAATCGGCAGAGGCACTATCAGGCATGATAGGCTCTACCCATTAATATTTCTTTCTTTCTTCTAAAATATTCATTAAAAAAACTCTGGTCACTGGAGATAAATATTTTTGCATGATTTTTCTTATTGTTCACTTACATGTTTTAATGAAATCTATGTAGTTTATGGAATGAGAATCCATTACTATTATAGTATCTTTTAGGAACTTTATCTGTACTAGTTATTAGTGGTATTCATGTGAATTTGTATTCAAGCTCTGTAACTTGTACTTAAAGCTCTAAAATTTGTATTTGAAGCTCTGTAGCTTGTATTTGAAGCTCTGCACTTGTATTCAAAGCTCTGTTTCTTGCATTCGAGACTAATGTTGAATGGTGCATGTTTCTTGTTGGTTCTGAATCTCTATTTAGTCTTGAGTTTCATTGAGATTTTAGTGGAGTTTCATGGTTGCTTTAATCTTGCATTCAAGCTTCGTGAATTTCTTTGATCTTTTATGGGGCTTCGTGTAGTTCTAGTTTGAGTTGGAACTTGGTATAGATTTGAACCTTTGGTTGAACCTTCGTACTCAAAAACTGTACTCATATTCAGTTCTTGTGAATGTTGAACTTACTGTTGAGTCGTTGAGTTTTTTTACTGTACTTACACTCTGAACTAGAGTTTTATTCTTCTTTATGGAATTGGAAATGCTTGAACTGTAATAGAGCATTGGTGTTATTCTGAGCTTGTATTTAGGGCCTTGGGTTTCATTGTAGGCTCGTATTTGATCTTGTGTTGTTTGCTCTAGTGTTAGAGTCTTGTAAAGTCTGAACTTATGTTCGAAGCTCATATTTGACACTATACAGGTATTTCATCATTGTGTGTTTTGGAATTATGTTGGAATCGATGTGTTTACCTATATTGTGAGCTAGTTTTGGTTGGTATTTGGTTTTGAAAAGCTTTATTCTCTTTTAAGACTATCTGCTCAAAGGGGTCTTGAGAGTTCTGTTTTGGTTGGAAGAAGACCGTGTAACTTATTTTTGAAACCTCCTCTATTTTTCTTCTTGTGAGGGAATGGTTGTATTACTTTTGTCTTTCAGGCCACACGGTGTTCTTGAATTTTGATAAGGTGTGTGAATTCGAAATGTATCTTCTTCTTCTCTACCCTGAGTGAACCCGTGTCTTGTGGGAAGCTTGACTATTTTATTCTTAGAAATAAATGGGCTGGAACTATGTCTTGTTGTGGGATTAGTTGATCTTTAGTTCATTTGGATCAGTCATTAAAAGATTAGAGATTATGGAAGTATATTATTTACTTTCCTTCTTATTATTGATGTTGAAACAAATTCTTTCTTGTCATAAGCTTTTAACTGGAACTCGAGAGGCTTGTATTGTTGTTCTTTTGGGATCGCGACCTACTTACTCATTTGCATTAAGTGTTGATGTCTTGTAATGGGAATTGAGTCCTTTGAGTCCGCGAGATGTAGTGATCCTTGTTTATCTCTCACAGTTGTAGATTTTTGTTCCTTGTTGGATTCATTGAATGAGTCTCCGGTTTTTAAAAGAGAATTGAAAATGTTCTCTTGGGGATAGTAGATTGTTTAGAGTCTGTACTATGAATTTCATTTTGAGATTTGAATTGAACTTGAACTTGGTGAATGGAAATAGGAAACTAGTTTGTAAGTTTTGTAATGGAAATTTTGTAGTGTGCATTCTTTGACTGTGCATTCGGTTTTGAGTTCTCTTTTGGGAACTAGATAAAGAATTTCTAAGTTTAAATTAGATAAGGGATTTCATTTCATAGTATAAATGAAATGAAATATGGATTGGAGTCTTCTCTATTTGAGATCCTTTTCTATTGATTGTATAAGTTCATTCTTGAACTTCTCTTGGAATGGTTAAGAGATTTATTTTGCATGAGTATAGCTTGGATTTTGGACAGTTTGGCTTCAAACCTTTGAACTATAAACTACTATCATATTGAAGTTAGTAAGAATTTTAGTTAGACTATTTAAATATACTTGGATTGAATTAGGATTCTTGTTTAGATGTTATCTCTTTATTTATGGACTCCTTATTTTTCCATCTTTGGATTGAGGCAGTGTTGTGTGTTCTAAACCTAATTCTTTCCTTGAGATGAATTATGTCTGAGGAATAGATATGTATTGATTCTATTCTTCTTTTTATATGGAAAGATGAAGCATACTAATATGAGCTATGTTGTAACTAACCTCTCTTGCTACTTAGAAAAGACAAAGGTTTATTTCTATTCTTATGGAATTATGATACAATTGGATGACAAGACCAGTTGATTGTTTAAAAGTAATTGATAGGATCAATTAAGTCATATGATATAAATGAAGATGTTGCAGATCATATTATGCTCTTTTCTTAGAAAGTGAATTTAGATTCTTTTTATTATAATTATTTGTAACACTCTAAACTGATGTTACTTCCTCCTGAGCATTCAAGTGTTGATATATGATTTCTTCTGTAAAAGGATATGTTCCTTTGATTGTGAAGTCATGCTTGATATGTATTGTATCTTCTTTGCAATTGAAGATCTTTGACTGAGTCGGAATATGATTGGACTCTTTTAATTCTTTCATTTTGCACCTGAGTTTAATCTGATCTCAGAATGAATTGTGGATTTATCCATCTATAAGACCCAGCCTTGGATCAGTGGCATTGATCCAAGAGATGCTTTAAGTTTATTCGGGATGAAAAAAAATTATAGACCTTACGCAGGTTGCAAGGTCTGAATGCGTTGAATAAGCTATTCCGGAGTCTAACTCAGGATGATCATGTTAAATGAATTGGTTCCCGATATCGTAATATCAGGAAGGTCTTGATCATGGGCCAGGTAATAAATTCAGATACATTTATTCAACTAGCCTATTGGCAGTGCTGGAGTGAATCCTTTTCGTGAATGTATGTCTGTAGGTTCTTATTCTGAACATTCTAAATGTTAGACCTAAACTGGATTTATTAAGGTTAATAACCTAAACCTAAACTATAACCTATGGGATTAGATTAGTGCTAATCTAACCTAGGCCTAAGCTATAAACTAAATGTTCTAAGGTTAGTGACCTAGCGCTAAGGAGGTTAGACTAAGTATCATCTTAAATCCTAACCTATGCTTCTAACCTAACAAATGTTAGTGGAGGAAGGGGACCTATGAAGGGGTGCGAGCCATGGGCGGTAGTTTCTATGGCATTAAATGGGATGGATAAGTATGAAGGACAAGGAATTAGCGGAGGTTTCAACGGCTAGTGAAAGCCGACGTGGCAGAGTCGCCAAAGTTAGAAATGGTCTTTGAATTGTTTTTATCCATCGCCAACTATGGCAGTCGGTGGCAATGGAGATTGAGCGGGAATTTTGGAGTTAATACAATTAATGAACTCGGTCTTCGAGCTCGGATTTCTCGGGAAGACATGCAAAATGGAAAACTGGTAGTTTGTTTGGTTTTTCATGCGCTCCGGTTTTCTCTCTATTTGATCACTTGGTTCTTTGCACCAAATAGACTTGGTGTTGCATATGGCAAATATGAGAGTAACTAGCTCTTTTCTCTGTCAAGGAAAGTTTATAAGGCATGGAAATAACAAATTATTGTTGTTGAATCTAACGTGGAAAAAGAGGAGAAGGCTCGAGCTCTTTTAGTGGTCTTCTTTGGATTTTTAAGCAACATTACCAGGCATGTTAGGCCCTAAATTTTAAAAATCTTGCTTTCTTTCAAATGATTTCATTAGAACAACTCTGTTCAGATGATTTTTGGGATCAGTTGGTTTTTATGGTAGCTTTGTGTGAATTAGTTGTTGTATCTTCTTACTGGCTCGATTTTTCAAGTGAACCCTTGATGGGTGTGCATTTTGTTTCGAACGGATGTATTATCTTGTTGTGTTTTGCATTCGAATAGATTTTGTAGAAATGTTGCAAGGAAAATATATGAATTCAACTCTGTAGGAGTCCATGAATTGTTTTCTTGTTTGATTCGAGACTTCGATCGATACCTTGTTGTTTCCACTTGTTGAAAATGATACTGTTGGATTTCTTGAATGTACAGTATATACGACTTCTTTAAAAGTTTTGTCGTGAGTAATATATGTTATGGTTGCTGAATCTTGTTGGATCTTGCTATAATACTTAAGTTACTTCTGATTGGATAACTTGCTGTGTTTATAGTATTTGAATGCGACTTTGTAGAAGTTTCCCCCCTTGTGTTGCAATTATGGGATTTAATCCGTTGATAGTTTGCAATATATTTATATATATACGAAATGACTCTGTGGAGTCCTTGGAATGTTTCGTATATTTTGGACTTCTGTAGAAGTCATAAATGTGAATACTATTAGTTTGATTCAGTTGGAGTCCTTGAGGGGTAACTGGTAATACGACTTTTGTTGCCTTGTTATGAATACTTTCGTTTAGCAATGAATTTCATTGGTACAGACTCAGTTGGAGTTCTTTTTATGTTTCGTCTTCTGCTTAAGCTTAGAGTGAATACTGTTGTTATGGATTCAGTTGAAGTCCTTGATATGAAACCAGTGTCTCTGCTTCTGTATAAGCCTGGTTGTGAATACTTATTATTATTGGCTCTGTTGGAATCCTTAATATATATATCTTGTATTTTGGCTTCTGTAGAAGTTAGTCGTGAATGCCATACGTTCTACTTCTGAAGGAGTTCAGATGTGAATACGGTATGTTATTGTTTTGGTTGGAATTCTTGAATTTGATATGTATCTTGTATCTTTCTACTTCTGTAGAAGTTTATTTGAAGAATACCACATGGGTAAGACTCCTTTTTAATCCTGGAGGCGTATATTATGTTTTCTCTTCTGAATAATCTCAGTTGTGAATACTGTTGTTATGGAATCAATTGGAATCCTTGATTTGTTGTCATATGAATTCAACTTCAATTTAAACCTTTAATATAAGTAGTGGTTGAATTTGGCACTGTTGGAGCCCATGATATGTTGTGTGTTGGCTCGATTCTCGATTTTTGTCCTTGCTGTGTTTTAGTAGGGATTAGATTGAACTGTATGTTGATGAGTATTTCGACTCAGTGGGATTGTTCTTGTGTTTGAGCATGATTACGTCTTCTGTTAGCGTGAATATTTAGTCGTGTGCTTGACTGAAGTAAAGAGCTATTAATTGTACCTTGACAAGCGATGGCATTGGATATTTTCTCATTTGTTGAATAATATGGAAGGTTATGTGGAGTCTATTTGATGGATTATTCATCACTGCCTTGTCACAGAGCTCTTGCGTTGTTCGATAACTTACAGAAATTTTTATATATGTATTGTGAACTGTAGTTCTTCCTGTGGTCTCGACTGGCTTAGTCGCAGGTGTATAATGTGATTGCATTACTCTTAAGTGGATGGTACAGTCATGAGCATGTTTGGAAAGGACATCTGAATGTCTCAGTTTCTTTCTCTTCTGCTGAAAAGTATATGTTGATAAATTTATATTTAATTATTGGATTTGTAAAACATACTGATGGATTCATGAATTGTTAGGATATTCATTTTGTTGAATATAATGGCCTGTTGGATGTTGTTGTCCTTGGGATTCAGATGGATAGTTGTTTTGGATACATTTGTTCTTCTTGGTCACTAATATTTATGATGAAATATCTGAAAAGTATCTAGGACTATTTAGTAACTATAATATGAGTTACGCGTTTATAGTCATGTTTGTATTACAAGAGCATAGTCTGAAATATGTTTTCATGTTTGGTGAAATGATTTCATTTAAACAGGTTGTTCAATGAGAGCAATTGGTGGATTGCTTTTGTTTTAAGAGTTAGTGCTTATCATGCTCGATTCATTGAACCGGCCGTGTTGACAATTTTTGCAGATGGTTGCCGTAAGTGGTAAAAGCACGTAGATCGATAGGATGATCGATTGTTTAATTTGGTTTTATGATGAATTACAACTTGATTCTCTGAATGTACTACTAGAAGAAAGATGTTCTTTTCTTTGTTTAGTATTGTATCAAATATCTTTGAATGCATAAAATGTATTTGATTAGCTCTGAAAGGAATGAAAAGAGATATTTGTTACTTATGTGTTTGTATTCATATCTTGATGGTTTGACCTTCTTGGTTCGAATGATCTTGAGAGCATTATTATTATTGTATAAAGTGGAGACTTTTATGATTATCTAAATAAGCTTGCAAGATTATGTGGTGACTGAATACTTATGATTTTTAAGTAGTTCTATCTAAAGCTAAATTGGAATTTAGATCAATGTCTTTCTGGAAGCTAGGGTTAAAATAAACACAGCAGGAAGCTAAATGAGCTGAATAAATTATTACTTCCTAGTCTTGATCTAAGTCAAGACAATGTTTAATGGATTCTTAATCACTATATCTCGATACTAATAAGTAAGATATAAATTCAGATTATGAGAACTGATATAAACCTAAAAGGGTTTGGTTAGCAATCTCATGTGATGGTTGAGGGTTATTGTCCAATTTCGTTGATTTAGAATTTTGTATATTCTATGAACTCCTTGAAGGGACCTCTAGTCTTAATAACTTCTCTTGTGTAATGAGTTTTACTATGAAAGGTAATTCTAAGGTGAAGAACCCAAGGATTGGGAAGACTAACCTTAAGGGAGCGTCTTATAGTATAATTTTTAACTCAACGTATGTAACACTTATTAATAAGTAGATCTTTTTTTGAGGTGGATTTAAAGGTTGGCGGCACAAGTCAACTACGAGGTTGTACCTTTGAGAAGATTAGGATCTTCTTAAAGATACAACAATGCAGTGACTTATGATGACACCCTTTGCATTGATCGATAAGATTTACACCTTAAACTCGAACACGTTACTCTGGGACTGATTAGAATGTGGTCATGTTATAAGGCTGCCCTAGGAGACTCGGGGTATCTTGACACACTGGATTAACTAGGGTTGACCCGGTGTCGATGCGTATCCCTAGTCCTCGGAGCATCCTATAACGTTGTCATCTTACTAATCCATTCTGAGTGAATAACTTGGGACAGAGAGTCGAAAGAAGTCGGTATAAGACATTCTACATAACATAGGAATGGGGTGAAGGGGACGTATTCTAGATTGATGAATATGCCGTCAAGGAATAAAAGACATAAGCGGTATGTTTCAAATCTTTGGCCAAAGTATTGCAAGCTACTGATTGCATTGTCCTATGTCACCTAGTCTAAGGGATGAGATCTTTGATGAATAATGGTAACAATTATTCGAGATAGGTTCCTTAGACAGCATTACGAATCCCGAATAGGGAAGAGAACCGCAAGAGTGATGTGTTAAATAAAATTCCAACTCCTAATACTCATGAATAGATCGGTAGATTACGGAGTCATGGAATGAATAGATTGGAGGTACTCACGAGTCATTTTAGCTGCATATGGTTATCTGTTATGAGAATGGTTGTTTTGATTTGTGAGTTCTAAATTATGTATTTAGAACTAGGAAGCATTATCAAAAAAAAAAATTACTTGTTCTAATGTATAAAAATGAGGATGTTACATTATTTTCTAGATGTTATTACTTATGATTGTTTGTATGATGTATATTAATTGTTTCATTAAAGTAGAGTTGTTTAATGAAACAATTAGTAGAATGCACTTTACTTTAATGCTTAGTGCTTATCATGCTCAATTCATTGAACTAACCCATGCTAGCAATTTTGTAGATGGACATTGTAAGTGATAAAAGAAGACAAGAACTTTCATGTTGTATTGGCTTATTTAATTATGGATCTTATGTAAAGAGTTTTGATTCATTCTTGAGTTGTATTGAAAAATAAAATTTGTATTCTTTTTGGAATGGAGGTTGTTTGTTATACAGTATGCCTAAAATGCATAGTCTTGTAAATGTATAAGTTTATAATGATGAATTGAAAGTTGGAGAATTACTTGTATTGGTTGTGTAAATTATATTGCATTTTATGAAGGAGATGGAAATCCTATGTTGTTGATATTCTTCATATCTCGTGATATGTTTAATTCAGATAAACTTGATCATTTAGATAAAGGGAATTAGTTCAATTTCCATTTTTATGATGTAGTTTGTTAAGTTGCATAAGATAACGATATTTATCTAAACTATTCTAACATAGTAAAAACTATAGAAATTGTGAAACATAAGAAGGGTATGACAAACCCTAACACTTAATCATGTAGAGGAAGACTCTTCCTCACTCAAAGGAATGTAATCTAAAGAATGGTGATACGATCGTTAATCATTAGACTTCATTTCCTATGAAGTCTACTATAGTTGAACCTATTTGGTGGCTACACCTTTCTGAATGGTTAGGTTACATTATAATGGAACTTATGATGTTGTTGTCTTTTTTTTTTAGATATTTTTTGTTAAACCAAGTAAAAAAAACATAAAACCAATCATAAGTTAAGGAAGTTATTTTATGACTAATTGAATCAAATATAGAAAAGAACTTATGGAGGGTTGGATTAGGGATTAACATGGTTGTAATCTGTTTAATAATCCAAATTAATAATGTATTAATAACCTCCTTGGGTATGTACATCGTGATGAGGAAATTTCTGTAGGATGTTGGCACATGCCAACTACAGGACTGTACCTTCGAGAAGACAAGGGTATTCTCAAGGATACAATGTTGCAATTGACATGTGGCAACACCCTTCTACATTGATCATCTAGATCTACACACAAATAAGGACTTGAACTTAGTTTCTCTCTAGGTCAAGTTAGTAGCATGTTTAGGATAGGTAGTAGATTTCAATGACTCAGGGTACCTTGGCACATCCGGTTGACTTAGGTCAACCGAGTATGCCCATATACCCTAAGTCATTGTGAGTGTCTTCCTATAATAAATTATGTTTCTAACTCGGACTAGGTCAAACCTTGGGTAGGTGGAATGACGGTAGTCAATAAAGACCATTCTAGATAACAGAAGAGTGAGGTGAAGGACGTATTCTAGAATGATGAGTATGCCATCTAGGAATAGTAACATGAATAGTATGTTGAAAATATTTGGCCAAAGTATCACAAGTTGTTGGTTGCATTGTCCTATGTCACCTAGTTTAAAGCAACGTGATGTCGGATGAATATTGCTAACAAATATTCGAGATAGGTTCTTCTACAAAGATTAATCGGTACCCGGAATAGGGTAGGAGAACCAAGTATATGTAGTATACACAAATTATTCTATACTTTAAGTTAACACGAGAGATCGATTAATGGCAAGAGTCATGGAATGAGATATCGGTAGCATGCAGAGTCATTACTGACTACATAAGGTTATCTCATATGAGATTGATTGGCATGGAATGTGTGTTCTAAATGACACTTTATTTAGAACAGAGAACATTATGTTTCAAAAAAATTCCCTTGTTTCTAAATTCTTAAAATGGGAATGTTCTGAGAACTTGTCGATTTATGTTCTAGGTTATCTCTTACTCTTTTTATATTTGTGAAAAAACTAAGAGGAAGTAATCTCTCTCTCTTTAATCTTCTTTCAACTCTAAGTTTTTTCCTTCCATGTTCTGTTTCTAGATGCATCTCCTGGTCCTGTATTGAAGAATTAGGTTTAGGTTGTGCTAGGGCAGTATAGTTGTAGTAAGGAATTAATTGAATGGATCATTGTGTTTGTTTGGAATTATTTTTCCAAGTAAATCTTGGAGTTTTGTGGAATTTATTAGGATGGTTGATTTAGTTGTGTCTGAATGTTAAATCTTACCATTCTACCCTCTTGACTTAAAATTAATATTTTAATATCTTTTTGGGGACTGTGTGTAGTCCCATTTGCATGCTAATTTGATTTTAACCTTTGATGAGGTATGCTTTTAGTTTTCTGGACCTTAATTAAATTGGAGATATATTGGGTTTGAGTATTAGGATACTCAAATCAAAAGAACATGTTAGGTTATGATGTTTTAAATCATCCCCAAATTTTTCTTATATTTTAGATCTGATTATTGACACCTCTGATTTTAGGATGATTTTTGATGAAGGAAATTTTGTGATGGTATTACTGTTGTTTTAAATTTAGTTGAACTGTGCATAGAGGATAGTAGGATATTTATCTCCTTCTGTTAAATAAGTTTAACTAAGAAGGGAAACATGTAGTTAAATATTTTAAAGAACTATGAAGAAATGTTACTTATATGAATTAATGTTGTAATTATTTTGCTAATAATTTATAGTATGGAAGGTTGAAGTTGTTTTCTTCATGACTCCATCTTACTTTTTCTTGGTATAGCTCTCTATCTCTCTCTCTCTCTCTCTCTCTCTCTCTCTTCTCTTTGTATTTTATTTGAGTGTGGTAACTCCCTTTGGTTATGTCTTTCTGAATTGCTCTTGATTTTTTCATAACAATATATTTCTTTTATGGAGCAGTTAGCTAAAATCACATCGTTTTAATGCATAGTTTTTATCATGATTAGTTCAACAAACCCACCATTCTATCAATTTTTATAGATGGACTTCGTAAGTGATGAAAGGAGAAAATATATTTAGGAACTTACTTTTGTTTATCCAAGAGACTAGATCTTTTTGTGATGAAATATGGTTCATGACTGAAATGTATTTTATGGAAAAGAAAGTTGTATTTGAAATTGATTCAAGTATTGTTGTTTGACATTAGTAATGTCTGATGTGTTTGGACTTGTAAATGTATGAATCTTCTTGATGAATAAAAGATATGTGAAATTTGTTGCATTTGATGTATTCCCTTATGGCATTCAGTGAGTGGAAATGTTAATTAATTCTCTACTTCTCAGATAGTAACTCTTTTTATGGCTTGGAATATAATGGATAGAGATAGGGTACTAGATGAACTACCCTCTCTAGTGAAAATGCAACTTATTAAGTTGACATTCTTACATGGATACTCAATTATTTCACTTTGAATATATTTAAAACAAATGTTATAGGTGGATAAAAATATGATGATAACTTATAACACGTTATGGGGTTATAAATAATCATGAACCCTATATAAGAAAAAGGGAAGACAACTTCCATGTAATGAATAATAGACTATTTTAAGATCTATTGGAAATGAATCTAAATGTTATCTTTGATTAGTTGATGGTGTTCTTTCTCATGAAGAGTTTCTTCACTAGATTAGGAATGTAGAGAAAAAGTAAATTAAATGGGAGTAGACAAACAACAATTTCATGTGTGTTAAATTTGCTATGCTAAACATGAATCAGAATATTTTAGAATAAAAACATAACCTATGAAATGGTTAGGGTGCATATGTATCTTCATACCCACTCCAAATGTAGTTTAAATTCATAACCATAATGGTTAATGAACCTAGTTGTTCAGTAGGGCTACTGCAATTTAATCCTTAATGAAGAAAATTAATAAGTCATTAACTTCTTTTAGGGTATGATTGTCTAGATGAGGAGAACTAAGATGGATGTTGACACACAGAAACTTTAGTATAGTACCTTTGAGAAGAATTGGGTCTTCATGAGAATAATGTATTGCAATTGACATGTTACAACACACTTCAGAGTTTAATCATCTATATTTTCATAAGTTTGGACTTGATCACAATTCTTCCCTAGGGAGAGTTAGGGGCATGATAGAGGGGACCATATATAACCTCTCATATTTTATTGTAGAGGAGTTAATAAGCTTCATGCGTAATAGAGAGAAGATCATGTTTGGTAATGTCCTCCTCATAATTGTATTTTTAGATATTGGAATGCCTAATGGGCTAGATAATTTTGTTTAGGAATACTCGATGAGAACATCTTCCTCGCTAATATATTTGAACACTATACTTGTGATACCATGATGGCCTCTCATAAGATGCACCTGGAAAAATGGTATAAGTAGATGCATGATGAATTTGGGGATAAATAGAGAATACCTTAGTAGTTAAATTCATTAGTATAAGGAGAGGCTGAGTTCTCCGTATACCAACATTTTTGTATCGACATATTTACTTTGATAGATGGCACCAAGATTCCTTGGTTAAAATTTCATTTATCCTTCACATCGCAAATGAGAGATATTTCCAAGATAGGGTTAATCAATTCAAAGAGGTGAAGAAACTTATATTTGATCTAAATGTAGTAGATCAAGGCTAACGCAAGCTGTATAGGAAGCTAATATACCCCAATAAGTGTGCCTATGTGGAGAGGTATATCTCTTATGACATACACATGTTGAAACCAATAACATTACCTATTGCAGGGAGGACACCAATGAGGGTTTATTTGCACATAAGGCCTAAGTATGAAAAGGAAAATTATGTTGAAGATGATTTCTCCATTCTTGAGGACCCCACCACATGGAAAATAATGTGCCAAGGAAAAGAGATAGAGGAGAGGCTCGTGAGAAAAAGGTGCCAAGCGTGTAGATAGTACAAATAGTAGGGGAATGGGGAGTTAGGCATGGGTACAAGTAATTACATCCACTTGAAAGAGGTCTCCAAAGTGAGAAAAGATTTACCATAGAAGGTAGAGTCACCATAGGAGGAAGATTTTTGGTAAGGGAGAGTCACTGAGAAAGAATACAAATATAAGTCACCTAAATTGAGTCACCAAGAAGGAAGAAGCATAGGGGACAAAATTTTGGACTCGGAAAAACATAAAGCATAGAGGATTTAAAGGGAAATGAAGATGATGAAGAGCACAAAGAGTCTCATAATCATCTTGTTTAAAATTTACACAAGTCGATGAAGAAGGAAATGAAGATAATAATGAGAATGAGGAAGGCACTCATGAAAAGCGAGGAGTAAGGAAGTAAACATGAAGGATCAGGAGACCCCGACCCTAACCAAGGAGCAAATGGATAATACTATAGAGTGGGAAAAGGAAGGAATTATCCAATAGTTGATGGAGCACAAATTCAAGTGAAGATACAAAGAAGTGTTTAAGTAAATTGATGAGAGCGTGAGTATAGGAAAGGAGTGTGGGAGGATGAATAAAGAATACAACTTATCAAGACTCTTCCCAAATGTAATGCACATAGGGGAAAGGGCATATTAGTGACACGAGAACAAGAGATGACTTACATTAATGATCCAAACAAGGTACTATGTGCATGCTTCCAAAGTACCATTCCCACGAACCAAATCCTCACTTGGTCTTCATTTTATAAATAAGGTGTGTAGCCATGTAAGAGGAAAATGCTATCTTGGGATTTTGAGTCCCACATTGATGAATCGAGTTCAAGGTAAATTGAGATGCATTGATGAAGATACCATATTTCAAGGGAGTAAACCCTTTGGTAAATTCCCAACAATTTTCCAATGAGAAATTTTACAATGCACTCAACAACATTTGTAACACACTCAAGAAATGACATGATAAGGGTCTTGGAGGAAGTGCTTAAGAAAAATAATGAGAGATCATTGAGTGGGACAAAGAAATTAAAAAAGGAATTTTCGAAAGTACGATTAAGGTGTGAGATGAGGGATGAAAAGGAAAAGGTGCATAAATTCCATAAGAAGATAGAGTCCATTTAATATGTCATTATCTTGAAGCACTTAGACCTAGCCCTTCCTGAGAAGAAATATGAGTCAACCATGCATTGCTTGGAAGACTTGACCCACATCCTCACCATGGAAAGGTGACCACTCACATTAGAGTCAGTAAAGGAGGTGATGGAATGCATAGAAGGAGGAAAAGATTAAAATTTAAGAGACAATGACTCGAGTACTCTAAGCTCCTTACCACAGTAAAGATCACCATGCAGATGGCTGAAGTTGTGTATGACAACTATGCCAACAGAGACAGGGTAGTAAGCATATTGGTTGCTACACATGAGGTGGATTTGAAATAATTTTAGGAAAAGAACAAAGGAAATAGGGCAGAGCATGATAATATCCTAGCCAAAGTTGAGAATAATTTGGAAGCAATCAAAACCTTACGGGGTTCGATTAAGAATAAGCTAAAGGAACTATACCCCAAGTCATTCACAAGATGGATGTGCTAGGTGACCTTAGCAAGAAGTTGGAAATCATTGTAGATACGATGAAAGATAAGAGCGAGGAACTTAGTTTTGATGAAGTAATAACATTGGTGGAGACCTAATTTAGTAGGCATATGGAGAAGTAGATGTTTGGGAGAATATTGAGGCATCCATAAAGGAGTTACCACTCCTCATGCAATAGTATCATATTATTCCATTATTCCATTCTTCTATTCTTTAATTGTTTCAATACCACTATTCTTTATTCTTTGAGGAAGTAAAATGTTTCGAGGATGGAGAACATGTGTAGTGTGGGGTGATGTTGGACCCTAAAATATTGGCTAAGTACCAAGATGCGCGTGCATGTAGTATTATTGGATAGAAGGGCACTCGGGAAAAACACACAAAAAAGGTTTTAATAATAGTTTAAGTGAAACCAAAGCATGCAGAGGAGGAGGAAAAAGGGTTTAAGAGACTTATCCATATTTGGCATCATGGATTCACTTAAGGAAAAATGTGAGGACCCAACTAGGCATGATAATTGGACAAGGTGCCAGCGTGGAACCTTGGAGGTCAAGAAAATGATATTCCACATAGGGAATATTTGTAGAGGCATCATTATAGTTAGTGGAAGGTTTTAAAGAGGATAAGTATTCACCAATGGAGGACCACATCGACACTTGGTACATGATCTACTCGAGTAGAGAAATTCATGGTGGGGATGACGGTATTGTTTAAATAAGTTCTTGGGACAGGCACATACATAGAAAGAGAGAGATAGAGAACAAGGGAAGTGAAGAGAAGGAAGGTAACAAGGTGGTACAAAAATGTTAGGAAATACTTAGGGTTCAATGTTCATGGTTCTAGGGTTTATATTACTTAGTGCTAGAGGGTTGTAAAGGATACCATTAAGAATATATATGGGTACTGGGATCTGTAACAAGGTATATAATGGGGAAAATCATAGTTAGGATCTTTGATCAGATAGGTTTGCAGGAGTTGAGTCTTTTTCATTTGATGTATATGGTCTAAGATGACCCTTTTGAATGTAATATGGCTACTAGAACTCTATTAAATCAATATACATGGATATATTTTGTACAACTTGGTTATGGGTGTAAACCCTCATGTTATTTGTCTTGTCATGACTTGGATATGATTTATTTTACTTATTACAATGTTTATTAGATTTTGTGATGCATTGATGTATAGATTTTTTAGTTATGTGTTCTACATTTTTGTGTAGATACATGTACTTCTAATTCTACAAATAGTCCTCCGTTAATGGCATAATTCTCTTGAAAAGATCACATAAAGGAGGGCCCTGGCACTGCGTGTGCCTTGGTTGAATTCCTAGCATATGTTGTGTGATAGGCTGGTGCACTTAGGATTAGAAAGAATTATTGAGGGTAGAATAATGACTACATGCATGTCCAAGCGTAACCATAACTCAAGATGTGTCAATCAATCATTGACTTACCTCCCTTGTTTTCCTTGTGTCTATCAAGATATTTTACTACTAAAGTGGGTGGTCACTTGTCTTCTAATTGGTCCCATATGTTATTAAAAACAAGGTATGGCACCTGATTTACCATACAATATGATCCAATATTTTCCTATCATTTTGATTCATATGACCCATCACCTCTCCAAGATAATTTCCTAATCCAAGAAGACCAAGTACAAGTCTCAATTTTAGAAGGGTGGCTTGCTTCTCCTCCTTTACTTAATCTTTCACTAGACAAGTAGGCTAAGAGAAATCACAAGTTTGATCCATATTTTTAAGAGCTTAAATCCTTTGAAACTAGACTTGGTACTTACTATATCATTGAAGAAGAATTTGTGTTGTCACGCGTGCTCAAACAGCAGTGAAGAAAATGCTGGTTTGTGGAAGTTATAATTTGATAGATCCGAGAAGAAAGAATGATGCAGGTGTAGGTGTTGTTCTCATTTCTCCTAAGGATGATAAATTATTCTTTGTACACAGGTTACAGTTTACATGCTCCAACAACGTAGCAAAATATGAAGTGTTGGTACATTGTCTTCTTATTGCTACGAAAAGGATAAATTAAGGGGTAGATTAAGGGGCTGCAAATATTTTAGGATATATAATCGGTCATCTACCAAGTCACCAAAAAGTGCACCAAAAAAAAATATTCTCAAATCTTATAAACATATATTATGGGACCTTCTCGAGGGATTTGATGCTCTAAATCTGCAGGTGGTACCAAGAAAAATAAACAAAGAAGCATATCAGATGGTCGCTCTTGGTTCATAGTTCTCTCCTGCTATGGATTTTGTAAAAGGTAACGTGCAACATGTTAAGATGGTGATCAAGCCATCTATTCTAGATAATAATACTACCTAGTAAGTGTTTGACAATGACATGTAGATCATCAAGTTCATTTAGAATGAATTTGAGTTCTCCTCAAGCATGCAAGTTGACTTCCATGATAGCTAAGGTGACTAAGTGATTCAACTCAAGACAAACAAGTTTCCTAAAGAGCTGGTCATCTTAGAGAAAATGTTCAGCCATTATAATGTGTTCAAGGGTGAAGAAAATTATATGTGTGTGGTGCAATAATACTACACTTGAGTCATTATTGCATGTGGTAAGGATTTTTGCTCAATAAAGATTGCATGCATGATGAAAAATAGGCCTTCATCTCTGTGTCATAAATACAATGACATATTTTCATGGGAGTATGAATACCTCAAAGGATTTGATCCAAGTGTTACTTAGCATTCCAATGACCTTGATCCTAGTACCAAACCCCATCCATCGAGACAAAAATAGAGTTCAGGTCAATCCAAAGAGAGAACCCTTATGAGGAAAGAGTTGTCTAAACTCATCAAGGAAAAGATAATATTTCCCATCAAGTACTCTACTTGGTTCATGAAATCTTGTTCTAGTGTGCAAGAAGAATGGTGAAATCATACTCTATGTTAATTTCAAAGATTTGAATAAGGCATATTTAAAGGATCATTATCCTTTACCTTCTATGGAGCAGATTTCTGAGACTATAACTGGTGCACAAAAATTATCCATGTTGGATGGGTATTTTGGTTTCAACCATATCATGGTCAAGTAAGAGAGATCGGTTAAAAAACAATTTACAACCAAATGGGGAGCATATGCATATTACAATATGTTGTTTTGTCTATGAAATGTAGGCACAAAATTTTAGAAGGCCATGAATAATACCTTAAAATGATATATCAATGAGTTCATCCTAGTTTACTTGGATGACATAATTTTCTTCTCAAAGTAGAGTGTGGATCAAATGGTCCACCTGGAAAAAGTATTTGAGAGATGTAGATAATTTGGGGTATCTATTAACCCCAAAGAAGTGAAATTATTATGTAGTACGGGGAAATATTCTAGGCCATGTTGTCTCAAATGATGGTATCGATATTGATCTTGAGCATGTTTCATCCATCCTTTCTCTCTCTTTTCCAAAGGTGCATAAGAAAACCTTGTATCATTCCTAGGAAGAATCAATTTTTTTAGGAGATTTATTCCTAAGTTTTTAGGAATGGTACGGTCCATTACCCTCATGCTCAAGAAAGACAATCTTTAAGTGGACAATAGAAGAGGAAAAGAGAGCTTCAAAAATATCAAGCAAGAAATTTCTTCCGCCCTAACACTCATCGATCTAGATTACTCATAGGATTGTGTCCTTTATGCTTATGGAGATGATGTGAATGTTGTTTTCTTGACACAAGAAAATGAAAATGGAGTAGAGTACCTAGTGGCTTTCTTCAGTTAGACACTCAAGGATTAAGAACCAAAATATAGTCACATGGAAAAATAGGTGTATGCCATCATGTGTGCACTCAAGAAGCTCGAGATTATTCTCACCACAAATCATATTAACGTGTTGGTTTCACACTCACAGTGTAAGACACTTCATCATGGGGGCATAAATCAATGAGAAAAGAGAAGATGGGTGACCAAAATTATGGAGTTTGATGTTACTATCAAATCCACAAAGTTGGTTAGAGGTAGCACACTCTGTAAATAGATTGTTGGGAATGAACCTGATCATTAATTGTTTATGGATGAAGGGATATTGCACATAGAACTTGAACACAATGGAGATCTCGGTGCACACAACTAGATGAAGGAAATGATCATATTTATTTCCTCTAGAACATACCCTCCTAGTATGAACAAATGAAAGAGGAAACTTATGATGTTACATCCATCCCATTTGCACTTATTGATGGTGTTCTCTTGGGGTAAATCTTGATGGGGCAGTGCTTGGTAAGATGTATTGATGGCATGCGAGTAGAAAAAGTGTTAATATAATTTTACAATGGATTCTCTGGTGGATACTTCTCTCCCAAAGAAAAATTAATGAAAATCATCAAGTCAGGTTACATTTTCCTACCCTATTTACGAGATACACACAAGTGGGTCATGAAATGCAAAGAATATGATTTTTGTAGGAAAGAATAAATTGGAAATGCTTCCCTTCGACCAATTGAAATATATCATCCTTTTTCTTAATGGGGTCTTGACATCATAGGCATGATCAATCCTCCAAGAGCTAGCCACAAGTGGGTTTTTACATCTATATATTACTTTACCATATGGAAAAAAAAATTGTGTTCAGGAATCTACCGAGTCATTCATCCTTGACTTTCTTGTGGGCATTTTAGTAAAGGTTTTCTATTCCTCATACCATTATCTCTGATAATGCAAAAGCCTTCCTTGGTACTAAAATATTTGATTGGGATCCTAGTCTTGGTATATAGTTGAATAACTATTCCAACTACTACACTCAATGTAATATCCTAGCAGAGTCTACAAATAAGAACCCTGATGAAAATCATGAAGCAAACAATGAATATCAACCAAGGAAAATAGAATAAAAATTCTTGCATGCACTCTGGGAAGATAGAATCATGATGAAGAAGGTAATAAGAACTTAACCTTAATATATTTTTATGGAAATGAGGCCAAACTTCCTTTATCCCTTGAGTGTCATTCATTAGAGATTTCTAGCAAGTGGAGTTTGAAAGAACATATCAAATTGAAATCGAGAATGATAGAGCTGGTTAAACTTTAAGAATTAAGAAAATCTATCATGATAAAGCTAAAACAACATAAAAATCAATAAAGAAGTGGTTTGACATAAATCCTATGCCCCAAGCTTTCAAAGTTGGTGACTTAGTCCTAAACTAGGAGGCTTACAGAGCTAAGCCATGATACCATTCAAAGTTTGATGCACTTTGGAGTGGCCAATATATCATAGGTTCTTGCAAGGAGGCTAACTCTTTTAAGTTGTCTCACCTTAATGGAGGCATGTTATCAATCCCAGTTAATGGGATCTATCTCAAACCCTTACATTAAGTCCTTTACATGATTGTAAATATTAGGGTAGTTTAAATTCCTCCAAGTATGTTACGTACATAATTTTTTATTTTCACGTAGTTATATCTTATCGTGTGATTCTTGTGAACTCTCTTTTGTTTCTTCCAAGTTTCAGTTTAGTCTAGAAATATTCTAGTAGTTTTTAGCAATTTTTTAGGATTCAGAATTGAGTTCAGATAGTGCTTCAAGTGAATTCAAGGGCTAGCTCTTTAAATGGACAATAAGAATTTTATGTTTTCATACAGGCTCCACGCCTAATGGATACTCCAAACTATTGATATCCTTCATCCGGTAGACAAATGGCCCTAAAAGTTATCTTGTTATATATATCCCCCTTGGGAGGTTATAGACAAGCGAAAGAATATGGAGAAAGTTGTGCCTTAGCGCCTGACGAAATGGCGCATGACACGGAGTGTCGACACAGAGAAAGTTACACCTTGGCACACAGAAATGGCGCATGACACGGAGTGTAAACCGACACGAAAAATTATGCCTTGGCGCACGAAATGGTGCATGACATGGAGTGTCAACATAGAGAAAGTTGCGCCTTGGCGCACAGAAATGGCGCATGACACGGAGTGTCACAGCGAAGAAAGATTGCGCACCTTGGTGCACAAAAATGGCGCATGACACGGAGTGTCGACACGAGAAAAGTTGCGCCTTGGCGCACAAATGGCGCATGACATGGAGTGTCAATACAGAGAAAGTTGCACCTTGGCACACAGAAATGGTGCATGACACAGAGTGTCGACACAGAGAAAAAAGTTGCACCTTGGCGCATAGAAATGGCACATGACACGGAGTGTCAACACAGAAAAAGTTGCGCCTTGGCACACAGAAATGGCGCATGACACGGAGTGTCAATATAGAGAAAGTTGTGCATTGGTGCACAGAAATGGCGCATGACACGGAGTGTCGACACAGAGAAAGTTGTGCCTTGGCGTACAGAAATGGCACATGACACGGTGTCAACGACACAAAAAAAGTTGCGCCTTGGCGCACAGAAGTGGCGCATGACACGGAGTGTCGACACAGAAAAAGTTACACCTTGGCACACAGAAATGGCACATGACATGAGTGTCGACACGAGAAAAGTTTCACCTTGGCACACAGAAATGGTGCATGACACGGAGTGTCGACACAGAAAAAGTTGCGCCTTGGCGCACAGAAATGGCGCATGACACGGAGTGTCGACACAGAAAAAGTTGCGCCTTGGCGCACAGAAATGGCGCATGACACGGAGTGTCGACATAGGAAAAGTTACGCCTTGGCGCATGTAAGAGGATGTCGACACACACATGAATGCGCCAAGGCGCACCTTCAGGAGGCACAACATTCTTAGTCTTTGGCGGGAAGCGCAGACCACAGCGCGAGATATTCAGATGGCCATAACTTTTGACTGGGAGCTCGGATTCATGCAAGGTTGGACTTTCTGGAAAGCTTACAAGGTCCTCTATCCAACTACAACTAGATATCTTTAATTGGGTGAGAAAAAATTCTTAAAAATGAAAAATACAGTTAGCCACTTTTGGGGGTCGCTAGGGTTCTCACCTACCACCATAATGAGATGAATTAAATACAACCTGCGGTGGTTGGGGTAGATTTGGAATTTCTCTCTCTTCCCTCTCTCATTATTCCTATAAATTGTAAGGAGGGGCTTCTTTCTAAAGGTTGGACATTCTTGTTTTGCCCCTCCCTTCTTCTCTTTGGCAGGTGAATCTGTGGAGTTCAAACCTCCTATCTAAAACTGTAATGCAACCTTGTCTCTTGGCATTTTGTGGTGTATTGTATCAATCTTTGGAGCAAATAATGCATGTCTGTGGATGATTATCAACCCTCTCTATGTTTATTTGCATCTTCCTGATCTTTCACTGCAAATCTGTTATCTGTGCATGATCTTGCATCGCATTTTAATAGTTTGTGTTTATTGGCAAGACAGTTGTTCTTCATTCCTCGGTGCATCACCTTTGTTAGTTTAGGTTTATTTTTATGCATCTTCTTACCCTGTCTCCTTGGAAAATTAGATTAGGTTTTGAGTAGACCCTCTGCATTTTTATGTGTGCATCTGAATAGAGGAATAGGAACCGGCCTTCATCCGGAGAGCTTTTCCGATTTCGCAAGGTCCCACACTTGGGAAAAGCTCCATGTTATGCAATCACACTGAGAGTCTCAGCCCATCGAGTTGCAGACATTCAGGGGTGTTGTGATTCGACATCAATAGTTTTGGCACGCCCGGTGGGACCAAGAGGTCATTCCACAGATTTGAAGGAACTTTCAAGAAATTCGGACTTAAAAAATTGTAGGTTTTACAGTTTCAGTTTTTTCACCTTCCAGGATGAACTTTGAAATCAATTTTCAAGGGCTTAACTTGCTCAAAACAAGTCAAAATTTCACCAGTTGATAGATCGGGGATAATCTTCAAAAGGGTATTCTTAGATTTTTGAGATTTTGACTTTCAAAATTTCATGGTTTTCTGATTTTCGGATTTGGGTTTTCGGAAGTCTGGCATTTTTGGATTTTCGGGACTGTCATTCCAAATCCCATTCCAAACTCTAAAATATCAAAAAATACAGGTCTTTCAAATTTCTATTTTTAAAGATTGTCAGGTTTGGTGTGTAACTTGGCAGGATCTAGCCTTTTGAGGCTCACTTTCTAACACATCTGGCGACTCCGAAAGGGATAGAATTCAGCGGTGTAGCAGCAAAGGTTGCCCAGGCATATGAGAAGAATTCAAACCAGGTCCAATACCCGAGAAGAGGGGCTATTTTCCACTTGCAACTTTCACCAGGTAGAGGAAGGAGAGGAAGAAGACCACAAAGATCACCATCTCCACCTAACAGGACTTTGTCTACACCTCCACCTGGTAGGCCTTTTCTCGCATCGACCAGGGTTCTTAGGCCAATCATAATGGCACATCTACCACCGAATCCCTTTGTCAATTTCACGGGTAGTAGTCCACTTGCCCTAAATGCTCAGAATCAAATTCCAGTTGCAGCACTAAAGAACATACCCTATTTCACAGGAGAAAATCACACTACTCCTATTGATCACATCCAGGATATTGCTAATGCATGTGCAATTCACGAAATAAATGAAATGGATGTTGCGGTCAAGCTGTTGGCTTCATCTTTCAAAGGCAAGGCCTTACAATGGTTTAGGAGCCTTACAGCAGGGTCTATTACGAATTGGAACCAACTTTGTTCTACTCTTTGCAACCAATTCGGGGAGAGGGCGGACAATTTATCTTTATTGGAACAGCTGACAACAATCAAAAGGGCTCCTAACGAACAAATGGCAGATTTCAACTTTAGATTCCAACGGACATGGGACAGGATTCCAATAGCCGTTAGACCAACATTGAAGGAAGGAGCATTCCTTTATTTCTTAAAGGCTATAAATTTAGACACATAGCCATGATGATCCAATCAATGGGAGGGACAATGCTGCTGGGGCCTACGACACACGGCTATCGAGCGAGAGAACTATTTGATCAAGGCGGCAAGCTTGCACCAAGGCCACCAATGCCTCTCTATCCGGATATGGGAAATCCTACAACCAGCCAAGCACCAGAGTTGAATCCCATTCCAACTCCTAGAAATCAAAGCAATAATGAGGCGTCGACTTCTTCAAATACTTCAAAGGAATTGCAGGAGGTCATGAAACAATTGCAGAACCTTGGAAATGAGCTTGTGACTATCAAAAGACAACAAGCTCAAAGTGCTGACCCGTATCGACCTCAAGCACGGTACAGAAGCTAGGCCCCATATCAACAAAATAGACCACCGGCTCAGGCTGCAAATCAAAACCAAAACCAAGGAAAACCTCAAGCTTGCCAGGGCCGTTTCGACCGTATGATCCAAATAAAATGAGCGTCCTCAAGAGCTTTGGTCCCGACACAAAATAACATGGCACGAGAGTAGTACGGCGGGTGTTACCCTTGCAATCTACCTCACAATCAGTCAGCATGTTTCAATGGTGCACTAAATCAGGCCTTGATGGTGTAAACCATTGGTGTTGCTCAAGAACCAAGCCAGAGGAGAATCAACAACAACAAAAATGCAGGTAAGAAGGACATCAACGAAACCACATTGGCAAATTGGCAAACGGAAGACTTCTGTGGAGTTAACCAATAACCTTTTCAAGGCGTGGCTGCCAACACACGGTCAAAGAAGAGAAATATAGGAGAGGGACAACCGTGTAATCCAGTTGTTTCTCAACCCACTCTTACACAACAAGGGGTCAGTAGACCAAACGCAGCTCCAAATGTGCAAAATCAACCCAAGGTACCTGTTGTAGCAACACACGCACATGCTCAAGCTCCAGAAAAGTTTGCACCAAGTAAGGGACAACAAAAGGACAATTCATCCCCTTTCAGCATCATTGATCAAATGAAGAAGACGAACGTGAATATATCAATGTGGGAATCTTTATCCATCCCAGGACAAAGAGATCTTCTACAAGCTGCCATGAAGAATTGGTCAACTTCGAACCAACAGGCCCATATGCAAGAGAAGGTCCTCACGAATGCTGCTCAGCCTGAAGGGAATCATGGAGGACAACAAGGTAAAGTTTTGAAACCCCCTCCATTCTATATTTCATTAATCATCGGGGATAAATTAGTACACAATTGCATGATTGATTCTGGGGCAAGTAGTTCAGTGATGCCGAAGCAAATAGCGGATCAGCTGGGTTTGAAATATGAGCCGATCTTGAAAGGAGTAAATGCAAATGACTAGATGGAGCAGTAGTAGGAAGCTGTTGGAGTCATCGAGAGGTTAAGCCTAACACTACATTCTGTCCTAATGTTACGATTCTGCGAAGATGTATGCATGATTGACCTTACGCCACTCTTTGCGTTGTGTCTATCAGAGACTTCACTGCAAAAATCGGTGGATATTTATCTGCAGATTGGTCACACATGATTTTAGGACAAGGTATGGAGCCAAAGTAACCATCGGAGTCGGAACCAATTGCCAATTTCCATATTGAGCCTCATGTACCAAATCCTATCAATGCAAATTGCTCGGCTTTTGACCAAGAGGAGTGTTCAAGTGATCTAGAAAGCAGTACTAAGGTCGAGGAATTCTGATTTAACTTTGGATGAATGGGCAAACAAGAGTCATGAATTTGACCCATACTGAGAAATTGAAGAATCTTTGAATTGGGCGTGTATTGTATACATGAAGAAAATTCACCCATTCCCGACATCATTCAGCCTGAACAAAAGGATGAAAACAAAGTTTGGAAATTATTTTTCGATGGTTCGAGAAGCAGACAAGGTGCTGGAGGTGGTGCAATGTTGATTTCACCACAAGACATCAAATATTTTTCAGCTTTTCGTTTCCAGTTTTCCTGTTCGAACAACACAGCTGAATACGAAGCATTGATTCATGGAATTCATTGGGCCAGGAAAAGGGGCATAAAGAACTTGCAGGTGTTTGGAGATAGTGAGTTGATTGTCAACCAAGTTAGGGGACAACATGCTACAAAGAATGACTTGCTGAGGAGCTACAAGAATAGGGTATGGGACCTCATTGAGGATTTCGAAGCTTTCAACATTGTGTCCATACCCAGGAAGAAAAATGAAGTCGCAGATAGGCTCGCAGCAGTTGGAGCAACGTTTGATGTGGTTGAAACATCGAAAGGGAAAAACACAGCCACATATCCATGTGATTGTGAGGCCAGTAGTTCCAGATAATAACACAAGCTGGCAGGTGTTTGAGAATGATCAACAGATCATCAATTTCTTACAAGAAGAGGCTGAATTTTCAGCTAGGAATCAGGACAGATTAGAGCAGCAGTATGGGGATCAAGTAGTGCAGCTGCGGACAAACAAGCTTCCTAAGGGTTTGGTAACATTGGAGTCTATCTTCAACCCTAACGACCAGTTTCGTAAGGAAAAGGCAAACATACAGGTCAAGAGAGAAGATTCAGAGCCAATTCCGGTTGGGGAAGGAAAAACACTTCAAATTGGCAAAGTGGCCACTGAACAGAGAAATCAGATTTCATACAACTTTGCCAAGAATTTCCAGATGTCTTCACTTGGAGCTATGAAGACTTAAGAGGATTCGATCCAAATTTGGC
Organism: Taxus wallichiana var. yunnanensis; assembly: GCA_018340775.1. Classification (NCBI taxonomy): domain Eukaryota; kingdom Viridiplantae; phylum Streptophyta; class Pinopsida; order Cupressales; family Taxaceae; genus Taxus; species Taxus wallichiana. The sequence continues at coordinate 622,618,713 of CM031242.1, forward strand.
ACAACATACCATAGAATTGGATCCAGATGCTAAGCCCATCAGGCAGAAACAGAGACCGGTCAACCCTCACATTGAGCCTCTAATGAAGAAAGAACTAAATAAGCTAATAGAGGCAAGCATTATATTCCCGATCAAGCACTCAAGCTGGGTTGCAAACTTGGTTCCGGTCAGGAAGAAGAGTGGAGAAATCAGGTTGTGCATGGATTTCTGAGACCTAAACAGGGCATCTCTCAAAGATCATTACCCACTTCCTTCAATGGAACAAATATTGCAAGTAGTATCCGGTTCAGAGAGATTCTCTCTCCTAGATGGCTACTCAGGGTACAATCAGGTGATGGTGAAAGAAGATGACCAATTCAAGACGACTTTCACCACCAAATGGGGGACCTATGCCTACAAAAAGATGCCATTTGGGCTATCAAATGCTGGGGCCACTTTCCAAAGGGCAATGGATATGGCATTTAAGGGGTTGATCAATAAAATAGTTTTGATATATCTTGACGACATCACTGTATTCTCAAAAAATGCAGCGGATCACCTCTGTCATTTGAGGCAAGTATTTCAGAGGTGTAGAAGATTTGGGGTATCATTGAATCCCAAAAAATGCATATTCTTGGCTCACGAGGGAAAACTTCTAGGCCATATTGTTTCAAAGGAAGGGTTGACGATCGACCCAGAGAGAGTTGAAGCAATTCGAGCATTGCCATTGCCAAGTCATAAGAAGGCTCTTCAAAGCTTCCTAGGAAGGATCAATTTTGTACTGCAGGTTTGTTCCAAACTTTGCAGCTCTTGTGAAGCCAATAACGCTGATGTTAAAGAAGAGTATGGCATTTAAGTGGACATCTGAAGGCAAGGCAAGTTTTGAGGCAATAAAAGAGGCTATATCTCAAGCTCCGACTCTCGTCAATCCAGACTTCTCTAGGGACTTCATGCTATATGCCTTTGGTGGTGGGGACATGATTTCTACAATCCTGGTACAACAAAACAAGGGAGGATTAGAACAACTAGTTGCTTTCTTCAGTCAAGGCTTGGAGGAATACGAAACTAGGTACTCTTTCATTGAAAAGCATGTCCTTGCAGTAATCAGGAGCTTAAAGAAATTCAAGCACCTAGTCTCAAACAACAAGATCCAATTATTGGTCTCTCATGCGGGAGTCAGGGACTTCCTTCTAAACAAGGATCTGAATGAGAAACGTGCAGGATGGATAACTCGTGTCATGGAATATGACATCGAGATCAAGGTCACCAAACTAGTACGTGGGAAGGGACTATGTGAGCAGCTAGCCTTGAGTCAACAAGTTGAAGCAGGTGATGAAAAAGAGGTTGTCTTGGTACTACAGGATAACCAAGAACAAGAAAATGATGATGTGCCCACTCCCTGTTGGACTCAGAATGTGATACACTTCCTACAGACAGGCCTATGCCCTCCAGAAATGAGAAAAGCAAAGAGGAGATACTTCAGATTACAAGCCATTCCATATGTGCTTGTTGGTGGTGTTTTGTTTAAGAAAGACATCAATGGAGTTCTATTGAGGTGCATTGGGACAGGTCAAATTGAGAGGGTGTTACGAGATTTTCACGATGGAGATTTCGGAGGACATTTCACCCCACGAGTAATAACTCTCAAGATAATGAAGGCAGGGTATTATTGGCCCACATTGTTCAGTGACTGTTATACATGGATAAGAAAGTGCAAGAGATGTGCACTCTTCACGGGAAAAGAAAGACTAGCAGCGCTTCCATTGCACCCAATTTTGATTGACCAACCATTTATGCAATGGGGATTGGACTTCGTCGGGGTCATCAACCCAAACTCAAGCCAAGGCCACAAGTGGATTCTCACGGCAACGGACTATTTCACCAAGTGGACCGAAGCAGTAGCGCTCAAGGAAGCAAATGAGTCTAACATACTAGACTTTTATGAAGGAATAGTGACCAGGTTTGGTGTGCCGGCCACTATCATATCAGATAATGCATTGGCATTCATAGGTTCCAAGATTACAGAATGGGCTGTCAAGAATGGAATCTATTTGAGCACCTCTTCAAATTATTACCCACAGGGTAATGGACAGGCAGAGTCCACGAACAAGAATTTGTTAAGAATCATCAGAAGGACTCTAGATGAAAACCAAAGGACATGGCATACCAAGCTAAAATCAGCATTATGGGCTGACAGGATAACACCAAAGAGGTCTACAGGTAATTCCCCTTACAAGTTGGTCTATGGAAAAGAGGCAGTATTGCCTATATCATTAGAATTGCCTACATTGGAGTTCATGAAGCAGTTGGAGTTGGCTGAGTTTGAACCAATGGAAGCTAGGTATGCAGAGTTGATGGAATTGGAAGAAATTAGAGAACATGCAGTTCAAACAATTGAAAAGATCGGCCTTAGTAAAAGATGGTTTGATAAGAAAGCGAAGAGCAAGGACCTTCCGGAAGGGACCTAGTTCTAAAATGGGATGCAATCAAGCAAAACCAGGAAGGCATTCCAAGTTTGATGCCATTTGGAGTGGCCCCTACATGGTCACGGATGTAAAAGTAGTAATGCCTTCCAATTGTCTACTTGGATGGAGGAGAATTCGATTCGGTTAACGGAATCCATCTTAAACATTACTACTAAAAGAAAAGGGTTTACCCTTGTAAATATTAGCCTAGATTTCAATTCCTCTAAGTGCGTATGCACATTGTCTTGTGGTAGTTAGGTTTCATTTTCCCTAAGTGCTCTGGCACAGGTTTTGCTGCTCTCAGGTTGTTTTCTACAGTTCGAGTCTTGTCGGAGAAGAAGATTGTGTATCGGGCTCGGCATCGGATATCGAGTTGGTTTCAGGTTATTGCTTATGACTCCATGCCCAATGGATTACTAAAAGGCCACTGATCTTCTACCTAGTAGGTAGGTGATCCCGTTGAGTCACCAATTGTTGTATATATATCCCCCCTTGGGAGGATATAGACAAGCAGAAGAATATGAAGAAAGTTGCGCCTTGGCGCACAGAAATGGCGCATGACACGGAGTGTCGACACAGGAAAAGTTGTGCCTTGGCGCACAGAAATGGTGCATGACACGGAGTGTCGACACGAGAAAATTACACCTTGGCGCACAGAAATGGCGCATGACATGGAGTGTCGACACGAGAGAAAGTGCGCACTGAGCGCGAAAATGGCGCACGAAATGAGAGTGTCGACAGAGAAAGTTGCGCCTTGGCACACAGAAATGGCACATGACACGGAGTGTCGACACAGGAAAAGTTATGCCTTGGCACATAGAAATGGCGCATGACACGGAGTGTCGACACAGGAAAAGTTGCGCCTTGGCACACAGAAATGGTGCATGACACGGAGTGTCGACACAGAAAAAGTTGCGCCTTGGTGCACAGAAATGGCATGACACGAGTGTCGACGACACGAGAAAAGTTGCACCTTGGTGCACATAAGAGGATGTCGACACGCACATGAATGCGCCAAGGCGCACACCTCGGGAGCGCAGACATTCTTAGTCTTTGGCGGGAAGCGAGACCACAGCGCGAGATATTCAGATGGCCATAACTTTTGACTGGGAGCTCGGATTCATGCAAGGTTGGACTTTCTGGAAAGCTTACGAGGTCCTCTATCCAACTACGACTAGATATCTTTAATTGGGTGAGAAAAAATTCTTAAAAATGAAAAATACAGTTAGCCACTTTTGGGGGTCGCTAGGGTTCTCACCTACCACCATAATGAGATGAATTAAATACAACCTGCGGTGGTTGGGGTAGATTTGGAATTTCTCTCTCTTCCCTCTCTCATTATTCCTATAAATTGTAAGGAGGGGCTTCTTTCTAAAGGTTGGACATTCTTGTTTTTCCCCTCCCTTCTTCTCTTTGGGTGAATCAGTGGAGTTCAAACCTCCTATCTAAAACTGTAATGCAACCTTGTCTCTTGGCATTTTGTGGTGTATTGTATCAATCTTTGGAGAAAATAATGCATGTCTATGGATGATTATCAACCCTCTCTATGTTTATTTGCATCTTCCTGATCTTTCACTGCAAATCTGTTATCTGTGCATGATCTTGCATCGCATTTTAATAGTTTGTGTTTATTGGCAAGACAGTTGTTCTTCATTCCTCGGTGCATCACCTTTGTTAGTTTAGGTTTATTTTTATGCATCTTCTTACCCTGTCTCCTTGGAAAATTAGATTAGGTTTTGAGTAGACCCTCTGCATTTTTATGTGTGCATCTGAACAGAGGAATAGGAACCGGCCTTCATCCGGAGAGCTTTTCCGATTTCGCAAGGTCCCACACTTGGGAAAAGCTCCATGTTATGCAATCACACTGAGAGTCTCAGCCCATCGAGTTGCAGACATTCAGGGGTGCTGTGATTCAACATCAACATGATTACAAAATGTTGTCCAAATAACTCCCTAGTTATTTTGACAACTTAGATCCCAATCTGGATTTGACGTTCATTATTGTAGGTTGTGTGCACTTTGGTTAACTCCTTGGCACATTTCCTTGGATTCTTTTCCTCACACACCCTATCATTCCTTCCACCTTCCTTCTCCATTCCTTTATCCTTTCCATTTCCACTTGCATGCACTCCAAGTGCACCCACCTTCTTCTTAGTAAATTTGCACGCTCCATGTGCACCCTGAATTACCTTCTAAAATTGGTCAAGTCCCCTAGCACATTCTTCCGTACCATTGTCCTTTCTTGATTTTACACATAGTTCCTTTGATGCTCATGACCTTGTCACATAATTTTTTTGTCAAGTATGCTTCCATTTATATTACATGTGTTACTTATTTTCACTTATCTTCTACTTTCCCCTTCTACACCTTTCTCTTCTACGCGTGCCTTGCACCTTTCTCTGTGCTAGTCACTGTGCCACATGGAAAACTGTCATACTTGAGTGTGTTACATACAACCTATAAAAGCACACCAATAGGGTGCCAAATCCTTGTGATGAACCATTGCATGACACATGGAAGAAATGAAAAAACAAAAGAAAATTTATTCGATCCTTCAGGTAACCAACGCACAACACATGTCATTATGTGTCAAAGTGACCTATAGACTTTATAATGTCATAAATTTACTACATGGATCACATTAAAGTGTGGTTGGTCTTGTTGGAAAGATTATGATGTGGAATATAGTTTAGATCATTCAAATTTAAACATGGCGAGGATTTGGTAGGTGAGAAGCATGGAAAAAATGTTTTTCCCATTAATGTAGAATTTGATCAACCCAACCACCATATTTTATTCAAATATTATCTCCTTCCTTCTTCTACAAGCTAAATCATACCTAGGGAGGTGCATCTATTTGCCTTGTAGGTGGATTTCTAGGCATTCATAGCTGGTTGTTAATGGTTGAGATTCAAATCCAAGTTTCCCTCTTCTTTCTCCTTCCTCTTCTCTCATTCTTCTATAAAATGTATGAGCATTTCTCATTTTTGTTGAATCCTTTGGTTTTCTAAGGACTTCAGTTATTTTGCATTTTAAGTTGTAGGTCTTTTGATCTGATCTTATGCATGTGGATATCGTGTCGATGACATTGTAATAGACAAGTGCATTTCGGAAGTAATTGAAGCTCGGTTTGTGGCTAATTTCTACTTTAACTCATTTTTGTTATTTCTTTTTCCTTTCCCTTGCGTTTTGTTCTTGTTTTTCTATCTCACATCCCTCGTAGATCCATCTTCTTATTATGCCCCATGAAAATGACTTCGTGATTTCTCTTTAGACTTTGATACATGTGCATATCCTTCCCATGTGCATTCTCCTTCATTTTCACTTAAATCCATCCGATTCATTCACCCTCTTTCTAGAGCTATCACCTCCCTTATTTTATTTTTCCTTTCCACATATCCATCTAACTATGGTCCCTTGGCATGACTAATTTAGTATTTATTTTTCAATATTATGAGTACCCATAGTAATAGGAATAGGTAGAGGAGTTATACTTCTCCATAGGTACATCTCAAGTGGAAAAGGTCCCAAAACATAGAGATCAGTCCATTGTTGCCTCAACGAACCATTTCAAACTGATTTGGGATGAATGCAAGTTTTAACTACAAAATTTTCCCTTGTGCTAGTTGCACAAAGATAGAGGGTTACAACTACTTTTCCCACATGATGAAAGTATGAGATGGTATTCAGAAATAATGCCTCATATGCAATGAATAAAGCATACCAAATTCAATCCTTGAATGTTTCTCTTTTCCTAAGTAGTAGATAGGAAGTAATATCCCAAATTACCTAGCCTCTAATAATAGGAAGTAGTATATATATGATTGTTTTGTTCAAATTTCATCATTAACAACTGAAAAGGAAAACTCAAAGTGATAGGTGGTAATTTAGAAAAGATAATGTAGTATTTTTATCCACCTACTAACTTCTAACCCCATGTGCATCGGCCTATCACCCAAAGAGGCACGTGCACTCACACGAGGCACGTGTGGATGCAAAACCCCTCCTTTATGTGAGCATTATGAGAAGATATTTCCATTGTTAAAGGATTAGTTGCAGAAAATTAGATATTCATGTAAAATCACAACATGAGCTACCATATCCTTATACCCATGCATGAAAACGAGAGAAACAACACAACATGGATTATGAAGAACAAATCTGATTCATAATATGAAGAAATGACACTAGGGTTTGCACCCATGAACAAGATATCCAGAACACACACACACACACACACACACACACACACACACACACACACACACACATATAGATCAAGAGTGTTAAATAACCACATTACATTCAAAAGGCCATGCTAGGTTGAATACAGTAATTGTCAGGGATCTGGCCCATACAATATATGTTAAAATAGAGATCTAACTCATATATCAAGAGTCCTAGCTATACCCCCCTATAAATTTTACAGACCCATCCCTTAGATATGATGACCTTCTTATAACTCCCTAATGAAAACCCCCAACCCTAGGGCCTCCTAATACTTTCTATAGAGCTTCCCCTTTTCCCATGCTATATGTCTATCCATATATATCTTGGTGTCTCTTCTTCTACCCGAGCATCTCTTCTTATAGGTCTAGTACCCACCACCATGCCTTCCTTCAGGAGTAGATCACATGCCAAGTGTCCATGTGGTCCTTCATTGGTGAATGTTTATCTTGTTCTAAGATCTCCACTTTCTGTAATGATGTCTTCCTAGGAATATTCCCTATATGGAATATCCTTTTCTTGACCATCAAGTCTCCAGTGGAACCTTATCCACTTAACATGCCTAGTCAGGTCATGTTTTTCCTCAAGTGCCTCTAGAATGCCGAATATGGCTAAGTCCTTAGATCCTATGTATTGTCTCCCCACACATGCCCTGGTCTCTCCTAAACCCTTCTTAAACCTCTTTGTCATGTGTGCTTCTCCCCATGTGCCCTTCTCTTTATTGCTCCTATGCATGCGTGCCTTTTGGTACTTAGCCAATAATTTGGGGCCCAACATCACCCCACACTAAGCTTTTTCTTCATCCTTGAAAACATCATGCTTCTCCAAAGAATAAAGAATGGTGGGACTTGGATAATTTGAATGAAGAATGGAAGAATGGAAGAATGGAAAAAATCTACTATTCTTTGTAAGAGGAGTGGGAAATCCTTCCTCATTATTGCCTCAATCTTCTCCCAGGCATCCACTTCACCATGTGCCTACTGGAGTAGGTCACCCACTAGAGCACTCACCTCTTCAAAGCTCAATTTATTTCCCTTAGCATTTAGTGTATCTATAATCCCTTCTAGCTGCTTGCTAAGGTCATATAGCACATCCATTTTGGGAGTGACTTGGGGTGCATTTCCTTAAGCCAATTCTAACCGAACCTCACAAGGATTCGATTGCTTCCATTTTCTTCTCAAATTTGGCTAGGATTTTATCTCACTCCACCATGTTTCCTTTGTTCTTTTCTTGGAATTATTCTAGATCCACCTTGTATATAGTAACTAATATACTTGCTACCTTGTGTCTATCACCGCAGATTATCATGTACGTCCTCATCCATTCACGTGATGGTCTTCACAGTGGAAAGGAGCTCAAAATATTGAGTGACTATCTCCCCAATATTCTACTTCTCTTCCTCCTTTTGGCATGCCAATGCCTCTTCTATTGATTCTAGTGTGAACGGTCACCTTTCCATGGTAAGGATGTAGGTTAAGTCTTCTAAGCATTGCTGTGTGACTTGTATTTCTACTCGTGGTGGGACAGTGTAGGTGCTTCAAGATAAAGGATTCTTTAATCATATCTATCTTTTTGTAGACCTCATGCACCTTCACCTTTTCCTCCCTTAGTTCACGCCTTAACTATGCGTTGATCAACTCCTACTTTAGATCCTTTCTCTTCTCAATGATCTCTTCATTCTTCTTCTCCATCTCTTCCTCCAAGAACCTTACCCTATCATTCCTTCCAAAGAGTCTCACCTTAACCTCCACCAATACCTTGTTGAGTGCGTTACAGACTTTCTCATCAGATAATTGTTGAGTGTTTATCAGGGGGTTCACTCCTTGGTCTCTGGTATCTTCATCAACACCCCTTTTTTGACCTTGAACTCAAGCTCATCAACATGGGACTCAAAATCCCAAGATAAAATCTTCCTCATACGTGGGTATGTAACTTATTCTTTGAATAAAGACCATGCAAGGATTTGGTTTGTAGGAACGGTACTTTGGAAGTGCACGTGAGTACCTTACTTAGATCATTTATGTAACCCATTCCTTTCTCCTATGCCACTACCACACTCTTCCCTCATGTGCACGCTACCTTTGGAAAGCTTACCGCTAAGCTGGGATCTCCACACATGCTCCCATACTCCTTTCCTACACTCCTCTATCTCTTTGAGAACTTTTTCAGTGTTGTGCTCCACTTCCTACTCCACCAATTCCTTTATTATTCCCACTACTTCCCTTTCCACAACCTCTTCTACCTACTCCTTGGTGAGGCTTGGGGTCCTTTGATCCTTAGTGTTTACCTCCTCACTTCCCCCCTTTCATGAGAATCTCCTTCCTCCTCCAAGTCATGTACATCATACACAAAATGGTCCTGAGCCTCTTTATGTTTGTCATCATCCTTTTTGCCTCTATAGACTTCTAGGCTCTCTGTTCCTTCTGAGTCCACCTCCTCCACTACCTTTCACTTCTTCCTAATTGGTGACTCCAGTATAGGGGATTCTTCCTTCTCATCTTCTTCAATAGTTGACTCTGTCCTTGGTGAATATTTTTTTACAGTGCTCTTCTTTCTCTGGTGCCTCTTCCTCATGTGTCCTTTATTTTTCCTTAACGGGGACTTCTTCCTTTGAGGATACATGCTTGGCTTTTGCCGACTCCTATGTGCCTACCGATTGTGCTATTTATGAACTTTGTGCCTTTTTCTCAAGGGTTTCCCCTCTCTCCTCTTCCTCAATGTGGCCTTCTACATTATGGTGGGACATTCGAGATGAAGACATCATTCTCCATGTAGGCACCTTTCTCATACTTAGGCCTAATGCATAGGTATACCCTCACTGTGTTCCTTCCAAAAATTGGTAGTGTCATAGGTTTTATCATATGCACCTCATGGGAGACATACTTCTCCACATAAGCACGCTTCTTGGGGTATACTAGATTTCTGCACATTGTGTCATGGTGGTCTTGGTCCACCTTACTGAGGTTGAACCTTAGTATTTTTGCCTCCTTGAAGTGATTGACCCCGGCTTGGAAATATTGTGCAGTGAAGGAGAATGAAATTTTACACCATGGGCTCTTGGTGTTATTTTCTAAAGTGAACCTACCAATACATAAATTTTGGTACACTCGCAAACTTGGCTTCTCGAAATGGAAATTTCTCGGGTATTCTCCACTTGGCCCTGAATGCGTCACACATTTTCTTGTACCACTTCTCTAGGTGCACCTTGTGGGCAGCCGTCATGGTGTCACAAGTATATTTCTCAAATCTCTTGGCTAGGGAGGGGTTCTCATTCGGGTACTCCCATACAAATTTTTCTGGCCCATCGCACTCTAATTTCTAAAAACATGATGGTAAGGAGGACATTACCAAACATGAAATTCTCCCCATCGGAGTACGGCATTGATGATTTCCTCCATATATGAACACTTAGAGGTTATAGATGGTTCCTTCTAAGATTTTCTGGCAAATGTTTAACCAAGACTTGTTGATTTATGTCCACCTCTCCTGTCCATTCAGCTTGGTCACTAAGCACATGACCATCCTCATCATAGGGTCAAAAATCATAGAAATGTCAAATTATTGTGACCCCTTCTTATAGTCATAGGCCTCCATAGTTTTCTTTATGGCCTCCTTTTCCTCTAATTCATCATCAAATGAATCTCCCTCATAGGTAAGACCAGTAAATTTTGAGATCAGTTGGGAGTTATCCTCATCCTTTGCCCCACAAAGTAGAAATGGTCTTCATGTATGTGTGACATCATCCATTGGTACAACCACTTGGGTTTACCAAAATAGGGCAACTCATATAGTTGCAATAATCCAGCCTTCTCCATTTTCACCTTGACTTCATCATCATAGATGGGCATTCTCAAGGTGTCCTCTTGTCTGTAGGTCTAACCATTTCTAATGCCATCTCTTTCTTTATGGCATTTTTGTGATGGTTGTAATTACTTACCACCATCTTCCTTACATGGGATACCCACTCCTTTCCAAGAAACACACCATTTGGGTATTGCATCTCTGCATACCACTCCTTGTTGAAACTAGTGGAAACATCTTGTTTCCCTTTTCCCTTGCCCTTCTTTGGTGCCATCTTCTTGTCGGGTTACTAAAAACTATTTCTCACTCTTCTCAAATATGTGGCTTACCTTTGTGAAAAAATCCCTTACTCATGTTTCCTAGTTACATAAACCTAACCTAGACAACCCTTCCACAAGATGACATACTCTCCTGAAACCTTCTTCCCTATACTTGTGTACTTCTTCCACTCTAGTTCGTAAATCACACTAGTCACGCACTCATATTTTCACAATTTTTCCTTCACACAAATCTTCTTCATGGATTCCCTAGTTTACAAGAGCTCTTCGATATCATAATTTCAAGGTAAACAATAATGTGCCCGACCTTCTACTTATAGATTTTTTCTCATCTCCCATAATAAATGATATGCCACCTACCAATGTACTTTTTTAATAAAGGAAAAATTTTCCACTAAATCCAACATTAAGCACTCTTACCCTAATGCCCTATCATGTACAAAAAATCTATACAAGCTTCTAGGGAGACAAAATCCTTACTAACCAGAGATCCTCACGTGCACGCTTGCAACACCAAAGCCACTTCTTATGTCTTTAACCTGATTTTTGCCCCGCCTACCTCATATTGTTCTTGTGCTTCTCATCCTTTGTACATGGTCTTTGTAAAGTTATCCTAACTACACTACATGAGTTTTTACCCTTCAATATGGTCCATCGAAACAAAACTTCCACTACCAAATTTTATTTTACTTTGCATTACTCCACCCAATATAAAAACATATGCACATTTCTTTGTGCATACATAACCTTTTGAAAATAATAAGTGGCTACCAAAGCACAAGGCACGTAAAAAACAACACAAAAAGAAAGTAACAAGAAAATAGAAAGGGAAACACAAAGAAAATAAATGCATTAAAGGAAATCTTAAGCTAAATGGAAAAGCTACCTTATTTATGAACACAAGGTACACTTATTTATAATAGGTCTTCAACCTACTCCCATTGAAATGGCACGGTAATCGTGTTCTATCCAGTAATGTAATGGTAAGATCCTAAATCAAGGATGTACGAGATGATATATGGCCCTAACTAATGGAATTTTAGTTTCCCAGGATGGTGCAGAAATTTGGAGTCATAAAGCAAGACCATCTTCCTAACCTCAAATTGATTGTTTTTAATATGGCGATCATGCCATAATTTTTTTTGTGCCTTTTCATCCTTCTGAATCCACCTAGAAAGTGATCACCTTTCATCTAACTACATTAATTTCTCCATGCACTCCTATAGTGCTTGTTCATCAGCTAATCCTCTTATGCACGCAATACGTAGGGATGGTAGCATGAATTCTACTGGTAACACAACTTCTACACCAAACACCAATTAGAATGGTGTGGCCTTGTTTAATTTCTTGTAGGTAGTCCTATACACCCATAGTACAGCTAAAATTTTTCATCCCAATCCTATCTTCCCACATCACAAATTTTTTTCAGCATGTGACTCAGAATTTTGTTAAACACCTCAGCAGTTCCATTAGCTTGTGGGTGATATGGGGTAGTCTTATGGTGGGCTACCATGAATTCTACCAACAAGATCCTAATTGTCTCATTTAAGAAATGAGTACCCCTATCACTCGTTAAGCTCAGTGGACATCCATATCTGCTGATTATATTTTCCCACAAGAACCTAGCTATTGTTTCTCTTGTATAATCCTCAAGGAATTACCTCGGTCCATCTTATTAAGTAGTCAATGCAAGTGATGATATAGCGTGAACCAGTCCTTTGTGCGGTAGGTGAAATTGGTCCTATAAAATCAATTTCCCATTTTTCAAATGGTTATGTGCTGGCTATAGGTCTCAAGGGCATCTCATCTCTTTTTCCTAGCTTTCCAAGGCAATCCTAATGGTCAGTCACAGCCTTGCAAAATTCAATACAATACTAGTAGATACTTTCCCACCATAACCCTGCCAATAGGATTTTTCATGTGGTGGCATTCACTGCATAGTGTCCTCTTACAATCCCAACTTGTGCTTCCTCTATGACTATAACACTCTCATGCTCCAACACAAACTGGTGTAAAACCTCATCATGACCTAGTTTGTATACATCTCCAATGATTAGCATATAGGGCACGACACGTATGGATAACTATTTTCTTTCCAGAGTCTTCATTCCTTCTGGTGCCACACCCATTTTTAGAAACATAGCAATAACTTCTAAGTCAAAGGGTGTGTGTCGTAACCTAAATAGTTGCACATTTGGCATAGTATCCTCAATGCTCTACGCATCCTCCCTTGATTCTATCCTTCATAAAGGGTCAAGCCCTTAGTTACTCTTTCTTGGTTTCACAATAACTATAAAATCAAATTCTTGAAACAACAGGACCCACCGACATATGCGCCCTTGTAAAATGAGCTTGTTCACCAAGTACCTCAATGTCATGTGGTTTGTGTATAATATGAAAGGTGTTGCAAAAATATATTGCCTAAATTTATGCGGTACACACATCATTGATAGTGCTTCTTGCTCAGTATTAGTGTAGTTTTTTTCTACTGGTGTTGAATTCTCATTACAAAAACACAAGAGGTGGTCAACAATCCCTTCTCCAAGCTCTGCTAAGACCGCCCAATCACCACCCCTTAAGCATGAACATGTACATGGAATGGATTATCCCAAGAGGGAAAATGTAATATGGGTGCAATGATAAACCTATTCTTTAATGTATCAAATTTTTTCTATAGCGCTCTCCCGATGAAATGCACATTTATATTTTAGTAAATTCTCTAATGGCTCAAAGATCTTCGCATACCCATTATTAAAGTTTAGGTAGTACCCCATATGCCTAGGTAATCCACACACTACGCTCTATTTGGTAGGCTCCCTAATCCCATAATAATGGAAACTTTGCCGGGATCCACTAGCAAGCCATACTTACATATGATGTGCCCCAACAGGGTTCCAGATGGAGTAATGAAGAGATGCTTCTTAATGTTGAGGGATATGTGCAACTACTGACATATTTCAAACATCAAATGCAAATTGTCACAATGGTCTTTCACTAGTCCATATAACGTCCAGTCATCGAGGTAGACCAAAAGGAATTTATGGTTAAAATCTTGAAATGCTTGGACCACTATGTGTGAAAATATAGCAAGTGTGTTCTTCAATCCAAAAGGCATGATTGTATAGGAAAAATTCCCCATTCAATGGAAAAAGTTGTCTTTTCTTGGTCTTCTTTAGTAATTCTAACTTGATGGTATCCTGAGAATCCATCTATGAAGGAATAGATTTTGTGACAAGCCACTCCTTCCAAGATCTCCTCAATAAAAGGGGTTGGAAAAGGATCAATTACACATACTACATTTAAGTCCCTGTAGTCAACACAGATCCTTATCCTTCCATCCTTTTTAATGTTGATGACCATGGGGCTTACCCATTCTAATTCCTCCACAGCTTTAATGATTCCTAAAGTGATCATTTTTTCTATCTCCTCCTTGAATTTGATGTGAAGATTTGGATTCATTTGATAAGGCCTCTTCTGAATCAGCGCGCACCCTCCTTTAACTTGATTTTCATTTATCCCAAGGAGTGGTCAATGAATTTATGCTCATGGTATCCATGCATAAATAGGTTCTGAAACTCATGTAGTAGATCAATGATCTTTAAAACCTCCTTCTCTGACCAATAGTCTCCAATAGTGGCCTCCTTAGGTTCTGTTTCTAAACCGATGTTAACCTTCTTTGTTTTGGGGGCTCATCGTAGGCTTATGCTTGCTCTCTGTTTGCATGAGAATGCCTCGGCTTTTGGAATAGAGTTGCTTCTATCCTTTCATTCCTTTGAGAAATGAGATAAGGGTTAGGGCTAGGAGGGATACCTATTGAATGTCGAGAGGGTGTGCGCGTACCATAGAGAAAGATCGAGATTGACTGAAGAACTCCTTTTTGTCTTGGAAGGACTACCCTAAGTAAGAATACAAGACCACCAGATTTTAATTAGACAATAAATGAGGAGCTTCCTTAGGCCCAGGAAATATAAAACTTCCTTTCAAGGTGGTGGTTCCTACTAATATGAATTAACACAAATGATTGTAAAATCACAATTTAATTGCCTCGTTGAAACAAGTAGAGGAAAGGCTGGTTTTGGTTTTGAATCACGGTGACCGACGCCGGTCAGTGTCACCGGTACCGGTTGATGATAACCGATATCGGTAGGGGTAGTGATTTAAGGGGTTGGGTGAAGGTTGGCTATAAGATGGCTATATGATAGTTATGGTGTTTATAAGGCTAGTAGAATGACTGGGGATAGGTAATGAGGTGATGGAGAAGACTCAGAGAGTATGAGGGCTATTCTTGGGGCAAAGTAGGGGTAGAGGAATGTAAGTTAGGTGGAGAGTGTTACCGGGTAATAGATCTGGGGGTAGACTTGTAATTACTGTGATTCAGAAATCCAAGAAATATTATTAAAAGAACATATAAGACTTACTTACTAGTTCCTGATGGAAAATGCAGGTTCTGAGACTGTGATGACGAAGACAGGGTTCAAGTAGGATGGTCTGACAATCCAAGATGAGCTATCTCCTCTCCTGATGCTTGGATGAGTGTCACTGGGCTCTGGTTATTCAGTTGCAGTCTGGGGCTTGATGTCCTTCTCTGCAAACTTCTCTCTTTCCTTCACTTGTCTCTGCTCGGCCAAGTGAATTCCGGATTCTTCCAATGACTTCTGATTGGATCAATCAAAATCCAACCCTTTTTTTGGTTGGGAGTGGTCATTTACAGGGAATCGATGGTGGTTACATAACCGACGGCGGTCGAGTGGGAACCGGTATCGGTCAGGTCAAAGTGGGCTATTTTTAGTAAAATAGCCAACTTTCCCTCCTTTTCTCCCGAGGGATTAGTTGCGGGCTTGGTCAAGTCATTATGAGGTTGGTTTTAGGTGCGGGTGAGGAGTCATTAGTCATGGGTGTGGATGTAGACCAAGTTATAGGTCTTAATTAGGTTAGTTTAGGGTTAGGACTAGGTCATGATGAGGTGGCGAAATGAGGTGGCAGGTATGGCGATGTGGATTTATTAATTATAAGGTAATTAATAAATAATTGTGTAAGGTTTAGGTGATGAGGTTAGGTTGCGAAATGAGATGTGGGGCACAGGGGGTCGTAAGACACAAATTTGGTGTCTACATTAGCCCCTTATTGTCGTGTAGCTTGTCTTGTTAAAGCTGCACGGACAATAATAAGAAGTGGTTACCCATGTTAAGGGTATAGGTAATCCCCTCAAATCTATCACAGATTGAGGTAGCGTGAAATCGGGGATAGGGTTGATAAAGGTAAATGGTGTTTAGATGATGGTAAGATGGTGGGGTAGGTCCAAGAAGCGGATGCACGTTGAAATGCGTGTAGTGTGACCGGGTACATGATTTGAAGAGCAAACAAGAAATTCATAGGCAAAGGTCAATAGTTTATCCAAACAAGGGTGATATAATCCTAGGTATCAAGGCATAGGAAGTAGCTCCAGGGGATATAACGGGTAAGGTACAGGAACGTTTAGGCATGTTCGGTAGTACCAAATGGTTGGTTTGGTTGAGATAAACGTCACGGTCTTGGTCTAGGCAAAGTTGGTCGACTGATCAAGTCAAGGACCCTAATCATGCTAAAACACGAACAGGTGAGCTCGATTGAACAAAAAGCTACATGATGGGTGGATAAAATTGTAATTTGTTGGTTTTGGGTGAGGTATTTAATTGGTGCGGCCTTGGGTCGGGCCGATTGATTAGTGAGGGCCATGGGTCGGGCCAAATGGTTGGGTACGGCCTTGGGTCGGGCCAAATTGGTTGGTTGCGGCCTTGGGTCGGGCCAAATGGTTGGTTATGGCCTTGGGTCGGGCCAAATGGTTGGTTATGGCCTTGGGTCAGGCCAAATGGTTGGTTGCGGCCTTGGGTCGGGCCAAATGGTTGGTTATGGCCTTGGGTCGGGCCAAATGGGTTGGTTACGGCCTTGGGTCGGGCCAATGGTTGGTTGCGGCCTTGGGTCGGGCCAAATGGGTTGGTTGCGGCCTTGGGTCGGGCCAAATGGTTGGTTACGGCCTTGGGTCGGGCCAAATGGTTGGTTACGGCCTTGGGTCGGGCCAAATGGTTGAATTCTGACCTTGGAGTCGGGCCTGGGTTGGTTGCGGCCTTGGTCGCCAATGAAGTCGATAAAGGGTTTTCAGTGAAGGTGGATATAGGTGATGTGGTGAGAAAGGGTGATTAGTAAATAAGGGCAGAAATTGGGGAAAGGTGGGATTAAACCGATATCGATTCTCTATGACCGGTATCGGTTATATGACCGATACCGGTTCTTTAGGGCATTATATAACCGATATCGGTTATAGGTCGAAAAACCTATAAAAAAAAAAATACGGCCTGTCATTGTCTTATTGTCAATTTGAAAACCAATTTTAGTTGTCTGAGGTGTATTAGTGAAATTGTTGAATTTGTCGGCTGAGGTGGCACTATTTGAGTGGAGAAGTGAGTGGTTGGTAGGCCCGTGCGAGTAGGAGGTAGCATTTGATTGGTGGGGGACCCAGCAGAGGAGTTTTAGAGCCATGGCACAGCCAGGAGGAGCTGGAGGTGCTGGACCAGCTGGACCGCCACCACCTATCCCACCACGACGACGTGTAGTCATACCGGTAGGTTCAAAACCTCTCATTATGTGAATTTGATGTTGTTAAGCTAGATTTGGGGGTTTGGGTAGGAATCCAATATTTTGATAAAATAATGAATAAAGTGAAGCTATTTGAAAAATGGAGAGGGTAGATGAGTTAAATAGGCCAAGGCGGCAGGGTGGGTAGGTTTTTAGGGTGTTTGGGTGGGTAAATAGAGATAAATAGGCCAAAAATGGATTTGGGGGGCCGCGTCGGGTTCGGCTCATAATTTTTACAGTGACCGATGTCGGTCACTAAGCGACCGGCATCGGTCACGAAGTTTTCAGGCGAGGTCGGTTTGTGGTTGACCGGTGTCGGTCGTGGGTCGACCGGCGTCGGTGGAGAGATGATGGAGAGAGGACCGGTGGCGGTCATGGGTGACCGGTACCGGTCCTTAGTGAAGATTATTTATTTTGTTGGTTTGGGTGTGTTGTTGTGTTGAGTTTTGGTTGTTGTTTGGGTTGTTGTTTGGGTGTGTTGGTAGTAGTGATTTGGTTTAGGTGTTTATTGTTGGGCTTGTGTTTTGGGGGTGGAGACGGAAGGGGTAGAGGTTGATAGGAAGGTTTATTGGTGGGTGAGGGGAAAAAAATGGGGCGGGTGTGTGGTCGGGTGGGTAAAAGGGGGTATAGAAGGTTAAAGGAGTTGTTGTTTGAAAGGGTAGGTCTAATGAAGTGGGTGATTTGTGCAGCACGTCAACGGTGACTATGCGATAGGATGCCCCTATTTGTTGAGATGGATGCAGCCACACGTGTCCGCGGCGCGGTGGGCCATCATGCGCGTGGTGGGACTCAACGGAGTCCAGAGATATAGGGCTATAGATAGGGATCACGGCGCTTATGGTTGCCCTCATCGAGAGATGGGATCTGGTGACTAATGTTTTCCATCTCTGGAGGAGAGATAAATATTACACTGGAGGATGTGTATCACATCCTTAGATCGCGATCGATGGGGAGCGTATTCTAGGTAGATGCGAGACAGCCATGGACAACATTCTACGGTATTTGGGGATGCGGCCGCATTATTAACCTACCACAGCGCGGGTATTTCCTATGGGGACATGTATTGTGCCCACAAACATGAGACACAACTAGCTGTGTTGATAATGATAGGCATCACATGCTTCGCCCTCCCGGACTCAGAGGGAGGCCGTTTTCCATGTGCATTGATGGGGGTACTACACGAGATGGTGGAGGAGCATACGTGTTATGCTTGGGCACCGATACAGTGCGATTATACGAAGAGAGTCAGTGGGGCTATCGCCGGATGAGGCGATTTGGGATTTGTTCCACATTTTTGTTACACTGCTGGGCATATGAGCATATCATATGTATTCGACTAGTAGGGCTGCCCCAGCAGCTAGGGCCACAGGTGATATATAGATATGGCTTTCAGAGGTGGTTGGGGTCGTGGGCCAGCCACGGCAAAGTGCTCACCGGACGGGATGTAGCGTATTACCGTCATTTATTAGAGGGCGTGACTGCCTTGGATATTGTATGGAGGCCTTACAGAGGTCATCAGCCCCGTGGAGGAGCCCGATCATAGTTGCGTTGGATCCAGTATACATTCTGGATAGCGGGACGGAGGCCGGAGAGCATGAGTGGATACCCCTGGAGAGGGTACGATGGTAGTTGGGGCTACGACAGGATGAGCCACCTCCCTTCCTTTAGTACCAGAGGGATGATGTAGAGGCCCCACCGCTGCCCCAGTAGCCCATTGACCCAGATTGGGTAGCAGAGAGGCCAGATGATATGAATCAGTGGATGATGCCAGGTGTACATGTTCATTCTTAGTTTGGTGGGCTAGTCGGAGAGCGGCGAGGATAAAGACAAAATGACCTACACCAGATTTGGTGCTATTTACGTGAGAGGGGACCACCTCCTAGGATAGGTGTAGTTATTACAGGGGCAGCTTGCTACTGCACAGGCACAAATAGGTGTCCTACGGAGGCGGTTAGCCTAGGCGCGTGAGTAGACGAGCACAAGCACCACCACAGCACCACCACAAGCACCACCAAATGCAAGCACCCACAAGCCACCATTGTGCAGTACCACCACCAGCGCAGCCATAGGCATAGGTACCGCCACCGGCACCGGCATAGCCACAGGCACAGGGTGTATTGGTAGGACAGGGGCCATTGTTATTAGGATTCGGGGGACCAGCCCCAGCAGCTATGGTGGCACGGGCCCGTTATATGGAGGTGAGAGCGGAGGCCCGGTACTATCAGGATGTCCTTGATGGTACCGGGTTGACTATCATCCGTATACGGTGCACAGAGCGGAGACCTCGCGAAGTCAGAGAGCCCAGGGGGGTGCAGCCATAGCCGATGGGTCGGTGACGAGGGGAGGAGGTAGGAGCCAGGGCCAGGACCCGTAGGGAGAGATGCCGAGGGTGGTGGGGAGAGTTGAGACATCCCTGGGTCAGAGATAGATGTTTTTGTTTATACATTGGATATAGGCACTGGGCTGACGAACCAGTTATGTTTATAGAGGCCTGCGTGCCCACATATGATTTATTCATTCATTTATTCATTTATTGATTATACTGGCTCGCGAGCCAGTGAATACGGGTTGTACGGATTGATACCAGGCCTATGAGCCGAGTATATTTTGATATGAGAGACGGCCTATGAGCCGAGTCGCGATGTTGATGATGATTATTGCGCCCGCGTGGTGGGCTTTGTATTATTATGAGATCATGAGAGGCCCCTATGCAGGCAAGTTGTATACTACACAATTATTTATTAATTACCTTGTAATTGATAAATCCCCATCACCTCACCTGCCACCTCATTTTGCCACCTCATCATGACCTAGCCCTAATCCTAAACTAACCTAATTAAAACCTAAAACTTGGTCTACACCTACACCCATAACTAATGACCCCTTTCTCGCACCCAAAACCGACCTTCTAGTCACTTGACCAAGCCCTTGGTGATCTCTCGGGAGAAAGCGGGGAAGGTGGGCGATTTTACTAAAAATAGCCTACTTTTTCCTTACGATGCGGTTCTACTCGACCACCATCGGTTCACGCAACCGCCATCGGTTCCCTGTAAATGGGCTCCCAAACCAAAACAACGGATCGAATTTCATTTTGGAGATCGGTCGAAGGATTCTGGATCAACGAGAGATTATTGGGAGCGAGAGCGAGTCTAGATCTTCACTTGACCAAGCGAGAGGCAGTGGAAATACCGAGTGTTTGACAAAGAGGAGATCAGCTTGCATCTTGGTCAAAACCCGATAAGTCACATCTTGCATGTCCTCTGTTATAACATTTCTTATGTTTCTTGAATCTCGGTCCTCTAAATCCGTTTAGTCCACTACCCAACGTGCCATTGCATCTAACTTTTATTCTTTTACCTCTCATCATCTCATTTCCTAATATCATCCATAAACCAGCCTTACAAACACCATAGCTACCAAGAAGATCCTATAACCCACGGTATCGGTTATCGATAACCGGCATCGGTTATCGATGCCGACATCGGTTCCTCGATCAAAACCGAAAAACAACCTTTTCCCTACCCGATTCAACGAAACAACTTAATTGATATTTTACTGAGTCTTTTGTGTTAATTCATATTAGCGAAATGACCACCTTGAAAAGGAAGTTTTATATTTCACAGGCCCAGCGATTTCCTCATTTATTGTTTAATCAAAATCTTGTGGTCTTGTGTTCTTATTTGCGGTAGTCCTTCCAAGACAAAAGGAGTTCTTCGCGATCGGTCTGATCTTTCTCTACGATGCGCGCACACCATCTCGACATTCTACGGGTATTCCTCCTAACCCTAACCTTATACATTTCTAAAAGGAGCATGAAACATTTCCGAGGAAACATTTTGTACGCTTGGTGGGACCCATTTTGGGTTTTCTTTATTTCTCGCTTGCTTTCATATAGGGAGCATACTTGCTGTTTTCTTCTTCTAAAGATATTCACAAGGTATTTTATTATTACGGTAAAAGAACTTGCTTTGTTTTTGCATCTTGCATTAGTGAAAGTCATCTCTTTTGCTTCATCGAATATCACTTTCGATTTGGGTTTAAAACACATGCATTGCATTCACCTTGTTGTTTTCAATTCTAGTGAACATAGATTAAGTAACGAGTCGTACGTGGGGGTGATATCCACGGTATTGACAAAAATTAATCTTACATTCAACTTTGTGACACATACATGCAGATCACTTCACAATTAACACAACACTCAAACATCCCCCTTTTTTCCGCGGTATTCCTCACTTTGATTGAGGTAACCTTATAAGCCAAAACAACTTGACATTTCCCTAAGTCTCTTGTTTAGGATTACGACATCCTTCTACGTCTAAAGGCATAAGCCCACGATAATTAAAATTAACCCTAGGGTTAATCTCTGATTTGCGTGTGCATCTTGCTTGTTTTTAGTTCTGTTTTCTTTCTCATACTACGTCTTACGTGATCAATAATTGGACAAGTATACTAAACGTTGTTAAAAATCAAATTAGCAGACCTTTTTATATCTTGTTAGCCCAGACTTCTTACAACGAGAGCATCGGTTACGACGACCAACGTCGGCTATAGTATAACCGACATCGGTTCTTGGCGCCGATATCGATTCTTGTCTTTTCGATTCACGACAAACCAACCTACCAATTTTACGATCGAGTTTGTTTCTATTCTGACAGATTAAAACCCTCGTGAACTTGTCCATGGTTGTTATCACTCGAAAAGCAAGCCGCCGCCATGGTTTCACATGCTTGCTCTGTTTCTTTGCTGAATCACCCCTTCACCTTACATGGGGAATCCTACGATACCGGCGAGGTTCCTAAAATTCTGTGGGAGATAAGGACTTTGCCAAGTTTACGGATGCTAATTCCATTTGTATGAATACTATTTGTCTCATACCCTTGACAATACCGTACACACACACGATGGTCAGCTCCTTGTAGGTATGCCTATCGGTATATAGCTGCTCATTTAGCTCCCACTCCGCACGATAATACCGCCTTGCTTCTGCATCTCTAGCCCGTCTCCCAATCCGGCCAGTGCGAGAGGTTCATCGACCCGATTAGCTTTCCTTTTGTTAATCTTGGACCCCACATATCATTACCACCGACCGCCCCTACCTCATCTCTCTTGCAGGCTCCGTTCATGACTTGCTCTCTGCCACCTATCCACCACGAGCTTTCCTTCTCAAGCTCCGCCTACCTTTTCATTCCCATACACGTATCCGGTGACCTCAACATCCTATATAGGACACCTATTGATCGCCTCAACATATTCATCCTCCACACCTTATCACACTTAACCCCACCGGTGTCTAGCGGTGGTCCTTGAGTCCAATCTGCCTCCATTCACCACAACCACACCATCATCTCATCCACCACTGACTTAATTAAACAAATGATGGACAAAATGCAAAACACAGGCTTGTTTGAGGAAGTCGTAGCGCCTTGACATACGAGCAAGTTTGTTGGGAGCCCATTCACCCTTCTGTCCCCCTTCATTCATATCCTCCTCATGGGAGTTGCGAAATTTACTCGTTTTAATGATAAAGAGGATCCTCAACAACACTTGCGATCATTTAGACACGCTTGTTATTTGATTGCTCATGATGATGCCTTGTTACTCCGCACCTTTCCCATGTCCTTATCGGGACCTGCCTTGGAGTGGTACGAGTGCTTTAACCCGACCTCAATCTTCTCTTTTAACCAACTAGCCCAATCTTTCTTGGATCATTTCTCCATTAACATTGCCAAAAAGTATCTATCACGGACCTCTATGCCATCCGACAATTCGAAGACGAATCTATCGCATATTTCGTTGGACGATGGCGGGGCCTTATCGACCAACTTACATATGCCTTACCTCAAACCAAACTTATCGAACTGTTTACGCGGGCTGCTCTTCTAAGCATCTCCCCTACCCTCCAAATTCAAACTTTCCGTACATTCGGCGAGGCCTTTACTATGGCTCGAAAATTAGAAATTCGAGCCTTAGAGGAAGAAAAAATTGCGGTTGCGAAACAAAAACTCCACTTTCCGAACTCCACGATTCTACCAATAAACCAAATACCACCACTCCTCACGCGTCCACTTCTTCTAAATCAAAGGAGCTGTCCACGCGGTGATGGTCAAATCGACCACCGTCGATACTCCACCAAAAACCACTTATAAGTATAAAGCGAGCCCATCAACTACACTCCCTTGGGAGAAACATATGGTGTGATATTGGAAAAATTGCTCAAAGCGGGAGCCATTACCTTACCTCTGTTAAACCTCATTCGGGTTTGATTCCACTCGCGCCATACCTTCTGTACAAAAAAATGACTTTTGTAACTTCCACCGCGTGAAGGGACACGGTCATGAAAGCTATGCAAGATGTTGAAAAACATAGTGCGGGAAATGGTTGATGCGAGGATATAGCTCTCGATAATCCTAACGCCCTGTAACCGAAATTTGAAAATATTCAACAAGCCATTCCCGAATCACTCGTCCAATGATGCGTAAACCGGATATCTTAGCAGGAGAGTGTTCATGAGATCCATGCGGTGTTCGATACCCGGCCAAAAGCCTCTATCGAGAAAATTTTGAATCAAGCCTCTTCACTAACACGGGCAGAACCTCCTTTACCACCATCAAGCCAAAGTGAAATCGTTCCTTTACCCATAAAAGAGTTAAGCTTGCCCGGACTTCTCTTCCCATCATAGGTCTTCTTATACCACATCCCTCTGAAGGCTGCGAATGGATGTTATCTAATTTATCTATTTCCCAAACGTCCCCTTCTACCGCTCTTGCTTTACACAAGAGGAAGGCTCGCCACTCCTTTTTACATCCTTAGAAGAGAAATCTCCTACACCAACATCACCAAATTCTTTAACCATAACGAGATCCTCTCAAACACGCCCTCCTACCTATTAGTCCCTCATCACCTAAATCTTTTCAACGACCCGGTCGACCTCTTAACATCTATGGATACTGATGCCTCATCTACCCCCTGTATCACACCTACAGTGGACTGGAATCACAACCCGTCTTTCTTCCGTACAAAAGTTCATATTCACACGTGAGGACTGTCATTCCACAGAAGATAGACAGGCCCTATGGGAACGTTTGAGTAGGCCATATTCTACTCAAATGCAAATGACCGATCCTGATGCCTCCACCATATACCCGAAGTGCTTACAGAAGCTTAAAATGCCCATGTTCTCACCTTCACCCCCCTCACCTCTACCAAATGCCCCGTCCACTTCTATTAACTTAGCCAAATCTTCCCCTACGCTTGGGACCTCACCATGCCCGATCTAACACACCCGCTAAGCGACTCGATTTATCCAAAAATAAACCCGCCCCGCCACCTAGGAGACAAACTCAATCCGTGCCTCTATCACAATCAAAACCCTCATCGTCACACCCACCTTCCATATTGGGACCTCATCCCTCCACCTTACATCAATATATCATACCTCTGCGTTTTCTTCAAAATGACCTCGCCTTCTACACCTATCACGAGAGATCAAAGGGTATAACAACATCGTTACCCGCGTATCTGTCCACCTATCAACCCTAAACCAATCCCATCATCAAAGGATTTATTTTACTGTCACTCCCCTTTCTCGTGGTTGTTTCCCGCTACCACGTCATCACAACCTCATCATCTAACCAGCCCGACGTAACTTCTGCGCCAAAAAAACCACGTTTAGTGAAAAACACGTGTCGACACCCTCGGCTAAACCACCACCCGTGCACAACCAACCACGCCCAAACATTACCAAAACCCGCACAACCAATACCCTCATCCTCCTCCGATTTTGACCCCTCAAAGGATCTTACGCGAAAATCCTTGCTATGTTGGTGGAGAATGCGACCATTTCCCTACCCCCACTTAGACCTTATGACCCGTCTAAACCTCGACCCGCGAGGTTATGATGAGTCTAAAATCTGCGCTTATCATCACACACCGGGACATGATGTGGAGGGATGCAAAGCTTTAAAAACCATCCTTAAATCGTCACCTCTCTCGGATAGAAAGGTTAAGAAAGACAACTTACGAAGGGAGAGACCTTTAGCTTCATTCCCTCTACTATATCATCATGTCCCGCCTCACCAAGATCTATCATTATTACAACCCCACCTCTTGAAGACCATGAATTATCCCACCATCTTCCTCATCTCGGTCTACGAGATTAATATGATTAGTGTCATTACTCGAGGGAGAAAAACAATGGGAAAGCGAAAACACACTGCGGCATCTCTTTCTCCTTGACCATCCAGATTGCACCACCACCTAAAGTGGTTATTCGCGGACCCACCTATCCCGTCTCTAATGGAGTTGCCCACCGAACTATGATCAAACGGCTTCATCGATCACCGTAAAAATGACACTATATGATCTCATTCGGACTTCTCAATCTCATCGACAAGCTCTCGTTGAAATTCTTCAGGATCGAGGTCTTACCTAATGAAACCCTGCCCATTGCCTCCATTCTAACACCCGATCATTGCCTCTCTCACCAAACAATCCATCTCCCCACCACTTCCGTCTCTGTGCAACAAGCTGCTGCTTCGTTTCTCGAAGATGAAATTATCGACTTTGGTGTAGAAGATCGACGACCACTGCCCTTTTCATCTCGGCTTACGTCCGGGACATTCGGGTACATCGTCGTGTTATGATTGACGGGGCGCGACTAAACATCATCTCTTGAAAGCCTTCCAACAAATGAATATCCCTTCTAGTTGCATGTGTGCCAACCCCATCATGTTGCGGTCATTCAATGATCTTATTACCTCTACCTTAGGCACCGTGATCCTCAACATTCGTGTAGGACCGCGTACTTTACCCGAACTCTTCTATGTCCTTGAGGAGAGTTCGATATAATATATTCTTTGGTCGTCCTTGGATCCGGGCCATGGGATGCGTTCCCTCGACATTACATAGATGCATAAAATTTGAGTACGAGGGAAGTCCTACACCGTAAAAGCTGATCCTCCTCCCTTTAAAACCTGCATATGTTATATCATCCTAACGATGTGCTTATACCAATCAAGACACCCATACATTCAACCCACCATCCTCTTGAATGTACCTCAACCATCCACCTCAACTACACCTCGCCTTGGTGATGAAACCACCGTCGCAAAAACCACTTCCCTTCCCGCGGACTAACATCCCAACCTCAGACCCCTTAGTAGATGTTTTTCAATGCCTTACTGCTGAGGAGTACCGCTATATAATGTTAGTTCTTTCCCTACCCAGCGGGAGTACGGACAATTACATGCACATCCCACCTACGGCCGTCGCGTGGGGAAGTAATCTCTTACGGACCACCCCATTGCCGCACCAACCTAACATATGGGGGTGTTGACGCATCTTCCATTACCCACTGAACCTCCTCTTGGTGTGGTCCCCTTCGATCCGATTTTCAATACACGACAAATCGTCGTTTGCCCTCACCTTCTTGACTCATTTGTGCTTGGAAAGGCTTTGGTTTTGGTCTTTATGAACAAGGCCGACATACGCTCATCCCCATCACCACACGTAAACATAATGATCGCAGTGGTCTCGGTTTTCCTGAAACACCTACACAGGAGACACCTCGTGTCAGTTGTATTCTGGAAGAAGACAACGTCACCCCTACCGAACCATCATCACCCACTTTGCCATCATCACCCACAGAATCGATGGACCCTGAATCTATCCCTCCTAACTTTTTTTTTCATAAATGCCATCTTCATAGGTCCTCTCACTTATCAACGCGATAATGAGGACCCATCTTCTCTTCCCCTTCTGTATCCAGACATGATCGAAGAGGATTCGCCTTCGATTAATGTTGTTGAGTGCCGGGATGATGACTCCATCCTCACTTACCTTGGGGCGGACGACTCCTATCTTGACGCGCCTTACCATCGAAACTCAAACCATGTTGAGCAGTCTACTATTGAAATCAACATCCACATGGAGGAGGATCCTCACATTGTGAAGATTGGACAATCCCTTAACACATCGAGAAAAGCTGCCTTTACTACCTTTCTCAGTACCCCACAACCAAGCTTTACGCTTGGTCCTACGTGAACATGCCGAGGAATTGATCCTACCATTGCCGTCCATAACATCACCCTAAACCCGATTCCAAACCGAGTCAAATAGAAATTGAGAAAAATGCATCCACGCATTGCCCTCTTGGTCAAAGGAGCTCAGCGACTCCTTTCTGTTTCCTTCATTCTTCTATTGACTATCCTCATGGATTTCTAACATCGTGCACATCACGAAAGCGGCGGGGGGACTTCGGATATGCAGGATTTAGGGATCTTAACCTTTCTTGCCCTAAGGATGACTTTCCCCTACCCGGTATTGATCAACTTGTTGATCTCACTGCGAGCCATGAAATGCTTTCTCTCATGGATGGCTTTTCGAGGATCTGACCAAATTTTGGTCGCACCCGCGATCAACATAAGACCACTTTCATAACTCCTTGGGAACCCTTACATTATCGTGTCATGCCATTTGGCCTTAAGAATCTTTGGTGCGACCTATCGGCGGGCTATGACCTACATTTTCATGACATTATGCACACTATCCTTGAAGATTACGTCGATAATCTTCTTGGCAAGTCTAAACATCGCGGTGAACATCTCGATGTTTTAACCATTATTTTCGATGCTTTGTTGCATATTACATCGTCTTGACCAAAGAAATGTGTCTTTGGTGTCCTTTGAGAAAACTTCTTGGTTTTATCGTCTCTTTGCGTGGCATTGAGGTCGATCCATCTAAAGTAAAAGCTATCCTAGAAATGCCCCACCCAGAACCTCAAACAATTGCGTAGTTTGCGGGGTAAACTTGATCCATCCGGCGTTTCATCTCTCACTCTCGGATCGATGTCACCCTTTTCATCACCTTCTAAAAAGGACGTTGCCTTTGATGGGTGAGGAGTGTCACCAAGCCTTGAAGCTCTAAAAACTTATCTCTTACGACCACCGTGCTTATCCCACCCCGGAGACGACCACCCTTTCTACCTTTATCTTTCCTTGCCACTGACCATCTTTATAGGAGCTATGCTCGCACATCGGGACTCGGCACGCGAGAACAGGGCCGTTTATTATATAAGTCGTACCCTCGTGGAGTACGAGACTAGGTATACACATGTAGAAAAATTGTGCCTAGCCCTATCATTCGTAGCCACCAAACTCCGACATTACCTCCTGAATCACAAAACTTTTGTCATCACCAACACGGACCCCATTCATTATATATGCGCCAAACCACATCTAAACCAACGCATCGCTCGATGGCTCATGCTCCTCGCCGACCTTGACCTTGAGTTTATACAACAGAAGTCAATCAAAGGACAAACTCTTGCAGACCAACTTGCGGAGGCCCCTTTACATGGGGAACAATTTACCAATTTTACATTCCCAAGACGAACTCATCGCCACTCTTTCACTCGGGAAGAGTCGTATCAAATGACCCTCTTCTTGATGGATCTAAATGCCGGTGCGGCGGAGGAGCCGGCGTTGTTCTCATCCCTCTTGACCTTTGAACCTATGCCTCTTTCATTCCGGCTTGATTTCCCTGCACTAATAATACAGGGAATACGAGGCCCTTGTTACAGGTCTCCAGTTGCGATACACTTAGGCATCAAATCTATCAATATCTTTGGTGACTCTCAATTGGTAGTCAATCAAGTTATGGGCATCTACCAATGTAAAAATGAGGAACTTCAGAGTAAAAACACCACGTGGAGTCACTTCTAGCCTTATTTACTCACTATTCTATCCAAACCATTCCCGCTCCTCTAACAAATTTGCGGATACTATGGCTTGCTTAGCCTCGCAAATTCCCCGCACCAGACTCTGAATTATTCGTTGTGGTCAGCAACTTTTGCACCATCTATTCAACCCGGTAGTTTGCATGATAAATCTTTGTGTCTACTAATTCGCGGGGATACACAGTACCACCAATTTCACGACTACCTTACGATCTCTGTTCTCCCACGACCTTACTAGTAGCGAAAAGCGTGCTTTTCTTAAAAGTGTTTCACGTTATGTTGTCATGGGAGGACTCCTCTATAAACGTGGCTTTGATGGCATCCTCCTTCGTTGTCTAACCGGCGCGGAGGTCACCTATACCATCCAACAAGTCCATGATGGGATTTGTGGTGGACATTTTAGTGGCCTTGCCATGGCTAAGCGAATCCTTCGCCTAGGTTATTATTGGCCTACTCTCGATAACGATTTACTTTCTGAATATGTTAAGCGTTGTGTTATGTGTCAACAACATGCCAACCTTGACATACTCCTAGCCATCCGCTGCAGGTCGCACGAGATCTTTGGCCTTTCTCACAATGGGGTTTAGACCTTATTGGTGAGATTCACCCGACCTCTTCACAACGTCACCGTTGGATAATCACAGCAACCGAATATTACACAAAATGGGTAGAGGCCATTCCACTCATTTTAATCAAAAAAGAAAAAATTGTCGAATTCATTAACCATCACATTATCTCGTTTTGGTATTCCTCATCGCCTAATAACGAGATAATGGTAAATCTTTCAAAAACAAGTTGTTCTGAAGACCTTTGTGACAACTTTGGTATCAAACTTAGTTTCTCATCGCCTTCTTATCCATGAGGCCAATGGTCGGTGAATCTTCTAATAAAACCCTAACCAAAATCCTCATGAAAGTTGTCATGAATCCGGAAGAAATTGGCACGATCACATTCCCTTTGCCCTTTGGGCTTATCGTACTAGCATTCGTACCTCTACTAATGCCACACCTTTTCTTTGGTATATGGTGCAGAGGCTGTTTTGCCTCTCGAAATACAAATACCCTCCCTTAGAATATCTCTTGGGATATTCTCACCAATGATGATTTCCGCTAGGCGGTTAGCCCAATTAGAGCTTCTTGACGAACGACGTCTTACGGCTCTCGATCACCTTCAAATCTATCAAAAACGCATCAAGCGTGTGCTTATGATAAGCGACTTCATGAGCGTACCTTTAAGGTTGGTGATCTTGTCCTCAAAGAGAATCAACATGTAACCAAACTAGAAAAGAGCAAACGTGGAAAATTTGCTCCCGATTGGATTGGGCCTTATATAATCACTCACACTTATGGATCGGGCACTTATCGTTTAGCTTCGCAATGGTAAGCTGAGCTGAACCCATAATGCCTGCATCTTGACCATTCTCTTGTTGAATCTAGTGTTATATCACTTTTTATCTACCTATTGCTCGTCCCTTGAGCTCACTTACCACCACATACACTTTGTTTCCTACACCTCATAATAAAATCAAGCTCACATAGTTTGATTCTCACTTCACCTCAGTGATGCCTTCCCCTTTTTAGTCTAGTCCATGACTTCAAAGTATTAAAATAAGCCGTATTCTTATGGGATTTTCTTGAGTCAAACTTCCTACTAAACTAGATGCTTCACGCCAAAAGAACATCTAGTCATCTAAATTGAATATAGACTGCTCCCTCGAAGGACAGCTATATGCCGAACTATTGCTGCTATTAAATATAGACTGCTCCCCCGAAGGACAGCTATGCATTAAAATCATATCTGCTACTATAAATAGACTGCTCCCCCGAAGGACAGCTATACACAGTCAGCCTTTTCTCAGAAGCTTCTCGCATTGATCAGCTTTGTGAAGACCTCAAGAATAAAACAATCCATATCCCTGGTAGACTTCCCGCATTGATCAGTCTATATTCAGTCAAATAAAAGCCTCATTCACAAGAACTTTTTGGGTCATGGACTTGTCTATTTAGGGTAGGTTCTCTTTCGTCAGAACACTCACTTTGTAACAAGTTCTCTGTATCTCAGCTATATCATTCACCTCACCTCACCATTTGTTTGACTCAAGGGACGTAACGTACGCTCAATATATTGTGATCATACTGACTCTTTTCACCTATTGACTTCTCGTCTATGCACGGGTACCTAGGGTTTGAAAGCTCGTTCTACGTTGTGTGGTTTGTTTAGCTCTTTTCACCTACGGAGCGCTCTTTCCGCTTTGCCTCGTATCTAGGATTGTGTGTTGATCTTAATCGGGACATGGTTCCCTTCTACTTGGGTAGGCTAACTTTCGCTTCCTTATACCTTTTACAACATCACCAATTCATTTTACCTTACCAATATTAATATCAATATTTTTACCAACCAACCAATTGCACTAATTCACCAAATCAAATTTCTCTCAGGCAGAACTACATCGTCTCGCTTTGTGCAATGGGCTATGTAGGCGTTCATGGGGTCTCCCAAGGTTTAACTTCTTAACCTATCTGAAAAATAGAACTTTTTGTGTAAGTTCACATTCCTCTTTATTTTTTCAAAACATTTTAAAAACGAAAACATCTTAGTATATAACTCAAATCTAAATACATATCTCATTTTATTTAGATGTTAAACAAATCATCTTCTCTATCATCGCATTAGGTCGGTACTCTTATTTATTCTTATACTTGCTAACATTTATTTAGACCCTCGGTTCCCTAACCGATATCGGATTCGGTTGCACCCTCTCGCTGAGCCTTTTGAAACATCATCTTTTCTTCATTTTTACCAAATTTTTGTCGCGCCTCTGAGTCTCTTTTCTGCATCACAACACCATTATCCATATTTGTCTATCCACCACACATCATTACAATTTCATTAACATCATCTATTTTACAAAAACAAACAAGTCATCATTAAGGATACCACTTCTCAAAACAAAAAACTATCTATCTATACATCATCATTTGGATCGACTCATCATGGATACATATATAAAAATGTCACAAAACCAGAGCCCATCGACATTTCATCATATTTCATCCATATATCGTCACATCAACACATCATCCATATATCAACATGTCACTTAAACTCATCATATATTCTATACCACAAACCATCGACAAAATACTTAAAAACATTTTTGAACACAACATGTGGATCAAAACATCATCTATATATATATATACAAATTTGCAAATATACAATGTGCCCTGCATCGGGGCCTCTGTGATCTCATCATACAACTAAGCCGGCACGCAGGCCGCAATAACTATCCAAAATCTCGACTCGGCTCGCAGGCCGGTCCCTCATATCAAAAATATACTCGGCTCGCAGGCCGGTATCAAATATACAACCCATACTCGACTCGCAGGCCGGTCTATAATGAATCAATAAATGAATAAATGTAGGCACGCAGGCCTCTATCAACACAACCGGTTCGCAGACCGGTGCCCATGTCCCTATACAAAAACTATGTGGGGATCCCTCAGCTCTCCCCACCACCCTCAGCACCTCTCCCTGCTGGTCCCTGCGGTGCCTCTCGCCTCCTACCTGTAACGGACACACCGGCTGTAGCTGCGCCTCCCTGTGACCTCTGACTATGCGAGGTCTCCGCTCGGTGTGCCGCATCGGCGATACTCGGCTCCGGTATTATCAAGGATATCCTGATAATACCGGGCCTCCTCCCTCGCCTCCATATATACTCTGTCCACGTGCCACCGTAGAGTCTTGGGGCTGGTCCCCGGACTCCTACTTACCCGGTGCCCCCATGCTGTGATGGTGCTGCCGAGGTGGTGCACATGTGGCCGTGGTGGTATCGGGCTGTGCACAGGGTGGCTGGCTGCTTACTTATTCTTCTTGGTGGTGGTGCAATACCTATCTATACTTTCTTTGCTGTTTGCTGCTCTTTGAAATGCTCTGCACTACACATACTGCACTTTTGTGTGTCTTCTTTGGTGGTGGTCTTTGCTGGTGCTGTGCACGTACTGAGCTTTGGGCTAGCTGCCCTGTAAGACCCTATCGTGCTGTGCGGCGCCAAGTAATTGCCCTGTAAGAGCTGCACTTTGACCCTAAGCTGATCTCTCTCTGCCGTCACCGCTGCCAAGTCTGGGCATGTGCGGGTGCACATCTTCCCTCCTGTTTGCTCTCGACCAGCCCACCAAACCACTGTATGCTCCGTGCACCGGCATCATCTATGCCATCATCTGCTTGCTCTCTCTGCAACCCAATCTGGATCTAGGGTGTGTGGTGCGGGCGGTGGGGCCTCTACATCATCCCTCCTGTACTGAGGGAAGGGAGGTGGCTCGTCCTGTCGCAGCCCCATCTGCCGGCGTACCCTCTCTAGGGGTATCCTCTCGTACTCTCCTGGCCTCAGTCTGCTTTATCCAGGAATGTATCTTTGGATCGGAGCCAAACCTAGCGGGCTCTCTCGTGAGGGTGATGACCTCTGTAAGGTCTCCATAATATCTACATTTGTCGAGGCCCTCTAATACATGCACATGTAATAGGTGACATCCCGCCCTGCAAGCACTGCTCGTGGCTGCCCCACGACCCCCAACCACCTCTGAAAGCCGTACTGTATATGACTGTGGCCACAGGCTGCTGCGGTAACCCTCTTGGCTGATGCATGCATATGATGTGCTCATATGCCCAACAGTGAAGTAAAAATGTCGAACAGATACCGAATCACCTCATCCGGTGATAACCCCAGAGCTCTCTGTATAACTGCACCAGATATACTGGTGCCCAAGCATAACAGGTATGCTCCTCCACCATCTCATGAAGCACCCCCATCAATGCCCATGGAAAGCGGCCTCCCTCTGAGTCCGGGAGGGCGAAGCAGGTGATCCCAATCATCATCAGCACAGCCAGCCGTGTCTCGTGTCGATGCGCACGGTACATGTCACCATACCCAATGCTCGCGCTGTGATAGGTAAGTAGCGCGGCTGCATCTCCAAAAACCTGTAATATGCTGTCCATGGCAGTCTCTGAATCTACCTGGAAGACTGCCTCTCCCTCGATAGGTAGTCGAAGGATGCGATACACATCCTCCAACGTGATAGTCATCTCCCCAGTCGGGAGATGGAACACATTGGTCGCCGGATCCCATCTCTCGATGAGGGCGACCATCAGGCTGTGATCTCTCTCTATCGCTCTGTACCTCTGGACTCCACCAAGTCCCACCTCACGCATGATCACCCAGTGAGCTGCGGATATGTGTGGCCGCATCCGCACCAACAGCGGGGGCATCATCCCGCATCGTCAGCTGGCGCGTGCTGCAAAACCAACCCACATCTTTAGACCTACTTTTTATCACAACATCTACTTTATCCTCTAAACCCCCTTTTATCCCCCCAACCACACCCAGACTCTACCACCCCACCTAAAACCCAACCCAACCCAACCCACTCACCAAAACCCACCCAACCCACACTCACCAAACACCCAAAACCCAACCCACCCCACCCAAACCCAAACCCACTCACCCAAACAAAACCCAAACCCACTGACACCCAAAACCCAACCCACCCCACCCAAAACCCAAACCCACTCACCCAAAACCACCCCAACCCACACTCACCAAAAACCAAACCCAAACCCACTCACCCAAAACCCAACCCACCCACCCACACTCAACCAAAACAAAACCCAAACCCACCCAACACCCAAAACCCAACCCACCCCACCCAAAACCCAAACCCACTCACCCAAAACCCAACCCCAACCCACACTCACCAAAAACCCAACACCCAAACCCACTCACCCGAAACCCAACCAACCCCCACACTCACCCATAACCGACCCGGTCCTCCTCCCACCGGCGCCGGTCAACGACCAACCGGCATCGGTATCCTGAACCCACCTGCCCTAAAAATTAGCGGCCGTGCGGTCAGTATTAACCGACATCGATCGGTCAAAAAATTTGCCGCCCGAACCCGCGCGCCCTACCCTTCTTATTTTTCCCTATTTCTACCTCTCTACCCACCCAAACACCTAAAACCTACCCACCATACGCCTTGCCTCTTTCACCCTATCTACCCTCTCCCTTTTTCAAATCATTTCCATTTATTCATTATTTTCTACAAAACATTATATTCTACCCAAATCCCAAAAAACAACATAATGCGATAAAATGCACAAAATAAAGAGTTCGAGCCTACCGTGCGATGCCACATCGTCGTGGTGGGATAAGTGGTGGTGGTCGGATGGTCCAGCCCCTCCTGCTCCTCCTGCCTGTGCCATAGCTCCAGTTACGATCTGCTTTGGGTCCCGGCCAATCAGCTCTTTGCCTCCTCCTCACACGGGCCCGCAAACAACTCACTCCTCCAGCAAAATAGCTCCACCTCACTCAATAAACCTCCAATCTCAACTCTCCACGTCAGACAAGTCAATTTGGTTTTCAAAATAACAAAGTGACAATGACAAGCCGTATTTTTCTTTTTATAGGTTTTTCGCCCTTAACCGATATCGGTTTCATTTTGCCCTAATGAACCGGTATCGGTCCCTTAACCGATATCGGTCATGTGGAATCGACATCGGTTTGTCTTCCAACTTTCCCCCAATTTTATTTTTTGCCCCTATTTACCATTTGCCCCTTTTTAACCACATATCGCCTATATCCACCCTTGCTGAACACCATTTGTTTCCCTATTTGGCCCGACCCTAAGGCCTCGCCCTACCTGTTGGCCCGACCCAGGCCTCACCCTACCTGTTTGGCCCGACCCAAGGCCTCACCCTACCTGTTGGCCCGACCCAAGGCCTCGCCCTACCTGTTGGCCCGACCCAAGGCCTCGGCCTACTGTTTGGCCCAGGCCAGAGGCCTCGCCCTACTGTTGGCCCGACCAGAGGCCTCGCCTACCTGTTTGGCCCGACCCAAGGCCTCGCCTACCTGTTTGGCCCGACCTAAGGCCTCGCCCTACCCATTTGGCCCGACCCAAGGCCTCGCCTACCTGTTGGCCCGACCCAGGCCTCGCCCTACCTGTTGGCCCGACCCAGGCCTCGCCCTACCCATTTGGCCCGACCCAAGGCCTCGCCCTACCTATTTGGCCCGACCCTAAGGCCTCGCCCTACCTATTCGGCCCACCCACGGCCTCAACCTACCTGTTTGGCCCGACCAGCCTTAACCTACCCATTTGGCTCGACCAAAGGCCTCACTTCCCTAACCTGTTGGCCCGACCCAAGGCCTCACCCTACCCATCCGAACCGACCCACGTAGTATCACTTCATACCATACCCACAATCAACATTTTATTTTTATCCATCCATCATGTACCTTTTGTTCAATCGAGCTCACTGTTCATGTTTTAGCATGATTAGGGTCCTTGACTTGATCGTCGACCAACTTTGCCTGACTGGGCCGTGACGTTTATCTCAACCAAACTAACCATTTGGTACTTGCCGAACATGCCTAAACGTTCTGCCTTACCTGTTATATACCACTGGAGCTACTTCCTATGCCTTGGATACCGAGGATTATATCACCCTTGTTTGGATAAACTATCGACCTTTGCCTATACATCATTGGTTTGCTCGTCGAATCATGTACCCTAGTCGTCTTATTGCATTTCAACATCGTCTGCTTCCTTGGACCTACCCCACCACCTTACCATCCTCTCTACAACATGTACCCTTTATCAACCCTATCCTTGATTTCCGTTCACTCAATCGTGATAGATTTGAGGGGATTACCTATATCCTTAACATGAGAAACCACTTCATATTATTGTCCGTGACTTTTACTGAAACAAGCTACCACGACAATAAGGGGCTAATGTAGACACCAAATTCGTGTCTTACGACCCCTTGTGACCCGCATCCCATTTCGCAACCTAACCTCATTACCTAAACTTTACACAATTATTTATTAATTACCTTGTAATTGATAAATCCCCATCACCTCACCTGCCACCTCATTTTGCCACCTCATCATGACCTAGCCCTAATCCTAAACTAACCTAATTAAAACCTAAAACTTGGTCTACACCTACACCCATAACTAATGACCCCTTTCTCGCACCCAAAACCAACCTTCTAGTCACTTGACCAAGCCCATGGTGATCTCTCGGGAGAAAGCGGGGAAGGTGGGCGATTTTACTAAAAATAGCCTACTTTTTCCTTACCGATGCCGGTTCTACTCGACTTCATCGGTTCGCAACCGCCATCGGTTCCACTGTAAATGGGCTCCCCAAACCAAAACAACGGATCAGAATTTCATTTTGGAGATCAGTCGAAGGATTTCTGGATCAACGAGAGATTATTGGGAGCGAGAACGAGTCAGATCTTCACTTGACCAAGCGAGAGGCAGTGGAAATACCGAGAAGTGTTTACAACAAAGGAGATCAGCTTGCATCTTGGTCAAAACCCAGGTAAGTCACATCTTGCATGTCCTCTGTTATAACATTTCTTATGTTCTTGAATCTCGAGTCCTCCTAAATCCGTTTGAGTCCACTACCCAACGTGCCATTGCATCTAACTATTATTCTTTTACCTCTCATCATCTCATTTCCTAATATCATCCATAAACCAGCCTTACAAACACCATAGCTACGAAGAAGATCCTATAACCCACTTCCCTACCCGGTTCAACGAAACAACTTATATTGTGGTCTTGAAAGGAAGTTTTATATTTCTAGGCCCAAGGCGTTTCTCATTTATTGTTTAAACAAAATCTTGTGGTCTTGTGTTCTTATTTACCAAGGTAGTCCTTCCAAGACAAAAGGAGTTCTTCATCAGTCACCGATCTTTCTCTACGATGCTTACGCGCACACCATCTCGACATTCTATGGGTATTCCTCCTAACCCTAACCTTATCTCTGCTTAAAAGGAACGAAACATTTACGAGGAAACACATGCAACAAGTTAAATACGTGAATGCGATATTTGTTTGTGACCGATCTGACAGTAATTGCATGAAAGAATTTGAGTGATAGGGAGGAGAGAGATAGGTGAAGTGAGTGTGGGCTGAGATTGGAAGAGCGAAAGACAAGTTATATTTGAAGAGGGGTGGTGAACATGGTCAACGAGGAGAAGCATCCAGGCGAGCAAGGACGAGAGGTAAACTATTTGGTTGTAATTTGATTCTTGCATGTTTTGTGTGAATAGGATGAGAGAGAGTAAGTGGGTAAATATGAGAAAGAAAAGGTGATAGGCAAGGGTTTGGGATGGGGTGAGTCTTTATGGGGTAGGTATAGCGAGGTGGTCACATATGTTTTTAGGTATAGATAGAAGTAAACGGGCAAAATAATTATCGTAGGTGTATGTTTTTAGCAGGGTAGGTATATTTTTTTTGACGATGACCGGTATTGTTTAGAGATAACCAGTATCGTTAGAAAACCTGCACGATTATCCATAACCATATCGATTCTTGTAGAGTTTCCTGCACTTTGAGAAAAAAACCCGTGGAGATTTGTTCTATTGAATAATTATGTGTCGTTTTGATGTATGCAGGCAGAAGCAAGGTTAAGGATGAATGATCTTTGTGTCAACATTATTGTCATGAATCTAAGCGGATGTAACACTAGCTGAATGGGCATTGATAAATCGTTTGGGGTTAAGTGGAATCCACTATTATTCATGAATTATTGCATAACCATGCTATGTTGTAGACATTGATTAAGAGATGGAATCTAGAAAATAATACCTTCTATCCGCCAACAAGGGAGATGACAGGTGACGCTGGAAGATGTGTTCCGTATTTTGAGACTCCCAATGATAGGAAAAAAGCGATGTATCGACGTTGCTAGCATGGGCGGGCAGCGATAACAGCAGTGATTTGGTTTAGCTGGACGAGATTTGACATAGTGAGGTTTGACATTCACTTATGGTACAATGTATGTAACACACCTCCGAGGAAACAAGGTTGGCGGTGGTATTAATGATAGCGGTAGGGTATTATGCATTATCGAGGTGGAGGGTGTAAGATTTCAAAAGCATTGATGAGTGTTATTTAGGAAATGATAGAAATGAGCGTGACTTTCACATGGGCACCCTCATATCAGCGCAGAGTTACATAGGGGTTTATGGGCACTGCAAGCAAAAACACAGGGCGACAACTGGATTGTTCGTACTTATTACATTGTTGGGCCTATGAGCACATTGTTTGTGTGTGTCCAATGGCCACCCATTGAGTTGGGAGAGGCGGAAAGTGTAGAGGTTGGGATTGAGATGATGGGTCCGAGGTGAGAACAAGAAGCGAGATCCCGTGCCGTGATAGATGACATTGAGTATTATAGGCAGTGTATGGGAGATGGTGACGATTGCGAGATATTTGTTGGAGGCCTTGGGGAACTATATGGTGACAAAGAACATAGGCGAGGAGTTAAGGGTGTGGAGCGATTAAGGTGGATCACAGGGGCATAGGCCGGTGAGTACAAGAGGATTCCTCTAGATCACGTGCGGTGACAATTTGGGTTTGTTCAGGATATACCTATGACATATAGACCATACATGAGGATTGACGCCGAGGTAGCATTCTCACCTCCCCGGCCTACACCTCCCGGAAGGGCCAGAAGAGATAGCAGCCAATTATAGGGTAATGGATGCGGAACGACAGAGGCCTATAGAGTATGGTGGGTAGCAGAGCCGTGAGGCACACGTGAGTGCCCGACATAGCCGTGATTACAGTGGAGAGAGATTGTCTACGAGGATTTGGTTCACCACCTTCAATCACAGTGAATGAGACAACAGGATTGTTAGAGGTTTCATA
>CM031242.1:624070920-624131252 GCA_018340775.1 Taxus wallichiana var. yunnanensis
GTGCGGCGGGAATTTGTGAGGCTAAGCAA
This sequence comes from Taxus wallichiana var. yunnanensis, assembly GCA_018340775.1. Classification (NCBI taxonomy): domain Eukaryota; kingdom Viridiplantae; phylum Streptophyta; class Pinopsida; order Cupressales; family Taxaceae; genus Taxus; species Taxus wallichiana. Next base: position 624,070,950 of record CM031242.1, read on the forward strand.
GCCATAGTGTCCACAAATTTGTTAGTGGAGCGTGGAATGGTTTGTATAGAATAATGAGTAAATAAGGCTAGAAGTGAATCCACGTAGTGTTTGTATTTTGAAGTTCCTCGTTTTTGCATTGGTAGACACCCATAACTTGATTGACTACCAATTGAAGTCGCCAAAAATGTTGATAGATTTGATACCTAAGTGCAGCGCACACTGGAGACCCAAAACAAGGGCCTCGTATTCCACTGTATTATTAGTGCAAGGAAATCGAGTCGGAATGAAAGAGGCATAGGCTCGGCATCGAGAGGAATGAGAACAACGCGGCTCCTCCGCCATCGCTGGCATTTAGATCCATCGAAGAAGATGGTCATTTGATACAACTCTTCCGTGAGTGAAAGAGTGGCGATGAGTTCGTCTGGGAAGGTAAAATTGGTAAATTGTTCCCAGGTAAAGGGGCCTCCGCAAGTTGGTCTCGCGCAAGAGTTTGTCCTTTGATTGACTTGATTTATGCGAATTCAAGGTCAAGGTCGTGAGGAGCATAAGCCATCGAGTGATACGTTGGTTTAGATGCGGTTTGGCGTACATATAATGAATGGGGTCTGTGTTGGTGATGACAAAAGTTTTGTGATTTAGAAGGTAGTGTCGGAGTTTGGTGGCCACGAATGATAGGGCTAGGCATAACTTTTCTATATGTGTGTACCTAGTCTCATAGTCCACCAAAGTACGACTTATATAATAAACGGCTTGTTCGCGATTCTCAGAGTCACGATGTGCAAGCATGGCTCCTACAGCGTGGTCGGTGGCGGAAAGGTAAAGGTAGAAAGGGCGGTCGTCTTGGGGTGGGATAAGCACGGGTGCTTTGCAAGAGATAGGATTTGAGAGCTTCAAGGCTTGGTGACCTCCTCACTCCATGAAAGGCAATGTCCTTTTTAAGAAGGTGATGAAAAGGTTGACACCGATCCGAGAGTTGGGAGATGAAACGTCGGATAGATTGGAGCTTACCTTGTAAACTACGAAATTGTTTGAGATTTTTGGGTGGGGCATTTCTAGGATAGCTTTGACTTTAGATGGATCAACCTCAATGCCACGCAAAGAGATGATAAAGCCAAGAAGTTTTCCGAAAGAACACCAAAGACACATTTCTTTGGTCAAGGCGGACAGAATATCAGTAACAGGTGATCAAAAATAATGGTTAAAACATCGAGATGTTCACTACGATGTTTAGACTTGCAGAAGATCGTCGACATAATCTTCAAGGATAGTGTGCATAATGTCATGAAAAATGTAGGTCATAGCCCGCCGATAGGTAAAGCACCAAAGCATTCTTAAGGCCAAATGGCATGACACGATAATGTAAGGTTCCCAAGGAGTTATGAAGGGCGTTTTTGTTGATGACGCGGGGCAACCAAAATTTGGTCAGTATCTGAAAAGCCATCCATGAGAGAGAGCATCTCATGACCTGCAGCTTAGATCAACAAGTTGGTCAATGCTAGGTAAGGGGAAGTCATCCTTAGGGCAAGCGAGATTAAGATCTCGGAAATCCATGCATATCCGAAGTCCCCCTGTCACTTTAAAGGACAGTACGATGTTAGAAATCCATTGAGGATAGTCATATAGGCAAGATGAAGGAAACAAAGGAGTCATTAGAGCTCCTCTTTGACCAAGAGAGCAATGCGTGGATGCATTTTCTCAATTTCTGTTTGATTGGTTTGGAATCGGGGTTTAGGTGATGTTATGGACGGCAATGGTAGGATCAATTCTGGCATGTCGGTGTAAGACCATGCGAAAGCTTGGTGCATGAGCACGGAGAAAGGTAGTAAAGGCGGCTTGTTCTGATGTGTTAAGGGATTGTCCAATCTTCACAATGTGAGGATCCTCCTCCGTGTGGATGTTGATTTCTATAGTAGATTCATTCAGCATGGTTTGGGTTTCAGATGGTAAGGCTCGTTGAATATAAGAATCATCGCGCTACAAGGTAGGTGAGGATGGAGTCATCATCCTGGCATTCAACAACATTAATCAAAGGTGAATCCTCTTCGATCATGTCTGGATACAGAAGGGGAAGAGAAGATGGGTCCTCATTATCGCGTTGATAAGTGAGAGGACCTATGAAGATAGCATTTATGAAAAAAAAAAGTTAGGAGGGATGGATTCAGGGTCTATAGATTCTGTGGGTGATGATGGCAAAGTGGGTGATGATGGTTTGGTAGGGGCGACGTCTTCTTCTTCCAGGATACAGCTGACAGGAGGTGTCTCCTGTGTAGGTGTTTCGGGAAAACCGAGACCACTGCGATCATTATGTTTACGGGTAGTCACGGGAATGAGTGTATGTCGGCCTTGTTCGTAAAGGCCAAAACCAAAGCCTTTCCACGCACAATGAGTCAAGAAGGTGAGGGCGAAATGACGATTTGTCAAGTATTGAAAATCAGATTGGAAGGGAACCACACCAAGAGGAGGTTCAGGGGTAATGGAGGATGCGTCAACACCCCCATACGTTAGGTTAGTGCGGCAATGGGGTGGTCCGTAAGAGATTACCTCCCACGCGACGTGGCGGTCGTAGTGGGATGTGCATGTAATTGTCAGTACTCTGCGGGGTAGGAAAGAACTAACGTTATATAGGCGGTACTCCCCAGCGTAAGGTGCCTTGAAAAACATCTACTAAGGGTCGGAGGTTGGAATGTTAGCATGCGGGAAGGGAAGTGGTTTTACGATGGTGGTTTCATCACCAAGGCGTAGGCATGGTTGAGGTGGATGGTTGAGGTACATTTCAAGAGGATGGTTGGGTTGAATGTATGGGTGTCTTGATTGGTATAAGCACATCGTTAGGGCGGTATAACATATTGCAGGTTTTAAAGGGGAGGGTCAGCTTTTATGGTGCAGGACTTCCCTCGTACTCAAATTTTATGCATCTATGTAATGTTGAGGAACGCATCCCATGGCTCGGATCCAAGGACTCGACCAAAGCAATATATTATATCGAACTCTCCCTCCAAGACATAGAAGAGTTCGGGTAAAGTACGTGGTCCTACCCGAATGTTGAGGATCACGGTGCCTAAGGTAGAAGTAATAGCATCATTGAATGACCGCAACATGATGGGGTTGGCACACATGCAACTAGAAGGGATATTCATTTGTTGGAAGGCTTTTGAAGAGATGATGTTTAGGCTAGCACCCCGTCAATCATAACACGACGTACCCGAATGTCCCGGATGTAAGCTGAGATGAAAAGAGTAGGGTCAGGATCTTCTGTACCAAAGTCAACAATTTCGTCTTGAGAAACCGATGCAAAGCAGCTTGTCATGAGACAGAAGTGGTTGGGCAAAGTGGGTTGTTTGGTGAGAGAAGCAATGTGATTGGGTGTTAGAATGGAGGCGACAGCAGTGGTTTCATTAGGTAAAACCTCTATCCTCAAGGATCTCAACGAGAGCTTGTCGATGAGATTCAGAAGTCCAATGAGATCATACAAGGTCATTTTTATGGGTGATTCGTGAAGCTATTTAATCATATTTCGGTGGGCAATGCCATTAGAGACGGGATAGGCGGGTCGCGAATGACCACTTTAGGTGGTGGTGCAATCGGGATGTTTGACGGAGAAAGAGATGCCGCAGTGTGTTTTCTTTGCTTTCCCATTGTTTTTCTCGCCTCAAAGTATGACACTAATCATATTAATCTCGTAGACCGAGATGAGGAAGATGATTGGGATAACTCATGGTCTTCAAGAGGTGGGGTTGTAATAATGATAGATCTTGGTGAGGAGGGACAGATGGTATAGGAGAGGGAATGGAAACTAAAGGTCTCTCCTTCATAAGTTGTCTTTCTTAATCTTTCTATCCGGGAGAGGTGATTGACGAAGGATGGTTTTTAGAGCTTTGCATCCCTCCACATCATGTCCTGGTGTGCGGTGATAAGCGCAGATTTTAGACTCATCGTAACCCATAGGTCAGGGTTTAGACGGGTCATAAGGTCTAAGTGGAGGTAGGGAAATGGTCGCATTCTCCACCAACATAGCAAGGATTTTGGCGTAAGATCCTTTGAGTGGGTCAAAATCGGAAGAGGATGAGGGTATTGGTTGTGCGGGTTTTGGTAATGTTTGGGTATGATTGGTTCGCACGGGTGGTGGTTTAGCCGAGGGGTGTTGATATGTGGTTTTCACTAAACGTGATTTCTTTGGCGCAGAAGCTATGTTGGATGATGAGGCCGCAGATGATGTGGTATCAGAAAACAACCACGGGGAAATAGGAGTGACCGAAAACAAATCTTTTGATGATGGAATTTGTTTAGGGTTGATAGGTGGACAGGATACGCGGAGTGACGGTGTTGCTATACCCTGGAATTTCTGTATGGGTGCGGAAGGCGTAGGTTGTTTTGAAGAAAACGCAGGAGGTATGATATATTGATGTAAGGTAGAGGGATGGGGTCCCAATATGGAAGGTAGGTATGATGATGATGGTTTTGATTGTGATAGGGGCACGGATTGAGTTTGTCTCCTAGGTGGCGGGACGGATTTATTTTTGGATAGATCGAGTCACTTAGGCGGGTGCGTTAGACTGGGCATTGGTGAGGTCCCAAGCGTAGGGGAAGATCTGGTTAAGTTGATAGAAGTGGATGGGGCATTTGGTAGAGGTGAGGGGGGTGAAGGTGAGAACAGGGGCATTTTAAGCTTCTGTAAACACTTCGGGTATATGGTGGAGACATCAGGATCAGTCATTTGCATTTGAGTAGAAAAAGGGGTACTCAAACGTTCCCATAGGGCCTGTCTATCTTCTGTGGAATGACAGTCTCACGTGTGTGATTTGTAATTTTTTGTACGGAAGAAAGGTGGGTTGTAATTCCAGTCCACTGTGGGTGTGACACAGGAGGTAGATGAGGCACTGTATCAATAGATGTTAAGAGGTCAACCGGTCGTTGAAAAGATTTAGGCGATGAAGAACTAATAGGTAAGAGGGCGTGTTTGAGGGGGTCCGTTATGGTTAAAGAAGTTAGTGATGTCGGTGTAAGAATTTTCGCCTAAAGGTGACAAAAGGAGTGGCGAGCCTTCCTCTTGTGCAGCAAGAGCGGTAGAAGGGGACGTTTGGGAAATAGATAAATTAGATAACATCCGCTCACAGTCTTGTAGGGATGTGGTGTAAGAAGACTCATCGATGAGAAGAGAAGTCCGGGCAGTTAACTCTTTTATGGGTAAAGGAATGATTTCACTTTGGCTTGATGGTGGTGAAGGAGGTTCAGACTCCTGTGTTGGTGGAGAGGCTTGATTCAAAATTTTTCAATAGAGGCTTTTGGCTGAGAATCGAAGACTGCATGGATCTCATGAACACTCTCCTCGGCTAAGATATCTTGGTTTACGTTACTGTTGGACGAGTGATTCGGGAATGGCTTGTTGAAAATTTTCAGATTTCGGTTAGCAGGGGCGTTAGGATTATCGAGGGTTATATCCCCCGCATCAACCATTTCCTGCACTATGTTTTTCAACATCTTGCAGTTTTCATGACTATGTCCTTTTACGCGGTGAAAGTTACAAAAGTCATTTTCTTTGTACCAGGAAGGTATTGCGCGGGTGGAGTCAAACCCAGAGTGAGGTTTAACAGGGGGCAAGGTGATAGCCCCAGCTTTGAGCAATTTCTCCAGGATGACGCCATAAGTTTCTCCCAAGGGAGTGTAATTGATGGGCTCGGCTTTGTACTTATAGGTGGTTTTCGGCGGAGTATTGGACGGTGTTTGAGATTTGACCATTACCGCGTGGACAGCTCCTTTTGATTTAGAAGAAGTGGACGCGTGAGGAGTGGTGGTGTTTGGCTTGTTGGTAGAATCTGGAGTTCGGAAATTGGGGTTTTTGTTACGCAACCGCAATTTCTCTTCTTCTAAGGCTCGAATTTCTAGTTTCCGAGCCATGGTAAAGGCCTCGTCGAATGTGCGGAAAGTTTGAATTTGAAGAGTAGGAGAAATGTGCTTAGCACATGCCCGCGTGAAAAGTTCGATAAGTTCAGCTTGAGGCAAGGCATATGTAAGTTGGTTGATAAGGCCGCGCCATCGTCCAACGAAATCTGCGATAGATTCGTCCTCAAATTGTCGGATGGCATAGAGGTTCGGTGATAGATACTTTCTTGGCAATGTTAATGGAGAAATGATCCAAGAAAGATGGGCTAGTTGGTTAAAAGAAAAGATTGAGTCTTTGGGTTAAAGCATCGTACCATTCAAGGCGGGTCCTGATAAGGACATGGGAAAGGTGCGGAGTAACAAGGCGTCATCATGGGCAATCAAATAACAAGCATGTCTAAATGATCGCAAGTGTTGTTGAGGATCCTCTTTACTATTAAAACGAGTAAATTTTGGCAACTCCCATTGAGGAGGATATGAATGAAGGGGGACAGAAGGGTGAATGGGCTCCCGACAAACTTGCTCGTATGTCAAGGCGCTACGACTTCCCGAAACAGAAGCCTCCAGGTTTTGCATTTTGTCCATCATTTGTTTGATGAAATCTGTGGTTGGATGAGATGATGGTGCGGTTGTGGTAAACGGAGGCAAGTTGGACCAAGGGCTTCCGCTGGACAATGGTGGGGCTAAGTGTTGATAAGGTATGGAGGATGAGTATGTTGGAGCAACAGAATAGGGATGTCCCATATAAGGTGTTGAGGTTACTGGATACGTGTATGGGAGTGAAAGGTAGCGGAGCTTGAGAAGGAAAGCTCGTGTGGATAGGTGGCGAGAGAGAGCAAGTCATGAATGGAGTGGTCCAAAGAAGATGAGGTAGGGGCATTGGTGGTAGTGATATGTGGGGTCCAAGATTAACCAAAGGAAAGCTAATCGGGGTCATATGAACCTCTCGGCCGCCGGATTGGGAGACGGGGCTAGAGATGCAGAAGTAAGGCGGTGTTATCGGGAGGAGTGGGAGCTAAATGAGCAGCTATACTAATAGGCATGCCAATAAGGAGCTGACCATCGGGCGTACGGTCGTGGGCATGAGACAAATAGTATCAGACAAATACTGGGATTAGCATCCGTAAATTTGGCAAAGTCCTTGTCTCCTACAGAATTTGGGGATCTCACCGGTGTCCGTAGGGTTCCCTATGTAATGTGAAGGGGGTGATTGTGCAAAGACACAGAGCAGGCATGTGAAACCATGGCGGCGGCTTGCTTCCGAGTGATGACAACCATGGACAAGAACACACAGAAATTTTTAATCTATCAAGAACAAAAACAACCTCGAGAATGATGAATTTGGCAAGTTCTTGGTTTGTCGTGGGTCGATGAAGACAAGAACTCGATATCGGGTTTACTAACCGGTGTCGGTCCACAGAGCAAACGACGCCGGTCCCTTAACCGATGCGGTGTCAAAAGTCTAGGATAAGAAGATATAAAAGGCTACTAATTTGATTTTTAGCAACGTTGAGTATATTTATCAACTTATTGATCACAGTAAGACAAAGTATGACAGAGAAAACGAGAATTTGAAAACAAGCAAGATGCACACGCAAATCAGAGACTAATCCTAGGTTAATTTTAGTTATCGTGGGCTTATGCCTTTAGACGTAAGATGATGTCGAGAATCCTAAACAACAAGACCTAGGGGAAATGTCAAGTTTGTTTTGGCTTATAAGGTTACCTCAATCGGGCGGAGGAATACCGCGGAAAAGGGGGATGTTTGAGTGTCAGTGTTAATTGTGAAGTGATTCTAAGTATGTGTTGTGCAAAGGTGAAACTAGGGTTAATTTCTCGTCAATACCGTGGATATCACCCCACGTGTACGAATTCTGTTACTTAATCTATGTTCACTAGAATTTAAGAACAACAAGCAGAATGCAATGCATGTGTTTTAAACCCAAATCGAAAATTATGTTCGATGAAGCAAGAGAGATGAATTTCACTAATGCGAAACTAGGAAAGCAAGACAAATTCTTTATGAAATATATAACAAAAGCAAAGAACAGGAAGTATGCTTCCTAAAATGAAAATAAGCAAGAGAAAGAAACCCAAAATGGGTCCCACCTGCAAGGCATGCCAAAATGTTTCACTTGGAATGTTTCGGCACTGGGAATAGAGCTGTTTCTATCCTTTCATTCCTTTTAGAAACAGATGAGGTTAGGGTTAGGAGGAATACCTGTGAATGTCGAGATGGTGTGCGCGTACCAGAGAAAGATCGGAGTTGATGCGGAGAACTCCTTTTTGTCTTGGAAGGACTACCCGCAAATAAGAACACAAGACCACAAGATTTTGATTAAACAATAAATGAGGAAACCGCTTGGGCCTGTGAAATATAAAACTTCCTTTCGAAGGTGGTGCCTTCCCCGCTAATATGAATTAACACAAAAGACTCGCAAAATATCAATTAAATTGTTTCGTTGAACTGGGTAGGGGAAAGGCTGGTTTTCTGGTTTTGATCAGAGGAACCGATGGCGGTTACAGGCAACCGATGCCGGTTATGGATAACCGATACCGGTGGGTTCTAGGATCTTCTTAGTAGCTATGGTGTTTTGTAAGGCTGGTTTGTGGATGATATTAGGAAATGGGATGATTAGAAGCAAAAGAATAACAGTTAGATGCAATGACACGTTGGGTAGTAGATTCAGAGACGGATTTAGGAGGACTGAAATTCACATAGCATAAGAAATGTTATAACAGAGGACATGCAAGATATGACTTACTAGTTTGGTGAAGATGCAAGTTGATATCCTCTACATGCAAGCACTTTACGGTTTCTTCACTGTCTCGCTTGGTTAAGTGAAGATCTGGACTTTTTTCGCTCCCAAATGATCTCTATCGATTCAAAATCATTCGACCGATCTCCCAAAAATGAAATTCTGATCCGTTGTTTTGGTCTGGGGGGAGCCCATTTACGTGGAGCCGATGGCGGTTACGTAACCGACGGCGGTCGAGTAGAACGGCATCGGTAAGGAAAAAGTAGGCTATTTTTAGTAAAACAGCCCACCTTCCCCGCTTTTCTCCCAAGAGATCTGTTGCTATGGCTTAGTCAAGTGGCTAGAAGGTCGGTTTTGGGTGCGAGCAAGGAGGCATTAGTTATGGATGTGAGTCTAGACCAAGTCATGGGTCTTAATTAGGTTAGTTTAGGTTAGGGCTAGGTCATGATGAGGTGGCAAAGTGAGGTGGTGGTAAGGTGATGTGGATTTATCAATTATAAGGTAATTAATAAATAATTGTGTAAAGTTTAGGTAATGAGGTTAGGTTGCAAAATGGGATGCGGGTCACAAGGGTCGTAAGACATGAATTTGGTGTCTACACCTATGTGAATTTAATGAGTTTAACTTAGATGTGGGTTTTGGGTAGGAATCCTAATTTTAATAAAATAAGGAATGAATGGAGGTAATGTGTAAAATGGAGTGGGTAGGTAGGCTAGTTAGGCCAAAACGGCAGGGTGGGTAGGTTTTTAGGGTTTTCTTGTGGGTAAAAGGGGAGAAATAGAAAAAAATAGTTTTTACGGGCCGTTTTGGGTTCGGCCCCGGAATGGGACAGTGACCGATGTCGGTCACTAGGCGACCGACATCGGTCACTGAATGTGTGTAGAAATTACTTTGTGGGTAGACCGGCATCGGTCATATGTCGACCGACGCCGCGTCGGGGCCGATGGCGATGGCGGTCAGAGGTAGCCCGGTCTTCATGGGCAGGATTTGTTTGTTGTTAGAGTTTCGTCTTGTTGTTTTGTGTTTTTGTTTGGGGGTGAAGGGGGAAGGGTAGAGGTGATAGGAAGGGTGATTGGGGTGGGGGAAATGGGGTTGATGGGGGTTGGTTCGGGTAGGATAGATTAGGTGTTGGGTATGAAGTAGGAAGTGTTAAATTGGCGGGGTATAGTTAGATGGCTAGAGTAGATCGGGGTGGTTGGTAGGGTGTCGGATAAGGAAAGGGGGTATCGTAGATGTTATAGGGTAAGATAGGTGGGTGTAGATGTGTGTTGTAGAGTCGGGTTGTGGTTGGGTGGGTAAGTGGGTATAGAGAGTTAAGGTAGGTGTTTATTGTAAAGGGTAGGCTTGATGAAGTGGGTTATTTTTGCAGGCACGCCAGCAGCTCACGATGCGGGATCGGATGCCCCCGCTATTGAGGCGGATGCGGCCACATGTGTCCGCAGCGCAGTGGGGCATCATGCGAGAGGTTGGACTCGGTGGAGTCCAGTGGTATAGGGCTGTGGATAGGGACCACAGCCTGATGGTTTCCCTCATCGAGAGATGGGATCCAGCAACCAATGTCTTCCATCTCCCTACTGGAGAGATGATGATTACTTTAGAGGATGTATATCACATCCTGAGACTACCGATCATAGGTGAGGTAGTGTTCCAGGTGGATGCGGAGACAGCGATGGATAGCATCCTACATGTATTCGGGGATGCAGCCCCATTGTTGACCTATCACAGCATGCGAGCATTGCCTATGGCGACATGTATCGCGCACACCGACAGGAGACACGGCTTGCCGTGTTGATGATGATAGGTATCACCTGCTTTGCCCTCCCGAACTCAAAGGGAGGCGCTTCCCATGGGATTTGATGGGAGTTTTGCATGAGATGGTAGAGGAGCATACATCTTATGCAGGCGGGCACCAAGCAGTATCCTGTAAAGTGCAACTATACAGAGTTGTGGGGTTATCGCCGTATGAGGTGATTCGGTATTTTCTCGACATTTTTGTTACACTGTTGGGCATACGAGCACATCATCTGTATACGACCAGTAGGGCTGCCCCAGCAGCCAAGGCCACAGATTGTATATAGATATGGATTTCAGAGGTGGTTGGGGGTCGTGGGCCAGCCACGAGTGGTGCTCGCAGGACGGTATGTGGCCTACTACCGTCATATGTTGGAGGGCTTGACCACACTGGATATTATATGGAGGCCCCGAGAGGTCATCGGCCCCAAGGAGGATCCGAGCACGAATGCGTTGGATCCAGTATAGTTTCTGGATAGCTGGACGGAGGCTCGGGAGTATGAGTGGATACCCCTAGAGAGGGTACGACGGTAGTTGGGCTTGCGACAGGATGAGCCACCTCCCTTCCCATAGTACTGGAGGGATGATGTAGAGGCCCCACTACACCATGCCATGATTGACCCTGACCGTGGTAAGCAAAGAGACCGGTGACGATCTGATGGATGATGTCGGAGTGACAGGGCCTTTTTGGTTTGGTGGGTAGGGGAGAGAGCAGCTAGGAGAGCACAGCCCACACAGCCAGATTTAGCGGCTATTATAGTGGAGAGGGACCGGCTCTTAGGACAGTGTAGTTATTACAGGGGCAGCTTGTTGCTTGCATTGCACATATTAGGAGTGCTACAGAGGCGATTAGCTTGAGCATAGGCTCGAGCATAGCCGCGAGCACAGTGCGGCCACGAGCACCGCCACGAGGCATAAGCACCAAGATACTGAGCACCCCTACGAGCACAGGGTGTACCGGTAGGATAGGGGCCACTACTATTAGGAGTCGGGGGACCAGCCCCAACAGCCATGGTGGCATGGGCCCGCTATATGGAGGCGAGAGCGGAGGCCCGGTATTATCAAGACGTCCTCGATGGTACCAGGGCTGACTATCAGCCATATGTGGTGTATAGAGCAGAGACATCCCTGGAGCCGAGAGATCCCAGGAGGCGTAGCCATGGCCGGTGGGTCTATTACAGGGAGGAGGCGAGAGCAAGCCACAAGACCAAAGAGGGAGAGAGAGACAGGCCGAGGCGGTGGAGAGAGCCGAGACATCACAGGGAGCGGCGATGGGTTTTGATATTGGATATAGACAACGTGCTCGTGAAGCTGGATATGTATATAGAGGCTGCGCATGCTCACATATGATTTATTTATGTATTCATTTTTGTTGTATATACCGTCTCTGCGAGCGAGTACATGTTGTATAGTTGATACTGGCTTGTGAGCCAGTATATTTTGACATGAGAGACCGGCTGCAAGCGAGTCAAGATTTTAACAGGATAGCGGCTGCGTGCAGCTTTGTATTATTTTTAGATCACAGAGGCCTCCATGTAGGGTAAGTTGTATATTTTGACATTGATATATATAGATGATGATTTTGATCCACATGGTGTGTAAAAAAATTTCTTATGTGTTTTGTCGATGGTTTTTGAAATTTAATGTATATAGATGATGAGTTTGATCCACATGGTGTGTATAATGATGGGTTTGATGTATATATTAAAATGTCGCATGTATTTTGTCGATGGTTTTTGAAATTTAATGTAGATAGATGATGAGTTTGATCCACATGGTGTGTATAATGATGGGTTTGATGTATATATTAAAATGTCGCATGTATTTTGTCGATGGTTTTTGAAATTTAATGTAGATAGATGATGTTGATGAAAGTGTGATGATATGTATATGTGTTGATGGGATTTTGATGAAAAATATTGATAATGATGTCGTTATGTAGGAAAAAGAGGTGGCGCCACCAAAAATTTGCAAAAAATGAAGAAAAGGCCTAGGTTAAAGCAAAGGGAGACATATGACCGATATCGGTTAGCTAACCGATGCCGGTAGATATATGACCGATACCGGTTAGGTAACCGATATCGGTTATGCTAAAACAAGCTTTTCTAAAAATAGAAAATCTTGGGAGACAACTTGAGTTCTTATTTTTAGAGGCATGCAATAAGTTAAATACGAGAATGCGACGCTGTTTGACAACTGATACAGGTAATTGCATGGGAGAATTGAGTGATAAGGAAGAAAGAGATAGGTAAAGTGATTGTGGGATGAGATTAAGAAGGCAGAAAGGTAAGTGATATTGAAGAGGGTGGTGAACATGGCTGAACAAGGAGAAGCATCCAGCGGGCAGAGACGAGAGGGAAGACAGGTTCCACCTCAAGCTGCTGCGTCCCAAGAGGTAAACTGTTTGGTTGTAATTTAATTCTTGCATGTTTTATGAATAGGATGAGAGAAGGTAAGTGGATAGAGACGAGAAAGAAAAGGTGATAGGTAAGGGTTTGGGATGGAGTGAGCATTATGGGGTAGTGTAAGGGGGTTTCATGTATGTTTCAGTAGGTGCGAGAGAGGAGTAAACAAGCAAAATAATTATCGTAGGGGATGTTTTTAAGCCAGTGGATAGGATTGACAAGCGATGGCCGGTATCGTTTAGAGATAACAGTATCGGTTAGGTAACCGGTATCGGTTATCTATAACCGATATCGGTTCATCGTATGAAATTCAGTGTGAGAAAAACACTTGGGGAATTTGATTTATTGAATGGTTTGTTTGTTGGTTTGATGTATACAGGCAGAGGCAGGGTTGAGGATGAATGATAGTGTGCCAGCTTTGTTGTCACGAGTCCGAGCGGATGTAACACCAGCTGAATGGGCATTGATAAACCGTGTGGGGTTAAGTGGAATCCGCTATTATTCATGAATCGCACACAATCATGCTATGTTGTAGGCGTTGATTGAGAGGTGGAATCCGGAAAAGAATACCTTCTATCTACCAATAGGGGAGATGACAGTGATGTTGGAAGATGTGTTTAGAATTTTGAGGCTCCCAATTATAGGAAGACCAGTGTATCAAGTAGGGCCTAGCATGGTGCGGGGAGCAATAACAGCAGTATTTGGTTCAGCTACACGAGATTTGACACAGTGAGGTTTGACATTCACTTATGGTACAATGTATGCAACACACCCTGAGGAAACAAGGTTGGCAGTGGTATTAATGATAGCGGTGGGGTATTATGCATTACGAGGCGGTTGGGGAAGATTTTCAAAAGCATTGATGTGTATTATTTGAGAAATGATAGAAAGGAGCGTGACTTTCGCATGGGCACCACATATCCGGCGGAGCTATACGGGGGTTTATGGGCTTGTAGGTGAAATCACGAGATGACACTTTGGATTGGGCATACTTACTACATTGTTGGGCCTATGAGCACATTATGTGTGTGTGACCAATAGGTGACCAATCCAGGAAAGAGAGACAGGAGTGCGAGGTTGGGATTGAGCGATGGGTCGGAGCAGAACAAGAGGTGAGATCCCGAGGCCATGATAGATGACATCGAGTATTATAGGCGGTATGGGAGATGGTAATGATTGCAGATATCTCATTGGAGGCCTTACGGGAACTATATGGTGACAGAGAACATAGCGAGAGATTTGAGGGGTGTAGAATAATTAAGGTGGATCGCGGGGCAAGAGGCTAGAGTGAGTACGAGAGGATTCCTCTAGATCGCGTGTGGTGACAATTTGGATTTGTTCAGGATATACCCATGGATTATAGACCATACATGAGGATCGACGCCGAGGCATCATTCTCACCTCCCGGCCAACACCTCCAGAAGGGCCAGAAGAGATAGCAGCCGATCACCGGGTAATGGATGCGGGAGCAACAGAGGCTTATAGATTATGGTGGGTAGAAGAGCTGCGAGGTGTACGTGAGAGGGCCGATCATCCTTACATAGCTGTGATTACAACAGAGAGAGACTACATGCAGGATTTGGTTCACCAGCTTCAAACACAGGTGAATGAGACAACAAGATTGTTAGAGGTTTCGCAGTTACGAGTGGAGAGACTAGAGGCAAGATTCCTCCACGCGAGAGGGCGTATTCGTATGTTACAGGAGATGTTGGCGAGATCAGTGGGAGGAACCAATAGCAGTGGCACCTTTGAGGATGGAGAGGCCAGGTGAGTGGCGTCGATGATCGCGATCACCACCTGATTCGGGAGGAGGCGCAAGGGTCTAAGTGAATTTCATAGGGGTATAAGAATAAATAAGGATGTCGACCTGCGCGTCGATGATAGAGAAGATGTATTTGTTTAACATCTAAATAAAACTGAATATGTATGTTGATTTGAGTTATGATAATAATAAGAATGGTTGTGTTTTGAATGTTTTGTTTTGTTTTGTTTTTTTTTTAAAGGATAAAGATGAATGTGATCAAATAGAAATACACAAAAATATTTATATTTACAACACATGATAGGTTATGGTAGGGGATGGTCAAGCTAACCTTGGGAGACCCCATGTCTCCTAAGTGCTGCCTACATAGCCCATTGCTCAAAGCAAGGAGGGGCCTCGAGGATCGATGTAGTTCTCCCTTAGGACCGGGAGAGGTGAATTGTGCAATTTGGTTGTGGTTAGACAATTTGTTGGTTAGTAAAAATATTGATATTGGTAGGGTAATGTTGTTGGTATTGGTAAGGAATTGGTGATGTTGGTGTAGGTATAGGTGAAGCGAAAGTTAGCTTACCCAAGTAGTAGGGAACCGTGTCCTGATTAAGGTCAACACATAATCCTAAATTTGAGTAAAAGAGGCAAAAGTGTCCCGTAGTTGAGAAGAGCTAAACAAACCACATATTAACGTAGGATGAGCTTAAATCCCTAGGTGCCTTGCATAGGCAAGAAGTCGATAGGTGAAAAGAGTTGTATAATCACAATATATCAGATATACGTCACGTCCCTTGAGTTTTGTTACTTTGACAAATGGTGAGGTGAGGTGGTTGATATAGTTGGGGTGTAGAGAACTTGTTATAAGGTGAGTATTCTGATGAAAGAGAACCAAACCTAAATAGACAAGTCCATGACTCAAAAGTGCTTTGGAATACTACTTTTTACTTTTCTGGATATAGACTGATCGATGCGGGAAGTCTACATGGGATATGTATTTTGTTGTTCTTGAGGTCTTCACAAAGCTGATCAATGTGAGAAGCTTCTGATAAAGGCTGACTTTGTATAGTTGTCCTTCAAGGGAGTAGTCTATTTATAGTAGCAGATGCGGTTTTTGTGTATAGCTATCCTTCGGGGGAGCAGTCTATTTATAATAGTAGAAGTGGTTTTGCACATAGCTGTCCTTCGAGGGAGCAGTCTATGTATAACTTAGAGGTCTAGATGTCCGTTTGGCATGAAGCATCTAGTTTTGTAGAAAGTTTGACTCAAGAATATCCCATAAGCGTATAATTGAGAACGTGTTATTTTGATACTTTTAAGTCATGGACCAGACTAAGAGGAGTTGATGACCAAACCATGTGTGCTTGCTTCTATTTTGAGCCTGTATGAAACAAAGTGTATGAGGTGGTAAATGAGCTCAAGGGACGAGCGCAAGGTAGATAAGAAGTGATATAACACTAAATTCAACAAGAGAATGGTCGAAGATGCAAGGCATTAGGGTTCTCGCTCAAGTTTACCATTAGCGAAGCTAAGCGATAAGTTCCTGATCCGTAAGTGTGAGTGATAATGTAAGGCCCAATCCAATTTGGAGCAAATTTTCCACGTTTGCTCTTTTCGAGTTTGGTTACATGTTGATTCTCTTTGAGGACAAGATCACCAACCTTAAAGGTACGCTCATGAAGTCGCTTATCATAAGCACGCTTGATGTGCTTTTGATAGATTTGAAGGTGGTCAAGAGCTGTAAGACGATGCTCGTCAAGAAGCTCTAATTGGGATAACCACTCTTGGTGGAATGTTTCGCACAGAATGGTTCCAGTTCCTAGAATAGAGTTGCTTCTATCCTTTCATTATTTTGAGAAACAGATAAGGGTTAGGGCTAGGAGGAATACCTGTTGAAGGTTGAGAGGGTGTGCGCGTACCATAGAGAGAGAGATCGATCGATTACGAAGAACTCCTTTTTGTCTAGGAAGGACTACGCAAATAAGAATACAAGACCACAGATTTTAGTTAGACAATAAATGAGGAACCGCCTTGGGCCTAGGAAATATTAGACTTCCTTTCAAAGGTGGTGAGTTCCCCTTTTAATATGAATTAACACAAATGATAATAAAGAAGATATTGCAAAATCACGATTTAGGCACCTCGTTGCAAGCAATAGAGACTAAACTACCGATAATAAAACGTCACGTTGTTTGTTTGGTCAATGGTCATTGATACGCTCATTTCGAGTTACGAGAGATAAACCGATGGATCCGAGGTTATTATGAGACAAATAGGTTAGAGGAAGGTTTTGGGTATAAGTCACGGCCGATGCGATGCCTCACTGGATAACCGACCGTGGTTAGAGAACCGCTGCCGGTAGGGGATAACCGACACCAGTAGGGTCGATAATCTAGGCATACGGATAGAGGTTGGTTGCGGGAGGTGATTGTGGGGTTATTAAGACTGGTGGATGGCTGAGGGGAATAATGAGATGACGGGAAGACTCAAAGTGTGATAAAAATGTCTTCTGGGAAATACATGGATGTATGGATGAAGGTTAAGTGTAGGGTCTTTGGAAAGTGGTAGATCTAGGAGTGAGCTTATAATTACCATCAATCAAAAGCTCAAGAAATGGTTCTTAGAAACATACAGACACTACTTACTCATTCCGATGAAGATACAGAGTCAAGGGCGTGATGAAGAAGGCAGGGTCGAGATGGGATGATCGACAATCAAAAGTGAGCTATCTTCTCTCCCAATGCTTGGATGAGTGTCACCGCGGCCTCTGGTTACTAAGTTGCAGTCTTGGGCTCGATGTCCTTCTCTGTAACTCTTCTCTTTTCTCCACTTGTCTCTGTCTGTCAAGTGAATTTCCCGATCTCTTCAAATGAATTCGGATCCTTTGTTTTTGGTTTGGGGGGTCATTTACAGAGGAACCGATGGCGGTTACATAACCGACGGCAATGATCAGTAGGAACTGATGTTGGTTAAGTCAAAGTGGGCTATTTTTAGTAAAATAGCCAACCTTCCTTCCTTTTCTCCCGAGGAATTAGTTGTGGGCTTGGTCAAGTCATTATTAGGTTGGTTTTGGTGCGGGTGAGGAGTAATTAGTCATGGGTGTGGATGTAGACCAAGTTATAGGTCTTAATTAGGTTAGTTTAGGATTAGGGCTAGGTCATGATGAGGTGGCGAAATGAGGTGGCAGGTTTGAAAATGTGGATTTATTAATTATAAGGTAATTAATAAATAATTGTGCAAGGTTTAGGTGGTGAGGTTAGGTTGCGAAATGAGATGCGGGTACAGGGTGTTGTGAGACACAAATTTGGTGTCTACATTAGCCCCTTGTTGTCGTGTAGCTTGTCTTGTAAAGCTACACTAACAATAATAAGAAGTGGTTACTCTCGTTAAGGGTATAGGTAATACCCCTCAAATCTATCACAGATTAAGGCAACGTGAAATCAACGATAGGGTTGATAAAGGGTGAATGGTGTTGAGATGATAGTAAGATGGTGGGGTAATTTCAAGGAAGCATACGCATGTTGAAATGCAGTAGTGTGACCAAGGTACATGATTTGAAGAGCAAACAAGCAATTCATAGGCAAAGGTCAATAGTTTATCCAAACAAGGGTGATATAATCCTGGTATCCAAGGCATAGGAAGTAGCTCCAGGGATATAACGGGTAAGGTATAGGAATGTTTAGCCATGTTCGGCAAAGTACAAATGGTTGGTTTGGTTGAGATAAACATCACGGTCTCGGTCTAGGAAAAGTTGGTCGGTGATCAAGTCAAGTACCCTAATCATGCTAAAACATGAGCACAGTGAGCTCGATTGAACAAAAAGCTACACGATGGGTGGATAAAATTATAATTTGCGAGGTTTTGGGTGAGGTATTCAATTGGTGCGTCCTTGGGTGGGCCGAGTGATTAGTGAGGGTCATGGTTCGAGCCTGATTGGTTGGTTGCAGCCTTGGGTAGGGCTTGTTTGGTTGGGTGTGGCCTTGGGTCGGGCCTGATTGGTTGGTTGTGGCCTTGGGTCGGGCCAAATTGGTTGGTTGCGGCCTTGGGTCGGGCCAAATTGGTTGGGTGTGGCCTTGGGTCGGGCCAAATTGGTTGGTGGCGGCCTTGGGTCGGGCCAAATTGGTTGGGTGCGGCCTTGGGTCGGGCCTGATTGGTTGGTTGTGGCCGTGAATTGGGCCAATGAAGTCAAAAAGGGCTATTTAGCAAAGGAGGGTATAGGCGATGTGGTGAGAAAGGGAGATTGGTGAATAAGGGCAGAAATTGTGGTGAAATAGGCATGAAACCGATATCGGTTAGCTATGACCGGTAGCGGTTAGATGACCGATATCGGTGTTTTAGGGCACAATATAACCGATATCGGTTATAGGTAAAAAACCTATAAAAAGAAAAATACGGCCTGTCATTGTCACATTGTCAATTTGATAACCAATATGGCTTGTCTGGGTTTAAAATTGATTTTGTTGAGTTTGTAGGCTGAGTTGGCAGTAGTTGAGTGGAGGAGTGAGTGATTGGTAGACCCCAGCGAGTAGGAGGTAGAATTTGATTGGTGGAGGACCCAGCTGAGGAGATTTGGAGCCATGGCACAGCCAGGAGGAGCAGGAGGTGCAAGGGTCTAAATGAATTTTATAGTCTGGTAGAAGAATAAATAAGGATGCCGACCTACGCATCAATGATAGAGAAGATGTATTTGTTTAACATCCAAATAAAACTAAATATATATGTTGATTTGAGTTATGATAATAATAAGAATGGTTGTGTTTTGAATGTTTTGTTTTGAAAAAGGATAAAGATGAATGTTAGCAAATAGAAATACACAAAAATATTTATATTTACAACATATGATAGGTTATGGTAGGGGATGGTTGAGCTAACCTTGGGAGACCCCATGTCTCCTAAGTGCTCGCCTACATAGCCCATTGCACAAAGCAAGGAGGGGCCTCGAGACCGATGTAGTTCTCCCTTAGGACCAAGGAGAGGTGAATTCAAGTAATTTGGTTGTCATTAGGCAATTTGTTGGTTAGTAAAAAGAATATTGATATTGGTGAGATAATGTTGTTGGTGTTGATAAGGGATTGGAATTGTTGGTGTAGGTATAGGTGAAGCGAAAGTTAGCTTACCCAAGTAGTAGGGGACCGTATCCTGATTAAGGTCAACACATAATCCTAGATTCGAGTAAAAGAGGCAAAAGTGTCCCGTAGTTGAGAAGAGCTAAACAAACCACATATTAACATAGGATGAGCTTGAATCCCTAGGTACCTTGCATATGCGAGAAGTCGATAGGTGAAAAGAGTTGTATAATCACAATATATCGGATATACGTCACGTCCCTTGAGTTTTGTTGCTTTGACGAATGGTGAGGTGAGGTGGTTGATATAGTCGGGGTGCAGAGAACTTGTTATAAGGTGATTATTCTGACGAAAGAGAACCAAACCTAAATAGACAAGTCCATGACTCAAAAGTGCTTTGGAATTTTGCTTTTTCTTTTTCTGGATATAGACTGATCGATGCGGGAAGTCTACATGGGATATGTATTTTGTTGTTCTTGAGGTCTTCACGAAGCTGATCAATGTGAGAAGCTTCTGATAAAGGCTGACTTTGTATAGCTGTCCTTCAAGGGAGTAGTCTATTTATAGTAGCAGATGCGGTTTTTGTGTATAGCTGTCCTTCGGGGGAGCAGTTTATTTATAATAGTGGAAGTGGTTTTGCACATAGTTGTCCTTCGAGGGAGCAGTCTATGTATAACTTAGAGGTCTAGATGTCCATTTGACATGAAGCATCTAGTTTTGTAGGAAGTTTGACTCAAGAATATCCCATAAGTGTACAATTGAGAACATGTTATTTTGATACTTTTAAGTCATGGACCAGACTAAAAAGGGGAAGGTATCTTTAAGAGGAGGTAATGACCAAACCACATGAGCTTGATTCTATTTTGAGATGCATGAAACAAAAGTGTATGAGGTAATAAATGAGCTCAAGGGACGAGTGCAAGGTAGATAAGAAGTGATATAATACTAAACTCAATAGTAGAATGGCCGAAGATGCAAGGCATTAAGGGGTTCGAGCTCAGTTTACCATTAAGTGAAGCTAAGCGATAAGTGCCTAATCCGTAAGTATGAGTGATAATGTAAGGCCCAATCCAATTAGGAGCAAATTTTCCACGTTTGCTCTTTTCTAGTTTAGTTACATGTTGATTCTCTTTGAGGACAAGATCACCAACCTTAAAAGTACACTCATGAAGTTACTTATCATAAGCACACTTGATGCGTTTTGGTAGATTTGAAGGTGGTCAAGAGCTGTAAGATGACGCTCGTCAAGAAGCTCCATTAGGCTAACCGCTCTTGGCGGAAATCATCGCTGGTGAGAATATCCTGAAGAGATATTCTTAGGGAGGGTATTTGGATTTCGAGAGGCAAGACAGCCTCGGTACCATATACCAAAGAAAATGGTGTGGCATTAGTGGAGGTACGAATGTTGGTACGATAAGCCCAAAGGGCAAAGGGGATGTGATCATGCCATTTTTTTCCAGAATCGTTAACGACTTTCATGAGAATTTTGGTCAGGGTTTTGGTAGAAGATTCGGCCTGACCATTTGCTTGTGGATAGTAAGGTGATGAGAAGCTAAGTTTGATACCAAATTTGTCACAAAGGTTTTGTAACAACTTGTTTTTGAAAGATTTTCCATTATCTGTTATCAGGCGATGAGGAACACCAAAACGACAGATAATGTGATGGTTAATGAATTCTACAATTTTTTCTTTTTTGGTTGAAATGAGTGGAATGGCCTCCACCCATTTAGTGTAATATTCGATTCTTTGTGATTATCCAACGGTGACGTTGCGAAGAAGGTGGGTGAATCTCACCAATAAGGTCTAAACCCCATTGTGACAAAGGGCAAAGATTTCGTGTGACATGGCAGGTGGCTAGGAGTATGTTGAAGGTTGGCATGTTGTTGACACATAACACAACGCTTAACATATTCGTAGTAGTCGTTATTAAGAGTAGGCCAATAATAGCCTAGCAAAGGATCCGTTTGGCCACGATAAGGCCACTAAAATTTCCACCACAAATACCGTCATGGACTTGTTGGATGGTATAGGTAGCCTCCGTGCCGATTAGACATCGAAGGAGGATGCCATCAAATCAACGTTTATAGAGGAGTCCTCTCATGACGACATAACGAGAAACACTTTTAAGAAAAGCACGTTTTCTGTTACTAGTAAGGTCAGGTGGGAGAACAGAGGTTGTAAGGTAGTCATGAAATTGGTGATACCAAGTATCCTGCGAGTCTGCAGACACATTATTTACCATACAAACATCCGGGGCTAAGTAAGATGGGGCAAAGAGTTGTTGGACCAAGACAAATATGTCAGAGTCGGTTGGTGAGGTAGGAATTTGTGAGGCTAAGCAAGCCATAGTATCCATAAATTTATTAGTTGAGCGGGGAATTGTTTGGATAGAATAATGAGTAAATAAGGTCAAAAGTGAATCCACGTAATGTTTGTACTTTTGAAGTTCCTCATTTTTACATTGGTAGATGCCCGTAACTTGATTGACAACAAGTTGAGAGTTGCCGAAAATGTTAATAGATTTTACACCTAAGTGTAACGCAACCTAGAGACCCAAAACAAGGGCCTCGTATTCCACTATATTATTAGTACAGGGGAAATCAATCCAGAATGAAAGAGGCATAGGTTCAGCATCCAGAGGAATGAGAACAACTCTTGCCCCCCTGTCACCGGCATTTAGATCCATCGAAGAAGAGGGTTATTGGAAACAACTCATCTTTGAGTGAAAGAGTGGTAATGAGTTCGTTAGGTAAAGTAAAATTGGTAAATTATTCCCGAGGTGAAGGGGCTTTCGCGAGTTATTCTGCGATAGTTTGTCCTTTGATTGACTTACTCGCTATACAAACTCAAGGTCGAGGTCGTGAGGAGCATAAGCCATCGCGCGATGCGTTGGTTTAGATGAGGTTTGGCATACATATAATGAATGGGGTCCGCATTGGTGATGACAAAATTTTTGTGATTCAGGAGGTAGTGTCGGAGTTTGGTGGCCATGAATGATAGGGCTAGGCACAACTTTTCTACATGTGTATACCTAGTCTCATAATCCACAAGAGTATGACTTATGTAATAAACGGCTTGTTCTTGATGCTCGGAATCACGATGTGCGAGCATGGCTCCTACAACATGGTCGGTGGTAGAAAGGTAAAGGTAGAAAGGGCGATCGTCCTGAGGTGGGATAAGCACGGGTGGCTGCAAGAGATAGGCTTTAAGAGCCTCAAAGGCTTGGTGGCACTCTTCGCTCCATTGAAAGACAATGTCCTTTTTAAGGAGATGATGAAAAGGTTGACATCGATCCGAGAGTTGTGAGATGAAACACTTTGGATAGATTGGAGTTTTCCCTGCAAACTACGCAATTGTTTGAGATTAGTGGGTGGGGGAATTTCTAGGATAGCTTTGACTTTAGCTGGATCAACCTCGATGCCACGTAAAGAGACAATAAAACCAAGGAGTTTTCGAAAGGACACCAAAGACATATTTATTTTGTTGAAGACGTACGTATTATAGCAGGTGATCGAAAATAATGGTTAAAACATCGAGATGTTCATTGCGGTGTTTAGATTTCTCAAGAAGATCATCGACATAGTCCTCAAGGATAGTGTGCATAATGTCATGAAAAATGTAAGTCATAGCCCGCTGATAGGTCGCACTAGCATTCTTAAGGCCAAATGGCATGACACGATAGCAGAAGGTTCCCAAGGAGTTATGAAGGTGGTTTTATGTTGATCGGCCGGGGCTACCAAAATTTGATTGTATCCCGAGAAGCCATCCATGAGAGAAATCATCTCATGGCCCGTAGTGAGATCAACAAGTTGATCAATACTTGGGAGGGGGAAGTCATCCTTTGGGAAAGCGAGGTTGAGGTCCCGGAAATCCGTACATATCCGAAGTCCCCCCGTTGCTTTAGTAACAGGTACGATGTTAGAAATCCATTGAGGATACTTAATAGGTAAGATGAAGAAAGCAGAAAGGAGTCATTGAAGCTCTTCTTTGACCAAGAGGGCAAAGCGTGGATGCATTTTTCTCGATTTCGTTTAGCTGGTTTGGAATCGGGTTTCGAGGTAATGTTATGGACTGCAGTGTCGGGATCAATTCCTGGCATGTCAACATAGGACCAAGCGAAAGCTTGGTTGCGGGCACGGAGGAAGGTAGTGAAGGCCATTTGTTCTAATGCGGTAAGAGATTGTTCGATCTTCACAATATGAGGATCATCCTTTGTGTGGATGTTGATTTCTATAGTCTATTCATTCAACATGGTTTGAGTTTCAGATGGTAAGGTGCGTTGAATATAAGAGTCGTCCGCACCAAGGTAAGTGAGGATGGAGTCATCATCTTGGCACTCAACAACATTAATTGAAGGTGAATCCTCTTCGATCATGTCTGGATACAGAAGGGAAGAGAAGATGGGTCCTCATTATCGCGTTGATAAGTGAGAGGACCCAGGAAGATAGTGTTTATGAAAAAAAAAAGTTAGGAGGGATAGATTCAGGGTCTATCGACTTTGTGGGTGATGATGGTTCGGAAGGAGGAGTGACGTCGTCTTCCCGGATACAACCGACACAAGGTTTCTTTGGTGTAAGTGTTTCAGAAATCTAAGACCACTATGATCTTTGTGTTTGCGTGTAGTCACGGAATGATTGTATGTCGGCCTTGTTCATAAAGACCGAAACCAAAGTCCTTCCAAGCACGGCGTGTCAAGAAGGTGAGAGCGAAAGCGATGATTAGTTAGATATTGAAAATCAGATTGAAGGGAACCCACCAAGGGGAGGTTCGGGGGTAATGGAGGATGCGCACGACACCCCATACGTTAGGTTGGTGCGGTGATTAGGTGGTCCGTAGGAGATTACCTCCCCCACACGACGGTCATAGGTAGGATGCGCATGTAGCATGCAGTACTCTGTGGGGTATGGAAAGAGCTAACGTTATATAGGCGATACTCCCCAACATAAGGCGTTGAAAAACATATACTAAGGGATCGAGGTGGGGATGTTGTCCGTAGGGAAAGGAAGTGGTATTTGCGGCGGCGGTTTCGTTGGTTGAAGGTGTAGGTCTTTGTCGAGGTGGATGGTTGAGATGTGGTTGAAGTGGATGGTTGGGTTGGATGAATGGGTGTCTTGACTGAGTACAAGCACATCATTAGGGTGATATAATATATTGCAGGTTTTGAAGGGGAGGGTCAGATTTTAGGGTTTAGGAATTCCCCTCATACTCGAATTTTATGCATCTATGTAAGGTGGAGGGAACGCATCCCATAGCCTGAATCCAAGGGCGGCCTAACAACATGTTGTATTGGAATTCTCCCTCAAGGACATAGAAGAGTTCAGGTAAAGTACGTGGCCCTACACGAATGTTAAGGATCACGGTGCCTAAGGTAGAAGTAATAGCATCATTGAATGACCGCAACATGGTGGGGTTGGCACACATGCAGCTAGAAGGGATATTCATTTGTTGGAAGGATTTGGAAGAGATGATGTTTAAGCTAGAGCCTCTGTCAATCATAACACGCCATACCCAGATGTCCCGGACGTAAGCTGAGATGAAAAGAGCGATCGGAGATCTTACGCACCAAAGTCAACAATTTCGTCTAGAGGCCCGGCAGCAGCGGTTTCTTTGCACAGGGGACGAAGTGGTAGATTGTTTGGTGAGAGAGGCAACGTGGTTGGGTGTTAAGATGGCGGTAACGGGAAAGGTTTCGTTAGGTAAGACCTCTATCCCTTGAAGGATTTCAACAAGAGCTTAGCGATGAGATTCAAAGTTTGAATGAGATCATACAAAGTGTCATTTTTACAGGTGATTGGTGAAGTTGTTTGATCATGGTCGATGGGTAACTCCATCGAGACGGGGTAAGCGAGGTCCACTAATAACCACTTTAGGTGGTGGTGCGAGTGGGATGGTGGACGGAGAAGGAGAGGCCGCAGTGTGCTTTCTTTAGCTTTCCCATTGTTTTTCTACCCTCATGTGGCAACACTAATCATGTTGATCTCGTGAAAATGAGAGGAGGAAGACGGTATGGATAAGTCATTGTCTTCGAGAGGTGGGGTTGTAATAATGATAGATCTTGGTGAGGAGGGGATAGGTGGTATAGGAGAGGGGATTGAAGCTAAAGGTTTCTCCCTTCGTAAGTTGTCTTTCTTAACCTTTCTATCCGAGAGAGGTGACTGATGAAGTATGGCTTTCAACGCTTTGCATCCCTCTACATCATGTCCTGGTGTGCGGTGGTAAGCGTAGATTTTAGACTCATCATAACCTATAGGTCGAGGTTTAGATGGATCATAGGGTCTAAGTGGGGGTAGGGAAATGGTCACATTCTCCACCAACATAACAAGGATTTTGGTGTAAGACCCTTTGAGCGGGTCAAAGTCGAGTAAGATGAGGTTATTGGTGGGTGGGTTTCAGAATGATTGGGTATGGTTGATTCGTACTGGTGGTGGCTTAGCAAGGGGTTTTGATAATTGGATTTAACTAAACATGGCTTCTTCGGCGCATAAGTTATGTTTAGCTGGTCAGATGACATGGTAGAAGAAAACAACCATGGAGAAAGAGGAGTGACAGTAAACAAATCCTTTGATGATGTATTTTGTTTAGGGTTGATAGGTAGGACAGGATACTTGGGGTGACGGTGTTGATACACCCATGGATCTCTGTATGGGTGCAGAAGGTGTAGGTCGTTTTAAAGAAAACGCAGGAGGTATGATGTATTGAGGCAAGGTGGAGGGATGAGGTCCCAATATAGAAGGTAGGTGTGACGGTGATGGTTTTAGTTGTGATAGAGGCATAGGTTGGACTTGAGGAGATTGGGTCTGTCTCCTAAGTGGATGGACGACTTTACTTTTGGATAAATCTAACCATTTAGGTGGGTGTGTTAGGCTGGGTATTGGTGAGGTCCCAAGCGTAGGGGAAGGTTTGGTTAGGTCAATAGAGGTGGATGAGGTATTTGGTAGAGATGAGGGGGGTGAAGATGAGGACATAGGCATTTTGAGCTTTTGTAAACACTTCGGGTATACGGTAGAGGTGTTTGGATCGGTCATCTGCATTTGAGTAGAATATGGTGTACTCAAACATTCCCATAGGACTCGTCTATCTTCGAGGGTGACAATCCTCACGTGTGAATAGGAACTTTCATATGGAAGAGAGGTGGGTTGTGATTCCGGTCCACCGTGGGTGTGATACAGGGGTAAATGAGGCATGTATCAATTGGCGTTAAGAGGTCAACCTAGTCACTTTGAAAAGATTTAGGCGATGAAGAACTAATAGGTAGGAGGGCATGTCTGAGAGGATCCGTCATGATTAAAGAATTTGGTGATGTTGGTTCAAGGGGTTTCTCTTCTAAGGATGACGAAAAAAATGGCGAGCCTTCCTCTTGTACAACAAGAGTGGTAGAAGGAGATGTTTGGGAAATAGATAAGTTAGATAACATCCACTCACAGTCTTGCAGAGATGTGGTGTAAGAAGGCTCATCTGTGAGAAGAGAACTCTGGGTGGTTAATTCCTTTATGGGTAAAGGAATGGCAAGGATTTCGTCTTGTCTTGATGGTGGTGAAGGGGGTTCGGGTCCCTGCATTAGTGAAGAGGCTTGATTCAGAATTTCCTCGATAGAAGCTTTTGGTTGGGAGTCGAAGACTACATGGATTTCATGAACACTCTCCTTAGCTAAGATATCTTGGTTTATGTTACTGTTAGAAGAGTGGTTTGGGAATGGTTTGTTGAAGATTTTCAAATTTCGGTTAGCAGGGGTATTAGGATTATCGAGGGTTATATCCCCTACATCAACCATTTCCTGCACTATGTTTTTCAACATCTTGCAGTTTTCATGACTGTGTCCCTTCACGAGTGGAATTTATAGAAGTCATTTTCTTTATACCAAGAAGGTATAGCGTGAGTGGAAGCAAACCCAGGAGTGAGGTTTAACGGGAGGTAAGGTAATAGCTCCGCTTTGAGAAATTTTTCCAAGATGATACCATAAGTTTCTCCTAAGGGAGTATAATTGATGGGCTCGACTTTATACTTATAGGTGGTTTTTGGCGGGGTATTAGATGGTGTTTGGGATTTGACCATCACCGCGTGTACAGCTCCTTTTGATTTTGAAGCAGTCGATGCGTGAGGATTGGTGGTGTTAGGTTTGTTGGTGGAGTCTTGGGTTCGAAATTGGGGTTTTTTGTTGCAAGAACTTGAAATTTCTCTTCCTCTAAGGCTCGAATCTCTAGTTTTCAAGCCATAGAAAAGGCCTCATCAAATGTGCGGAAAGTTTGAATTTAGAGGGTAGGAGAAATGTGCTTTAGCGAGGCCCACGTAAAGAGTTCGATAAGTTCAACCCGAGGCAAGGCATAAGTAAGTTGGTTGAAAAGGCCCGCCATCGTCAACGAAATCTATGATAGATTCATCTTCAAATTGTCGGATGGCATAGAGGTCGGTGATAGATACTTTCTTGGCAATGTTAATGGAGAAATGATCCAAGAAAGATTGGGCGATAATTGGTTAAAAGCAGAAGATTGAGTGCTTTGGGTTAAAGCATTGTACCACTCAAGGCGGGTCCTGATAAGGACATGGGAAAGGTACTGAGTAGTAAGGCATCATCATGAGCAATCGATAGCAGAGGCATGTCTAAATGATTGCAAGTGTTGTTGAGGATCCTCCTTACTATTAAAACGAGTAAATTTTGGTAATTCCCATTGAGGAGGATATGAATAAAGGGGGACAGATGGGTGAATAGGCTCCCGACAAACTTGTTCTCATATGTCAGGTGCTACGGCTTCTGACTCAAGCGAAGCCTCTAGATTTTGCATTTTGTCCATCATTTGTTTGATTAAATCAGTGGTTGGATGAGATGATGGTGCGGTTGTTGTAAACGGAGGAGGATTGGGCAAGGGCCACCACTAGACAATGGTGGGGTTAAATATTGATAAGGTATTGAGGATGAATATGTTGAGGTGACCGAATAGGGATGTCCTATATAAGATGTTGAAGTCACCGGATACGTGTGTGGAAATGAAAAGGTGGGCGGAGCTTGAGAAGGAAAGCTTGTGTGGATAGGTGGCGAGAGCAAGTTATGAAAGGAGTAGTCTGCGAGAGAGATGAGGTAGGAGCAATCGCATGGTAATGATATGTTGGGTCCCAGTTAACCAAAGGAAAGCCAATCATGCCGTATGAACCCTCAAAGCCACTTTGAGTTAGGAGAGGGGGCTAAGGATGAAGAAGGCAAGGCGGAATTATCAGGTGGGGAAGGAGCTAAATGAGCAGCTATACTAATAGGCATGCCAACAAGGAGTTGACCATCAGGTGTACGGTCAGGGGCATGAGACAAATAGTACTGTACAGCACTAGGATTAGCGTCCAAAAATTTTGCAAATTCCTTATCTCCTACAGGGATTTTGGGAACCTCACTGGTGTCCGTAGGATTCCCCACAGGATGTGAAGTGGGTGATTTAGGCAAAGGCACGGAGCAGGCATGTGAAACCATGGCTGCAGCTTGTTTCGAGTGATAACAACCATGGACAAGAGTACACTGTAGGGATGCAATCTATTAGGAATGTAGTAGCAACAAAATGTTGGGACATTAACCGATATCGGTCGGGTAACCGATGTCGGTCGAGGATCAGAGCCGTCGGCGTCGGTAAGTTAACCGATGTCGGTAGAATAAGACCGGTGTAAGAAGCTATAAGAAGTTGCTGATTTGGGGTTAACGATGCTTAGTATACCTACCAAACTGTTCTGAAGTGATCACAGAAAATAGTGTATGACAGAGAAACAGAACTAAAAACAAGCAAGATGCACAAGCAAATTAACAGACTAACCCTAGGATTAGTTTTAATCACTTTGGGCTTATGCCTTAGATGTAAAATGATGTCAATCCTAAACAAAAGACCTAGGGGAAATGTCAAGTTTGTTTTGGCTTATAAGGTTACCTCAATCGGGCGGAGGAATACCGTGGAAAAGGGGGGATGTTTGAGTTGTTGTGTTAATTATGATGTGATTCGGTATGTGTTGTGCAGTGAAAGTAAGATTAATTTCTTGTCAATACCATGGATATCACCCCCACGTGTACGACCTGTTACTTAATCTACGTTCACTAGAATTGAAAACAGCAAGCAAGAATGTGATGCAAGTGTTTTAAACCCAAATCGAAAATGATATTCGATGAAGCAAAGAAGATGACTTTCACTAATGCAAAGATGTGAAAGCAAGACAAATTATTTTACCAAAAAAATAACAAAATATCTTGTGAATATTTAGTAGAAACAAACAGCAAGTATGCTCCCTATATGAAAGCAAGCAAGAAAGAAAGAAACCCAAAATGGGTCCCACTTTAAGGGTGTGCTAAAATGTTTCACACATAATGGTTATAGTTCCTAGAATAGAGTTGCTTCTATTCTTTCATTCTTTGAGAAATAGATAAGGGTTAGGGCTAGGAGGAATACCTGTTGAATGTTGAGAGGGTGTGCGCGTACCGTAGAGAGAGATTAGATCGATTGCAAAGAAATCCTTTTTTTCTGGGAAGGACTACATGTAAATAAGAATACAAGACCACCAGATTTTAATTAGACAATAAATGAGGGAACTTCCTTGGGCCCGGGAAATATTAGACTTCCTTTCGAAGGTGGTGAGTTCCCCTTTTAATACGAATTAACACAAATGATAATAAATAAGCTATTGCGAAATCATGATTTAGTCACCTCGTTACCAATATAGACTAAACTACCGATAATAAAATGTCATGTTGTTTGTTTGGTCAATGGTCATTGATACGTTCACTCGAGTTACGAGAGATAAACCAGATTGGATCCGAGGTTATTATGAGACAAATAGGTTAGAGGAAGGTTTTGGGTATAAGTCACGGACCGACCGATGCGGTCACTGGATAACAACCAGCGGTTAGAGAACCCTTGCCGGTAGGGGATAACCGACGACACCGGTAGGGTCAATAATCTAGGTACTTACGGATAGAGGTTGGTTGCGGGGGTGATTGTGGGGTTATTAAGATTGGTGGATGGTGAGGGGAATAGTGAGATGACGGGGGGAAGACTCGAGTGTGATAAAGCTATCTTGGGAAATACAAGGATGTATGGATGAAGGTTAAGTGTAGGGTCTTTGGCAAGTGGTAGATCTAGAGTGAGCTTATAATTACCATCAATCAAAAAGCTCAAGAAATGGTGCTTAGAAACATACAGAAAGTACTTACTCGTTCTGATGAAGATATAGGTCCAAGGACTATGATGACAAAGGCAGGGTCCAGATGGGATGATCCGACAATCAAAAGTGAGCTATCTTCTCTCCTAATGCTTGGATGAGTGTCATGGGCTCTAGTTACTAAGTTGCAGTCTTGGGCTCGATGTCCTTCTCTACAACTCTTCTCTTTTCTCCACTTGTCTCGTCCTATCAAGTGAATTTCTGATCTCTTCAAATGAATTCAGATCCTTTGTTTTTGGTTGGGGGAGGTCATTTATAGGGAACCGATGGCGGTTACATAACCGACGGCGGTCGAGTAGGAACCGACGTCGGTTAAGTCAAAGTGGGCTATTTTTAGTAAAATAGCCAACCTTCCTTCATTTTTTCCTGATGAATTAGTTGTGGGCTTGGTCAAGTCATTATTAGGTTGGTTTTGGTGTGGGTGAGGAGTAATTAGTCATGGGTATGGATGTAGACCAAGTTATAGGTCTTAATTAGGTTAGTTTAGGATTAGGGCTAGGTCATGATGAGGTGGCAAAATAAGGTGGCAGGTTTGAAAATGTGGATTTATTAATTATAAGGTAATTAATAAATAATTGGGCAAAGTTTAGGTGGTGAGGTTAGGTTGCGAAATGAGATGCGGGGCACGAGGTGTCGTGAGACACAAATTTGGTGTCAACACGGAAATCATCATTGGTGAGAATATCCGAAGAGATATTCTTAGGGAGGGTATTTGTATTTCGAGAGGCAAGACAACCTTGGTACCATATACCAAAGAAAATGGGGTGGCATTAGTGGAGGTACGAATGTTGGTACAATAAGCCCAAAGGGCAAAGGGGATGTGATCAGGCCAATTTTTTCCAGAATCGTTAACGACTTTCATGAGAATTTTGGTCAGGGTTTTGTTAGAAGATTCGGCTGACCATTTGCTTATGGATAGTAAGGTGATGAGAAGCTAAGTTTGATACCAAAGTTGTCACAAAGGTCTTGTAGCAACTTATTTTTGAAAGATTTTCCATTATCTGTTATCAGGCGATGAGGAACACCAAAATGACAGATAATGTGATGGTTGATGAACTCTCAATTTTTTTCTTTTTTGGTTGAAATGAGTGGAATGGCCTCCACCCATTTAGTATAATATTCGGTTGCTGTGATTATCCAACGGTGACGTTGCGAAGAGGGTGGGTGAATCTCACCAATAAGGTCTAAACCCCATTGTGAGAAAGGCCAAAGATCTCGTGCGACCTATAGTGGATGGCTAGGAGTATGTTGAAGGTTGGCATGTTGTTGACACATAACACAACGCTTAACATATTCGTAGCAGTTGTTATTAAGAGTAGGCCAATAATAGCCTAGGCGAAGGATCCATTTGGCCATGGCAAGGCCACTAAAATGTCCACCACAAATACCATCATGGACTTGTTGGATGGTATAGGTAACCTCCGCGCCGGTTAGACATCGAAGGAGGATGCCATCAAATCCATGTTTAAGAGGAGTCCCCCATGACGACATAACGAGAAACACTTTTAAGAAAAGCACGTTTGTCGTTACTAGTAAGGTCAGGTGGGAAAATAGAGGTTGTAAGGTAGTCGTGAAGTTGGTGATACTAGGTATCCCGTGAATTCGCGAGATACATGATTTATCATACAAACATCCGGGGCTAAGTAAGATGGGGCAAAGAGTTGTTGAACCAAGACAAATATGTCAGAGTCAGTTGGTGAGGCAGGAATTTGCGAGGCCAAGCAAGCCATAGTATCCGTAAATTTGTTAGTTGAGCGGGGAATGGTTTGGATAGAATAATGAGTAAATAAGGTCAAAAGTGAATCCACGTAATGTTTGTACTTTTGGAATTCCTCATTTTACATTGGTAGATGCCCATAACTTGATTGACTACCAATTGAGTCACCGAAAATGTTAATAGATTTTACACCTAAGTGTAACGCAACACGGAGACCCAAAACAAGGGCCTCGTATTCATTGTATTATTAGTGCGGGGAAAATCGAGCTTAATGAAAGAGGCATAGGTTCAGCATCCAGAGGAATGAGAACAATGCCAGCCCCTCCACCGGATGGCATTTGGATCCATCGAAGAATAGGGTCATTGAATACGACTCTCACCGAGTGAAAGAGTGGCAATGATTTCGTCAGGAAAGTAAAATTAGTAAACCGCCCGCAGTAAAGGGGCTTCCGTGAGTTGGTGCGTAATATTTTTCCTTTGATTGATTTCTGGTGTACATATTCAAGGTCGAGGTCAGCAAGGAGCATAAGCCATCAGGCGATGCATTGGTTTAGATGAGGTTTGGCGTACATATAATGAATGGGGTCGCGTTGGTGATGACAAAAGTTTTTTGATTCAGGAGGTAGTGTTGGAGTTTGGTGGCCACGAATGATAGGGCTAGGCACAACTTTTCTACATGTGTATACCTAGTCTCGTAATCCACAAGAGTATGACTTATATAATAAACAACTTGTTCTCGATGCTCAGAGTCACGATGTGCGAGCATGGCTCCTACAGCATGGTCGGTGGCAGAAAGGTAAAGGTAGAAAGGGCGATCGTCTTGAGGTGGGATAAGCATGGGTGGCTGCAAGAGATAGGCTTTAAGAGCCTCAAAGGCCTGGTGGCACTCTTTGCTCCATTGAAAGACAATGTCCTTTTTAAGGAGATGATGAAAAGGTTGACATCGATCTAAGAGTTGTGAGATGAAACGCCGGATAGATTGGAGTTTTCCCTGCAAACTACGCAATTGTTTGAGGTTAGTGGGTGGGGGCATTTCTAGGATAGATTTGACTTTAGTTAGATCAACCTCGATGCCATGCAAAGAGACAATAAAACCAAGGATTTTTCCGAAAGGACACCAAAGACACATTTCTTTGGTTGAAGACGAACACTGATATTGTAATAAAGTGATCGAAAATAATGGTTAAAACATCAAGATGTTCACTACGATGTTTAGATTTTCAAGAAGATCATCGACATAATCCTCAAGGATAGTGTGCATAATGTCATGAAAAATGTAATTCATAGCCCACTTATAGGTCGCACTAGCATTCTTAAGGCTAAACGGCATGACACGAGCAGAAGGTTCCCAAGGAGGAGTTATGAAGGCGGTTTTATGTTGATCACCTGGGCTACCAAAATTTGATTATATCCTCGAGAAGCCATCCATGAGAGAAAGCATCTCATGGCTCACGTAGTGAGATCAACAAGTTGATCAATACTTAGTAGGGGGAAGTCATCCTTCAGGCTAGCGAGGTTAAGGTCCCAAAATCCATACATATCCGAAGTCCCCCCGTTGCTTTAGTAACAGGTACGATGTTAGAAATCCATTGAGGATAGTCAATAGGTAAGATGAAGGAAACAGAAAGGAGTCGTTGAAGCTCTTCTTTGACCAAGAGGGCAATGCGTGGATGCATTTTTCTTAGTTTTTGTTTAACTGGTTTGGAATCGGGTTTCAGAGGTAATGTTATGGACAGCAATGTCAGGATCAATTCCTGGCATGTCAGCGTAGGACCAAGTGAAAGCTTGGTTACGGGCACGGAGGAGGTAGTGAAGGCCATTTTTTACGATGCGTTAAGGGATTGTATCGATCTTCACAATGTGAGGATCGTCCTGTGTGGATGTTGATTCCTATAGTCGACTCATTCAACATGGTTTGATTTTGAGATGGTAAGGTGCATTGAATATAAGAGTCCTCTGCACCAAGGTAAGTGAGGATGGAGTCGTCATCTTGGCACTCAATAACATTAATTGAAGGTGAGTCCTCTTCGATCATGGCTAGATACGAAGGGGAAGAGAAGATGGGTCTTCATTATTGCGTTGATAAGTGAGAGGACCTAGGAAGATAGCGTTTATGAAAAAAAAAAAAAGTTAGGAGGGATAGATTCGTGGTCTATCGACTCTATGGGTGATGATGGTTAGGAAAGGGTGACATCGTCGTCTTCTTCCTGGATACAACTGACACGAGGTTTCTTTGTTGTAAGTGTTTCAGAGAATCCAAGACCATGACGATCTTTGTGTTTGCGTGTAGTCATGGGAATGATTGTATGTCGGCCTTGTTCATAAAGACCAAAACCAAAACCTTTCCAAGCACAGCGAGTCAAGAAGGTGAGGGCAAAATGACGATTTGTTAGGTATTGAAAATCAGATTGGAAGGGAACCACACCAAGGGGAGGTTCAGGGGTAATGGAGGATGCGTCAACACCCCCATACGTTAGGTTGGTGCGGCAATTAGGTGGTCCGTAGGAGATTACTTCCCCACACGACGGTCGTAGGTAGGATGCGCATGTAACTGTCCATACTCCTGTGGGGTATGGAAAGTGCTAATGTTATATAGGTAATACTCCCCCAACGTAAGGCATTGAAAAACATCTACTAAGGGATTTGAGGTCTGGATGTTTTCGCGGGGAAGGAAGTGGTATTTGCGGTGACGGTTTCATTGGTTCAAGGTGTAGGTGCGGTTGAGGTGGATGTTTTAGGTGTGGTCAAAATAGATGGTTGGGTTGGATACATGGGTGTCTTGACTGGTATAAGCACATCATTAGGGTGATATAACATATTGCAGGTTTTGAAGGGGGGAGCGTCAACTTTTACGGTGTAGGACTTCCCCTCATACTCAAATTTTATGCATCTATGTAAGGTGGAGGGAACGCATCCCATAGCCAGGATCCAAGGGCGGCCTAAGAACATGTTGTATTGGAATTCTCCCTCAAGGACATAGAAGAGTTCAGGTAAAGTACGTGGCCCTACATGAATGTTAAGGATCACAGTGCCTAAGGTAGAAGTAATAACATCATTGAATGAACGCAACATGGTGGGGTTGGCACACATGCAGCTAGAAGGGATATTCATTTGTTGGAAGGATTTGGAAGAGATGATGTTTAGGCTAGTGCCTCCGTCAATCATAACATGACGTACGTGGATGTAAGCTGAGATGAAAAGAGTGGGGTCAGGATCTTCTGCACCAAAGTCAACAATTTCGTCTTCGGAGAAACTGACAGCAGCGGTTTGTTGTACAGGGATGGAAGTGGTAGATTGTTTGGTGAGAGAAGCAATGTGGTTGGGTGTTAAGATGGTGGTAACGGGCAAGGTTTCGTTAGGTAAGACCTCTATCCCTTGAAGGATTTCAACGAGAGCTTGTGATGAGATTCAGAGGTTTGAATGAGATCATACAGTGTCATTTTTACAGGTGATTAGTGAAGTTGTTTGATCATGGTTCGGTGGGAAAATCCATCAGAGATGGGGTAGGAAGGTCCACGAATAACCACTTTAGGTGGTGGTGCGATCGGGATGGTGGATGGAGAAAGAGAGGCCGTAGGTGTGCTTTCTTTAGCTTTCCCATTGTTTTTCTGCCCTCGAGTAGCAACACTAATCATGTTGATCTCGTGAACATGAGAGGAGGAAGATGGTAGGGATAAGTCATTGTCTTCGAGAGGTGGGGTTGTAATAATGATAGATCTTGGTGAGGTGGGGACAGGTGGTATAGGAGAGGGGATTGAAGCTAAAGGTTTCTCCCTTCGTAAGTTGTCTTTCTTAGGCTGTCTATCCGAGATAGGTGATTGACGAAGGATGGCTTTCAAAGCTTTGCATCCCTCTACATCATGTCCTGGTGTGCGATGGTAAGCGTAGATTTTAGACTCATCATAACCTATAGGTCGAGGCTTAGATGGATCATAGGGTCTAAGTGGGGGTAGGGAAATGGTCGCATTCTCCACCAACATATCAAGGATTTTGGTGTAAGACCCTTTGAGTGGGTCAAAGTCAGAGGAAGATGAGGCTATTGACTGGGTAGGTTTTGGTAATGATTGGGTATGGTTGATTCGTATGGGTGGTGGTTTAGACAAATGGTTTTTATAATTGGATTTAACTAAACTTGGCTTTTCGGTGTAGAAGTTATGTTTAGTTGGTAGATGATGAGGCCATAGATGACGTGGTGGTAGGAAACAACCACGGGGAAAGAGGAGTGACAAAAACAAATCCTTTGATGATGGAGTTTGTTTAGGGTTGATAGGTGGACAGGATACTTGGGGTGACGATGTTGATACACCCATGGATCTCTGCATGGGTGTAGAAGGTGCAGGTCATTTTAAAGAAAATGCAGGAGGTATGATGTATTGAGGCAAGGTGGAGGGGTGAGGTCCCAATATAGAAGGTAGGTGTGATGGCGAGGGTTTTAGTTGTGATAGAGGCGTAGATTGGACTTGAGGGGATCGGGTTTGTCTCTTAGGTGGATGGACGACTTTATTTTTGGATAAATCTAACCGTTTAGGTGGGTGTGTTAGGCTGGGTATTAGTAAAGTCCCAAGCGTAGGGAAATGTTTGGTTAGGTTAGTAGAGGTGGATGAGGTGTTCGGTAGGGATGAGGGGGGTGAAGATAAGGACATAGGCATTTTGAGCTTTTGTAAACACCTCGGGTATATGGTAGAGGTGTCTGGATCGGTCATCTGCATTTGAGTAGAGCATGGTGTACTCAAATGCTCCCATAGGACTCGTCTATCTTCTGAGGGGTGACAATCCTCACGTGTGAATAGGAACTTTTGTATGGAAGAGAGGTGGGTTGTGATTCCGGTCCACTGTGGGTGTGATACAGGGGGTAAATGAGGCACTGTATCAATGGGCGTTAAGAGGTCAACCGGTCACTGAAAAGATTTAGGTGATGAAGAACTAATAGGTAGGAGGGCATGTTTGAGAGGATCCATCATGATTAAAGATTTTGGTGATGTTGGTTCGAGGGGTTTCTTGTCTAAGGATGACAGAAAAAGTGGCGAGCCTTCCTCTTGTACAGCAAGAGTGGTAGAAGGAGATGTTTGGGAAATAGATAAGTTAGATAACATCCGCTCACAGTCTTGCAGAGATGTGGTGTAAGAAGGCTCATCTGTGAGAAGAGAACTCTGGGTGGTTAATTCCTTTATGGGTAAAGGAATGGCAAGGATTTTGTCTTGTCTTGATGGTGGTGAAGGGGGTTTGGGTCCCTGCGTTAGTGAAGAGGCTTGATTCAGAATTTCCTCGATAGAAGCTTTTGGTTGGGAGTCGAAAACTGCATGGATTTCATGAACACTCTCCTCGGCTAAGATATCTTGGTTTATGTTACTGTTAGATGAGTGGTTTGGGAATGGTTTGTTGAAGATTTTCAAATTCCAGTTAGCAGGGGCATTAGGATTATTGAGGGTTATATCCCCTGCATCAACCATTTCCTGCACTATATTTTTCAACATCTTGTAGTTTTCGTGACTGTGTCCCTTCACGCGGTGGAAGTTACAGAAGTCATTTTCTTTGTACCAAGAAGGTATAGCGCGGGTGGAATCAAACCCGGAGTGAGGTTTAACAAGAGGTAAGGTGATAGCTCCGCTTTGAGAAATTTTTCCAAGATGACACCATAAGTTTCTCCCAAGGGAGTGTAATTGATGGGCTCGGCTTTATACTTATAGGTGGTTTTTGGCGGGGTATTAGATGGTGCTTGGGATTTGACCATCACCACGTGTACAGCTCCTTTTGATTTTGAAGCAGTTGATGCATGAGAATTGGTGGTGTTGGGTTTGTTGGTGGAGTCTTGGGTTCGGAAATTAGGGTTTTTGTTACGCAACTGCAATTTCTCTTCCTCTAAGGCTCGAATTTCTAGTTTGAGCCATAGTAAAGGCCTCATCAAAGGTGCGGAAAGTTTGAATTTGGAGGGTAGGAGAAATGTGCTTAGCGCAGGCCCACGTAAAGAGTTCGATAAGTTGCCTGAGGCAAGGCATAAGTAAGTTGGTTGATAAGGCCCCGCCATCGTCCAACGAAATCTGCGATAGATTTGTCTTCAAATTGTCGAATGTCATAGAGGTCGGTGATAGATATTTTCTTGGCAATGTTAATGGAGAAATGATCCAAGAAAGATTGGGCTAATTGGTTAAAAGAGAAGATTGAGTGCTGGGTTAAAGCACTGTACCACTCCAAGGCGGGTCCTGATAAGGACATGGGAAAGGTGCGGAGTAGTAAGGCATCGTCATGAGCAATCAGATAGCAGGCATGTCTAAATGATCGCAAGTGTTGTTGAGGATCCTCCTTACTATTAAAACGAGTAAATTTTGGTAATTCCCATTGAGGAGGATATGAATGAAGGGGGACAGAAGGATGAATAGGCTCCGACAAACTTGCTCGTATGTTAGGGTGCTACGGCTTCCTGAAACAGAAGCCTCAGATTTTGCATCTTGTCCATCATTTGTTTGATTAAATCAGTGGTTGGATGAGATGATGGTGCGGTTGTTGTAAACGGAGGAGGATTGGGCCAAGGGCCACCACTAGACAATGGTGGGGTTAAATGTTGATAAGGTATTGAGGATGAATATGTTGAGGTGACCGAATAAGGATGTCCTATATAAGATGTTGAAGCCACCGGATAAGTGTGTGGAAATGAAAAGGTGGGCGGAGCTTGAGAAGGAAAGCTTGTGTGGATAGGTGGCAGAGAGCAAGTTATGAAAGGAGTAGTCTGCGAGAGAGACGAGGTAGGAGCAGTCGGTAGTAATGATATGTTGGGCCCAAGATTAACCAAAGGAAAGCCAATCTATGCCGTATGAACCCCGAAGCCACTGAGTTAGGAGACGGGGCTAAGGATGAAGAAGACAAGGTAGAGTTATCAGGTGGGGAAGGAGCTAAGTGAGCAGCTATACTAATAGGCATACCAACAAGGAGTTGACCGTCAAGTGTACGGTTAGGGGCATGAGACAAATAGTACTGTACAGTGCTAGGATTAGTGTCTAAAAATTTCACAAATTCCTTATCTCCTACAGGGATTTTGGGAACCTCATTTGGTGTCGTAGGATTCCCATAGGATGTGAAGGGGGTGATTCAGGAAAAGGCATGGAATAGGCATGTGAAACCATGGCTGCGGCTTGTTTCGAGTGATAACAACCATGGACAAGAGTACACAGTAGGGTTTCAATCTATCAGGATCAGAAACAGCCACAAAAGGTTGGAATTGGTAGGTTGCTGGTTTTGGGAACTATGAAAGACAGTAACCAATATCGGTCAGGTAACCGATGTCGGTCAGACTATAGCCGGCGTCGGTAAGTTAACCGATGTCGGTAGAATAGGACCGGTGTAAGAAGCTGTAAGAAGTTGTTGATTTGGGGTTAACAATGCTTAGTATACCTACCAAACTATTCTGAAGTGATCACTGAAACAGTGTATGACAGAGAAACAGAACTAAAACAAGCAAGATGCACAAGAAAATCAAGAGACTAACCCTAGGATTAGTTTTAATTATTGTGGGCTTATGCCTTAGACGCAAGATGATGTCAATCCTAAACAAAAGACCTAAGGGAGATGTCAAGTTTGTTTTGGCTTATAAGGTTACCTCAATCGGGTGGAGGAATACCGCGGAAAAGGGGGGATGTTTGAGCTGTTGTGTTAATTATGATGTGATTTGGTATGTGTTGTGCAGTGAAAGTAAGATTAATTTCTTGTCAATACTGTGGATATCACCCCCACGTGTATGACTTGTTACTTAATCTATGTTCACTAGAATTGAAAACAACAAGCAAGAATGTGATGCACGTGTTTTAAACCCAAATCAAAATGATATTTTATGAAGCAAAGAAGATGACTTTCACTAATGCAAAGATGTGAAAGAAAGACAAATTATTTTACCAAAAGAACAAAATATCTTGTGAATATTTAGTAGAAACAAACAACAAGTATGCTCCCTATATGAAAGCAAGCAAGAAAGAAAGAAACCCGAAATGGGTCCCACCGAGCATGCCAAAATGTTTCGCACAGAATGTTTCGGTTCTTAGAATAGAGTTGCTTCTATCCTTTCATTCTCTTGAGAAACAGATAAGGGTTAGGGCTAGGAGGAATACCTATTGAATGTTGGGAGGGTGTGCGCATACCGTAGAAAGAGATTAGATCGATTGTGAAGAACTCCTTTTTGTCTAGGAAGGACTACCTGCAAGTAAGAATACAAGACCACCAGATTTTAGTTAGACAATAAATGAGGGAACTGCCTTGGGCCTAGGAAATATTAGACTTCCTTTTGAAGGTGGTCAGTTCCCCTTTTAATATGAATTAACACAAATGATAGCAAAGAGGCTATTGCAAAATTACACTTTAATTACCTTGTTAAAAAGTAATAGAAGAAAGGCTGGTTTTGGTTTGAGTCACAGTGACCGATGCCGGTCACTGTATAACCGATTATACTGTTATACGGTACAAAGTTCTTGATAAGCGATATCGGTAGAGGGCAAGTGATTTAGGGGCTTTTAATGAAGGTTGGCTATGAGGTGGCTATGGTGTTTATAAGGTTGGTAAATGATTAGGGATAAGCCATGGGGTGATGGAGAAGACTCAGAGAGTATGGAGGCTGTTCTTAGGGCAATGTAAGGGTAGAGGAATGATAGTTAGATGTAGGGTGTTACCGGGTAGTAGATCTAGGAGTAGACTTATAATTACTGTGATTCAGAAGTTCAAGAAATGTTATTAAAAGAACGTACAAGACACTACTTACTAGTTCCTGATGAAGATACAGGTCCAAGGACTGTGATGACGAAGGCAGGGCTCAGGTGGGATGATCGACAATCAAAAGATGAGCTATCTTCTCTCCCAATGCTTGGATGAGTGTCACTAAGCTCTGGTTACTCAGTTGTAGTCTTGGGCTCGATGTCCTTCTCTGCAAACTCTTCTCTTTTCTTCACTTGTCTCTGCTCTGCCAAGTGAATTCTTGATCTTTCAATGAATTTCAGGTCCCTTGTTTTTGGTTGGGGGAGGTCATTTATAGGGAACCGATGGCGGTTACGTAACCGACGGCGGTCGAGTAGGAACCGATGTCGGTTAAGTCAAAGTGGGCTATTTTTAGTAAAATAGCCAACTTTCCCTCCTTTTCTCCCGAGAGATTAGTTGTGGGCTTGGTCAAGTCATTATTAGGTTGGTTTTGGTGTGAGCGAGGGGTAATTAGTCATGGGTGTGGATGTAGACCAAGTTATACATCTTAATTAGGTTAGTTTAGGGTTAGGGCTAGGTCATGATGAGGTGGCAGGTTTGAAAATGTGGATTTATTAATTATAAGGTAAGTAATAAATAATTGTGCAAGGTTTAGGTGGTGAGGTTAGGTTGCGAAATGAGATGTGGGGAACAGGGTGTCGTAAGACACAAATTTGGTGTCTATAATAGGTCTGCCATTTGTTTGTGAAGGATGTCTTGAACTGATCCTCCTCCTTCACCATAATCTAATTATACCCGAATAGCCATCAAGCAATGAAAACCTCTCGAGAGCTAGCAACAACTTATAAAATCTGCTCCATAGAAGAAAGTGGGTAATGATCCTTAAGAGATGCCCTATTCAAATCTCTACGAAGCCAACACACAATCTGATTTCTCCACTCTTCTTTCTAACCGGAACCAAGTTGGATACCCAACTAGAATGCTTGATAGGGAATATGATACTTGACTCTATCAACTTATTCAATTCTTTTCTCATGAGAGGCTCCATGTGTGGATTGACTAGCCTTTGTTTTTTCCTGATGGGTTTAGCACTTGGGTCCAATTCAATAGTGTGTTGAGCTAACTTGGGATTGAAACATTTCAAATCTTCATAGCTCCAAGCAAACACATTAGGGAATTCTTGACAAAGCTATATGAACTCATACCTTTCTTGCTCAGTTGTCATTTTACCAATTTGGAGTGACTTGCCTTCTTCCACCAAGATGGGCAATGAATCTTCTCCCTTGACTTGGATGTTTGATTTCTCCTTCCTAAACTGATCATTAGGATTGAAAATGGACTCCAAAGTGAAGAGTGCCTTTGGTAGTTTGTTGATTCTTAGTTGTACCACTTGATCACCATCGTTGTTCTAACTTTTCTGATTTTTAACCGAGAACTCGCCTCTTCTTGTAAGAAATGGATTATTTGTTGATCATTTTCAAACACTTGCCAACTTACATTGTTGTCTGGCACTGAAGGTCTTACAATCACATGAATGATTGGCTGTACTTTTTCCTTTTTTAATGCTTTCAACAACATCAAAGGCTGATCCAACTACTGCAAGCCTATCAACAGACTTGGTTCTCTTTTCTAGGGATGGATTTGATGCTAAAACCCTCAAAATATTTAATGAGGTCCCACACCCTATTTTTGTAGCACTTGAGTAGATCATTCTTGGCAGCATGCTGCCCCTTAACTTGGTTAACAATCAACTCACTGTCACCAAAAACTTGCAAGTTCTTTATTCCTCTCTTGATTGACCAATGCAATCCTTGTATCAAGGCTTCATATTCAACAGTGTTATTAGAACATGCAAACTGAAATCTAAAAGCTGAATAATACTTAACTCCTTGAGGTGAAACAAGCATAGCTCCCCCTCCTACACCTTGTCTACTTCTTGATCCATCAAAGAACAACTACCATACCTCATTTTC
The DNA here is from genome assembly GCA_018340775.1 of Taxus wallichiana var. yunnanensis. NCBI lineage: Eukaryota > Viridiplantae > Streptophyta > Pinopsida > Cupressales > Taxaceae > Taxus > Taxus wallichiana. The sequence continues at coordinate 624,114,127 of CM031242.1, forward strand.
ATCCTTGTGGTCTGGCTTGGTGATGCTAGGAATAGGCTGATTTTCTTCATGCATGTAATAGACTCCTAGCTCAGATTCTTCTATTTCTTGATAAGGATAAAAAGCATGCACCTTGCTTGCCCATTCATCAAGAGTCAAATCTAGGATGCTTCTAACCTTGGTGTCAGCTTCATCAGTGCTTGGATAATCCTCTTGATCAAACACTGAACAATTGGTATTGATTTGGCTTGGAGTGTGAGGCTCAATGTGAAAGTTTGCAATAGGCTCAAATCTGATTGTGGCCTTAGTTCCATATCTTGTTCTAAACAACATGTGTGACCAATCAGCAGATAAGTAACCTCCAATCTTAGTTGTGAAATCCCTTGACAAACATAGGGCAAAGAGTGGTGGAAGATCTATCACCGAGACATCTTACAAAACAACAATGTTGGGGCATGCATGTAAAGTGAGACTCAAGTTTTTAATCACTCCTACTATTTTTACTACTGTCCCATCCAATTGCACTACCCCTTTGGATATGACTTCATATTGAAGCCCCAACTGATCAGCTATTTGCTTAGGCATTACTGAACTACTTGCTCCGGAATCAATCATGTAGTTGTGTACTAATTGGTTTCCAATGATCAATGAAACATAGAATGGAGGGGGCTTCAACATTTTACCTTGCTGTCCTCCATGATTCCCTCAGGATGGGTAGAATTTGTGAATATCTTCTCTTGCTTTTAGACCTATTGATTTGAAGTTGACCAGTCCTTCATGGCAGCTTGTAGCAAATCTCTTTGGCCTGGGATGGATAGTGATTCCCACATTGATATGTTCACATTTGTCTTCTTCATCTAATCAATGATGTTGAATGGAGATGAAGCATCTCTCTATTGTCCTCTAGCCTACACATTCATTCCTTGCACATGGGCAGCAACAACTGGCATCTGTGTTGGCTTAGGAGCTGGTTTGGGTGGTCCTTGCATGTTTGGAACTACATTTTGTTTTCCAACAGTTTGTGGAGTGGTAGAAGGTTGTGGATTACTTGGAGTCAATGGTTGTCCTTCACCCAAATTTCTCCTTTTTGACCTTGTGTTGGCTAGCAACACTTTGAGATATTGTTTGGTTCATACCACAAAAATCTTCTGACTTGCTAGTTTACAAGTGTGGTATCATTTGGAGCTGATTGTTGCTAGGATGTTTCTTACTATTGATTATTTCCTTGACTCCCTTCACCCTCCACACCAGTTGTTGTTACCATCAAGGCTTGATTTAGAGCACCATTGAAGCACATAGACTGGTTGTGAGGTTCATTACATGGGAAACACCAATCATACTCCTGAGCTATGTTATTTTACATTGGCACTAGTGCTTTGGAGGCAGATGTAGCATTGGGATTATAGGGCTAAAATGGTCTATTGGCAGGAGGCCTTGCTTGATTTTGATTTGCAGCTGGATTGGGTGGTCTTTGAGGTTGATATGGCTACCTATTAGGCTGAGCTTGAGGTTGGTAAGAAGGCCTGAAACTTTGGGCTTGCTGCCTCTTGAGTGTAACCAGCTCATTACCTAAACTTTGCAATTGCTTCATGACTTCTTGAAGTTCATTTGAGGCACTAGAAGATGAAGTAGAAGCTTCACTTGAATTCTGATTTCTAGGAGTGGGAATAGGAGCTATATTAGGTGTTTGACTAGTGCTTGGGCTCTCTAGATTTGGTACAATGGAATTGGAGGCCTAGGAGCTAGCTTACCAGCTTGAATTAGATAATTTTCAGCTGTAATGGCAATGTTATACGCAACAGGGATAGTTGTGCCTCCCATGGATTGAATTAACATAGAAATATCAGAATTTAAAGGTTTAAGGTAATATAGGAAAACACCTTCTACTGTTGGCCTTACTACCATCAGAATTCTCTCCCAAGTCCTCTAAAATCTGAAGTTGAAGTCAGTCAGCTGCTCATTGGGAGCTCTCTTGATAGTTGTCAATTGTTCTAGAAGGGACAATTTATCCCCCTTTTCTCCATACTACTCATGGAGGGCTATACAAAGCTGGTTCCAATTTTGGATAGAATCTGAAGCAAGGCTCCTGAACCATTGCAAAGCCTTCCTTTGAATGAAGATTCCAACAATTTGACAATGCAACTTGCATCTCATCAATCTCATGGATTGCACAAATATTAGCAATATCCTTGACATGATCACCGGGAGTGGTCTGATTCTCTCTAGTAAAGTATGGAATGTTCTTCAATGCTGCAATTGGGATTGGATTTTGTGCATTGAGGGCAAGTGGGCTGCTACCAGTGAAATTGACATATGGGTTGTGTTGTGCCATTTTGATTGGCCTTAGAACCCTTGTTGATTGGATGAAAGGTCTACTAGGTGGAGGAGTTGATAGAGTTCTATTTGGTGGAGATGGAGACCTTTGGATTCTTCTTCCTCTTGGTCTTCTTCTTGGAGATAATTGTAGATACTCAAATAATACTTCTTCTTCTCCAACTCTTGACCTTGTGGTGATTCTTCTCATGATTTTTCAGGTCCTGTGATCTTGCTAAAACCAGCTGATTCTTCTTCCTTGGAGTCACCAAATGTGTAATTCAAGGCTCTTTTAAGCAAGAAACTTGCAACAAATGCACATCAATTTTGTTGCAATGAAGATGAAGACCTCATAGGTCCCACCGGGCGTGCCAAAACTGTTAGTGCAAATCAGCAGCACCCTCTAGAATGTTCTATCATATTTCTAGTTTGACATTTTAGCATCCAGTGTGATTGCACAACATTGAATCTTTTCCCAAGTGTGGGACTTGTAAAAGTGGGAAAAGAATCTCCAAGTTAGAGGTTGGTTCCTCAACTCCTCTGATCAGTGTATTACTTGAAAATTGTAGAGGTTTAAACTCAAAATCCTACTATAAATTCCAAGGGGACAGAGATAGAGAATGCAAAAGAATTAAAACTAATGCTAATAAGGTGATGCACCAAAGGAGTGGTGAGCATTTTTACTTCTGCAAATTGACACAGATTATAGAAATGCAGCAAAACATCATGCACAAACTGATAAAATGTAATGAAAGATCATGGATGAATCAAACAACACAAGAAGAGGACTGAAACTCATTCACAGAGCTTGCATTGTCATTTCCAATATCAAAATGCATGCATTACATCAACAGAAAGGTAGAAAATATGTTGTAGTCTTGAAAGAGGTCTAGTATTCCACAAAATCACTTTCTAGGGTGAAAGAGGGAGCCTGCAAAACATAAAAATGTCCCCACCCACAAAATGAGCCAAATCTAGCTTTTAACAATGCCCATTCGAGCTCAGGAGAGAGAAATGTGGGAAAACATGAGAGTAGCTTCAACCACCAACCAAAATGTAATAAAATAGCATGGGCATCCTTAAAAGTCCACTCCCTGACATTTTTGCCATGCTGGGAGAGAATGCGAGCCATTCTGCATTAAAAATGGTGGTTGAAATGTCATTTTTATTCATTTCCATGTGCCAGAGGAGTTTTCCAATTTTATCTCTCCAAACTCCACCAAAACAAAAATTGACCCCGGAATCATGTAGAGAATTTCACTAGCTTTCCATTGATATAAAGAACACCAAAAACCAAGCTCTAGATCGAAAGTTATGCTCATTTGAAAATTTAGGGCAAAACAGGCCAAAATGGGTTGGCGGGCCAAAAATTTGAAATTTTCCCACTTTTTGCATTTGGGAAAATTCCCCAAAAATCTCCATGCCCAACCACTCCTCGTGCCATGTGGCACGTTCTGATTTGATGCAGGCCTTCTACGCTTCATTTTCCACCGTTTTGGCCTCTCGAAAAATTTCCATGGCATGATGAGGACACGTGTTATGACATGATTCGTTGCGAGCCTCTACTTTCAAATTCTCCTTCGATCCTAACATCCCTCCCTAGAATGGACACGTGGCTTGTTCCCATTGGATGCAAGATTTTACTGTTCATTTTCCTCTGTGGGCCTACGTTGTATTTTTTGCCACCATGTGGACACGTGGCATGGTCTTATTGGCTCGGGTTTTGGGGGGCGGGCTCTCCCTTTCAATATTTCCTTTGATTTTGCTTTGGGAAAAATTCCCAACTTTCCCCGTGTTCCGCTAGTCTTGGGACACGTGGCCTATCCTCATTGGCTACGGGCCTTGGGGCAAAAATTAACTTTGTGCCCTCGCCAAACACTTTGCCAAATTTTCTATCTTCCTCCGCCTCTCGACATTCCTTCGGCCTAAGGACATGTGGCGAGTGTGATTGGGTGCGGGCCTTGGGGCCAATTTTTTTTGCGCCAACACTTAGGAAATTTTCCTAATTTCTTCCCCTTGGACATGTGGCACGATCCTATTCACCGGCGGGCCATCGGGCCAAAAATCCTTTTGAAACCTTGCCAAACACTTGGTAAAAATTTCAATTTTACCTCTGCCTCCACCCTTCCGAGAACACGTGACCTCATCTTATTGGCTCAGGCTTTTCTAGGAAAATTTCCCACAAAATCTCCGCCAAGCCATAACTTCAAAAATACATGGAGTTAAGAAGAAAACTTTACCTTTCTGGAAAGCTAAGAAAAATTTCTATCCAATGGTGCCATTTCCAAAAGGTTTTGAGTGCCTGAAAAGAAAAAAATTATGACTGAGGCACAAGAGAGGAAAGAATGAAGGGAGTTAGCCACAAAATGAGCAAGGAGCTCATTTTGGATAAAGTAGGCATATCAATCCTTGCGGTGGCTAGATGATCCCGATAGTAATGAGTCTTGTTTAGGGCATCCCTTAACCTCACCATCGACACAAGATGAGGTGGTGCATTGGGTATCAATGCAATGTATGAACTCTTTCCTACTAATAATGGCCTCGGCCCATTTCTATCCCGATGCCTACCCTCCTACCATGCTATTGGAATTTTTCCTAGTGAAGGTGCCTTTAATATGGGACCCTATCCCTGGGCCTATGGGGGTACAACCCAGACACAGCAACTTGGGCACTGTAAGGCCACCACCTATGCTTGTGCCTTGGCCAACTCACCCTCTAAACAAACTACTCGTGCTCGAAAGGTGGCCACCTATCTTCCATCTCTATTTCTACCCTATGCAAGAACATGTGCTACTGGGCCTATAGGGTCGCCACATGTTCCTGCAAGGTAGTCACCTATGCCACTTGACCCCGTCAACTATCCCTGTAAACCTATAATTTGTCCTTGGAGGGAAACCACCATAACCTATAATGTATCCTCTGCACTATGATGGTAGCTAAACCAGCTACCTTGACCTTAGTGTTACCACCCGTAGCTATGCTACCCACCACTACCTATATCCATAAGTGACACCCACATTGGCAATCTATTTATCTCATACCTACTCTTTTCCAATAGGAACACTTAGACATGGTGGAGCCATGTGTCACTTGTTGGTCCGAAAATGCAGCTTGGGCAGATCTATGGATAAATGAGCCAACAGTGTGCAGGGCATAGCCCCTCTTTGAGTCAGCAAAGTGAAACTGGTTTATTGTTATTCTACCGGCAGGAATCTGTGCAAGTCTCACAATATTCTACCTTTGGGGGTTTGGGATCTCATCCCAGTAGGGGTGTTTCCGACTGTGAAAAGAAAGGAATGAAAGAGAGGATGAAGAAAGAGTAGGTCCGAAGGAAGAAAAGAAATGAATTCCAAAGCAGAAAGGTCAGAAGGTTTATGTTTTGGGATTGGTAGTAAACAGAGCCAAACCTACTTGCATAAATGAGCAAAGCAATACTGATGAATAAATGACAATAAAACAGAAGCAAATTCAACAGAATAAACACACTAGATCTGACATAAGAAAGATCTAATGCACATAACACACGTATTCAGTGCAAAGTCTAAATATTGTATTAATAATTCCTTCTGTTACAAAAAGCTCAAAGTCTTTTCTCCTCACTTCTATTTTTCATCTGAAAGATATTCACTCATCCCCAATACAACAAGTATTGGAGTATTTATAGAAGAAGGAGAGAAAAGAAGGCAAAAAGGAGCCAACCACCTATTTACAAAGATATTTACAAAATATCTCAAAGTCATGTTGACTTTTGACAACTTGATGGATGACATCATCCCATGGTGCAACATGGATGATGTCATCATTTGTGCCAACACACTTTAGATATTCACAAAAAGAAAGTCGAAGAAGAGAGAGAAGAAGAAAGAGAAGCTACTATTCATCATCGTCATCCTGCGATCGAAAGGGGGTAGCCTACTTATGCTGCTGCTCAGGTGACGAGATGTGGAATTGAGCACGGTATTCCATGAACTTGCTGATCATGGGCTCTAGTTGATCCTAGGAAGGATCCTTGTGTCACTCACTGATCGCCTCGCAAGTCTCCCGCTCATCCATGAGCTTCTCTGGGAGTTTGGAATATTCTTTCTCTGCTTCTATTAGGAACCCGATGAAGTCCCGACAGGCCAGCAGGTTATTGATGGACTCTGCGTCAAAAGTGACCTCTAGCCTCAGCCCTCATGACACGATCTCTTTAAATATCTGGATGGTTTCATCAACTTTCCTTAAGGTGAAGGAAGGAGTAAGCAACCCTGGAGACATGTTGAGAATGATTTGTTCCATTTGGTGCATCGCGTCCAGGGCTTCTTCCTTTACCTTATCGATCTTTTCAAGGACGAATTCAGTTGATCCATCCGGTAGTCCAGAGTGGAAATGACTTTATTGAGGGCCCTGGGATGACCGAAAACGCCGAACTTGACCAGATCTTTGACTGAATAGTCGAACATTTGTTGAAAGGTCTCATGCTGCAGCCTAGCATGGTCCAGCTCTTCTGATATGGGTCCTGCTAATGCTTGGAGCTCTTTATTTGCCTTGTTGATGTTCAAATACAAACCAGAGAACTTGGTGATCACTTTTCACTGTCTTTGAGGATCTGGCTCCTCCAAGCGGAAACTGCCATGCCCTGCTCACCGATCTTTGCATATTCATTAATTTTATCCTGACTCAGAGGCTCAGGAGTCTCGGTGGCAGTTGTGGGAGGTGCACTGCCCATCTTCTGTAAGGCTTGGAGCAGATGTTTGTTTTGCTCTTTCAGTAGCCTTTTCTCTTCTTTTACTTCTTGAAGCTTCTTGCAGAGGGCGTCGACTGCAGATAGGGCCTCTCCCTGAAGGCTCTCAGAAGATGTACCCATTGTGACTTGAGTCACTGTATAATCCATCGGAGACAGATCCTTTTTATCCTTGAGGGGATTGGGGTAAGCGATCTCCATAACCCTTTCTCCCGAAGCACTCTGAGAGAAGTGTGTGACGGGTTTCTACTTCTTTGCCCCTTTGGACGGGATTACAGAAAAGTCCATCGGAGTGATGGGAACTTTCCTTTTGTTGACTTAAGTGTTGGGAGATCCAGCTGGACTTATGGGAGAAGGACCGGAAACAGAGAAGGGCAGCTGCTATGCAGTAGTAGAAGGGAAAAACGTGGAGACACTTGGAGGCGGCATCGAGAGGGAGGCCGAAGAAGTGCTCACGGGAGGAAGAGATACTGCAGGAGAGGAAGACATAGGAAGGGAAGGGAGCTCAGAGATGAGGGAAGAAATGGAGGGGGACAGGTCCGTGAGAGAAGAGAAGATGGATGAAGAAGCGGGAGGAACAGTAGAAGAAGGGGGAGAGGACACGACCAAAGGAATGGTCGCTTGAGTCACTCGAGGAGGGGAAGGAGGAGAAGAAGAAGGGACAGAAGGGACCTCGGCTATTGTAGCAGTGCCGACATCCTGAGTGGATGGGCCTATTGGAACATCCTCTTCTACTTCTTTCTCTGGAGAAGCCAGAGTTACAACTTGTTCTGGTGCAGCGGAAGGAGGACTTTCAGGAGCTTCCTCTTGAGCGGTGCTGGATTCACCCTCTTTGCTTTTTCCTTTGCCTTTAGGCTGCTGTTTTGATCTAGGAGGTGCGTTACCCAATGGAGAGGTTGTGAAATCGACTCCGAGGTAGATGAGTCCATTCATTCGGCACCAATGCTCTATTCTACACAGAGTTTCTTTGACCCTTTCCTCAATTGTCTGAGGTGCTTTGGTTCTATCAATTGATGCAAAAGGCCAATCGTCCCCACCTGTGTCAAGATATACTTGATCCACTTCCTCCTCAGTAGTTTGGTAGCCTTTGGGGATGATGGCTACCCCATATTGGATGATTTCTGCCAATGCCAAGCGAGAATGGTCCTTCCTTCTAAGCTCCACCTCATGATATAGGTCAATGTAGATATCCTCGATCTGAGGGATGTGGATTGGATCGAGCTTGGCCCTTGGCAGACAATTCCTCGGGTCGAAGGTGGGCCTACTGGGAAGTCATGTTTCAGATTCAGCAGCTCTAGCTCTGCAAACATGTCTTTTGCCTTGTGGTGAGTTAGACATGTATATCTACCCACTGTGAGGGGAAAGGAGTTCCACCCTTCTTTCTTTTTAGGCATTTCTCATGGTAGGTGACAAGCTACCTTGACAGCTCTAGCAGAATCAACTTGGGCCCAGAAACCTTGGCAGTCTAGTTGGCTCTCCTAAGAAGTTAGCCGCCCTCAGATAAGTGAATGTGGGGAATTGGGTGAACAGGGCCCCCCATTTCTCAGTGGCTGTCACGATGCTCTTGGTCGTGTGACCGTAAGTCATATTTGGCCTCAACAGGCAGATGATGAAGTAGAAAAATGCATCGTTGATCTTTGTAAATTGAGGGATGCTATTTTCCAGCTTCAATTCTGGATAGTATTCATAAATTTTGACCTGGGGCCAAACTCCACTCCGCATCAGGGCTGGGTAGTCCCTCTCTGAAGCTGCAGCGTAAACAACATAGGAATTCATGTAGAATCTCCCAGTTGTAGTAAATTGTTGTAGCTGCTCAGAGATTGTGCTGCTTATAATTTCTGCCCAGCAAAAGCGTTGATCAGGCATATTTTTGTTCATGGTTTCTAAATACCGCAACATCCATTTATGGAAATAGTGGGCGTCAGGAAGCCCAAACACCCTGCTCAGGAATGTGATGGTGTCGCTGAGCTCCTCTGAAAAATCACTGCGGTGAATGATTTGTGGCCAACGGGTCACTACTTTTTTATTCTTCAGATAGACTTCATTCATCAGCTGCATGCACTGATCTTCATTGTCGTCCCATGCCTTGATGCATCCTCTTGGCTGACGGCCACAAAGTGCCAGTGATGAGGAATGCCAAGTATTATCTCAAAATGGTGGGCAAAGTGAGGTTGTATACGACCTCGCCCTTCTCATTTACGACACACCTTGTGTCTTTATTATAGCACCGGGAAACCACCATCATGAATTCATTGTTAACGGCACTGACTGGGATTCCTCCAGCAAAGTGTAGGGCACTGCCTATCAGCTTGTCCATCCATGGACTTCTTGTGACCTTCTGAGTTCTGACCCAGAATTCCTCCATATCAATGTGACCCAATTCTGAGTCTCTGATGTCCAAGTCACACTCGGCCTGAGAGTCGGGCATTCTGACCCTCTGATATTTATACTTCATTTCTTCCTCTGTGAGCTTGCCCTTGCCTTTGGATTTGATGGGTCTCTTGCTTGATGTTGACATATGTTCTTCTGAGCTTAATTGCTGATCTGCAAGAATAAGAAGTGAAACCCAATTGGAGAAAGCCGTGTCAGCTGCTTGATTTTCCATTGAAATGCTGACAGAAGAAAGAGTTAGCAATTTAAAGGCCTCGGGGCGCATGGCGCATGGATATTGTAGGATACATGGCTAAATAGGTAAGGCACGGGGAAAAGGCATTGCAAGGGTTAAATCAGTGCCAAAGGGTGCATGGCGCATGGATACTGCATGATGCATTTTGTGTTGCTGTAAGGACAAGTGTGCCTGTGCCATGTGGATGCATTTTGTAAAGGGCGCATGAATTCTTTATGTTACACGGGAACAGGATGCACCCGTGGTGCATATATCTTTCATGTTGCATGGAACTTCAGTGCGCCAAAGGCGCATATAAGGTTTGTGTAACATGTGCTTTTGCATGCTTAAGGGAACTTGGCACGGCGCATGGAGGGTCTACACAACATGATGTTGCTGCGATGAGGAACGCACCTGCGCCTTTTATAGCTTTGCACTTGGCGCATAGGAAACGACTGTTACATGGATGCTGGGTGCGCCAAAGGGCGCAGGAATAAGTAATGTTGCACCCAAGTTTGATGCGCTAAGAGGGCGCATGGAAAGCATTTGCAGCAAGTGAGGGAAGTGCGCCATGAGGGCGCAGCTTTTTATGATGTAGCAGGCAGGGAATGTGCGCCATTGGCGTGGCTGCTCTTTTGTAACAGGGGCGACAGATGCGCCAAGGGCGCAACTATTTTTGATGTTGCATGGTGTGCCAATGCGCCAAAGGAAAAGGAAAATGTAGTTTCCTTTTCAAGGTTTGATTCTTCAGAGGGTTTCCACATGGTTAAGCTCTTTTTGCAAGTTTCATTTGGGTGATTGAAATGGCTTAAAGAAAGGGGGTTTTCAAGCTATCATCTTTTAGGACAGAGCTACCTCTACTAGCAGATCTGGAAAGAGGAGGAAGGAATGTGGAAAGGTAGCAGGAGGGGAGAAAGTTCATGATTTATTCTTTTCAATCCAAATCACATCCACAAACAGCCAAAAACCACAAACACGAAGCAGAAAGGAAAGAGGACCTCTTACCCGGCTTTTTATAACGAAGAAATGCACGAAAGGGGTCCACAAAGCAATCGAAAGCAATGGGGTAGGTGTGCTGACAGGCTCAGAGAAAAATCACGTGTTTTGCATCGGTGATAATGACAGCGCAGATGCGCCTATATATAGGCGAGGTAGCAATAAATGCGCCACCAACTTTTTAAGTGGCGCACCAAAAGAGATGTCGACACGAGAAAACCTGCGCCCTTTGGCGCACCAAAACGCTTGTCAACACAAAGATATGTGCGCCACTAGTGCACCGAAAGTGATGTTGATAGAAGGATATGTGTGCCTTTGGCGCACCAAAAAGAGACACAACAAATGATATGCTGACAAGAAGGCACATGCGCCTTGGCACACGCAGGGAAGCCTCTACATAGAGAGGCACACCAAAATGCTGTTGACATGAGAAAACATGCGCCAAAGGATTTTAAAGGGGGCGCATCAAAAGTTGATGTTGCATAGTCATTATATGCGCCCAACCAAAAAGACCAAAAACGACTAAGTTCGGAAAACCAGATTTCGGAAAGGGATTTTGCAACATTCGAACGCAAGGGATCCTTAATGAGGGATCGAACAAAATTTTGGTATGGTTATCTCAGTAAAATTGCATGGGATAACAGCTGGCTCTTTCTGGGGACTATCCCTGAGCAAACTCGGGGTAGAGAATCCCAGATATCATGTGCCTATCCATTGGGTAACAGAGTCAAAAACAATGGCGACCGGAAGGAGAACAAAGGAAACACACAACAAACAGAAAGCAAACACACGACGAAAACAAACACACAACTAAAGAAAACTGTACAAAGAAGAGAGCAAGCTCTACTTCCTGAAAATTTTCAGATGCTGCCCACTGTAGGGAAGCGAGAGTTTGGTTCCATCTAGATATGAGAGATAGAAACTATTCTCTCCATTGAGCTGCTTGATCTTGAAAGGTCCTCTCCATAGGGAATCAAATTTCCATGCATGCCTTTTGGCTCTCTTCGCTTGTCCCATAGAAGGACGAGGTCTCCCACCTGGAAATTTCTTTGCTTAGCTTTTTTATCGAACAGTCTCTTGACTTGATTCTGATGTTCGGTGATCTTGTTGACCACTCTTACTCTCTTTTCTTCAAGCTCTGTCAGATACATGATCCTCTTTTCAAGAGAATTTTGGAAAGTTTCATCTTCAATAGCTCATGCCAAGCGCAGAGCAGGGAGTTCAGCAGAAATGGGAAGCTCGGCATCAGTGCCATATAACACTTGAAAAGGTGACATACCGAGAGACCTCTTGGGAGTAATGAGATCTACCCATAAAGCGTTGTATAAGGACTTGTGCCACATGCGTTGATTCTCATCCACTAGTTTTCGTATGATAGTCACCAAGTTCTTGTTACTGGATTCTACCTGACCATTTCCCTGAGGGTAATAATCTGAGGCGTGAGCCAAAGTTATCCCATATTCATAACAAAAACTAATAACTTCCCATGAAGAGAAGTTAGAAGCATTATCAACAACAATTTTGTTGGGAACACCAAACCTGACAATGATATTTTCTTTGATAAAACTGCAAACAACTTCAGAAGTGGTATGTTTGACAGGTTTGGCTTCCACCCACTTGGTGAAGTAATCTGTTGTTGTTAGGACATAACTATGTCCAGCACTCGATTAGGGATTGAGTGCACTAAAAAAATCAATTCCCCCCTCGCTCGAATGGTTCGTTGTGACAACAACCGGCCGAGGGGAAAAGTAGAACAACTTGGTCTTGCCGACGAACGCTAGCAAGCAAGGTTCACATTTGGTTACCTGTGGTCGTATCTTGGAAAAGCATCAGCCAATAGTACCTAGCTCGGATGAGCTTGTGTGCCATCACGGAGGAGGAGAAATGGCCTCCACAGGCTGAATTATGAAAACTTTCAAGTAGCCTCACCTGCTGTGGCTTGTCGACACATCGCAAGAAGACACCATCTATCTCGTGTTTGTATAAGCCATCATCCCAGATGACATATTTAGCTGCTCTCGAGATTTACGGCGTTTCTCCTTTGCAGTTAGGTGAGCTGGACATTCGCCGTAGGTGAGGAAGAAAGCAATGTCGGAATACCACTCATCGCTAGGTTGCAACAAATAAGACCAGAGGCAGAGAATGGGCTTTCTCCAACTGGCTTTGTGCTTCATTGGTACAATCATCATTTTCCTCAGGGCTTTCTGAATCTTTGTTTTCAGCCATAAGCTGACATAGGCCCTTGCCTCTTACCAGCTTGGTTGGTTTTATATCCAGGTCATACTCCTGGACCTTTGCAATCCAATTTCCTCGCAAGCTTCCTAACTCCTGCTGAGTTAGAATTGATTTGACTGCCATGTCAGGAACTAATACTACTGTATGAGAGTTTAAAATGTAATACCTGAAGTTCTTTACTGCTTTGACAATGGCGAAGGCATGCTTTTCCAATTGAGACATTTTTAGTTCGTGAGGCTTGAGGGGAGAGCTCATGAATGCAATCAGAGATTCAACATCCTCCGAATTCTTTTACATCAAGATGGCAGACACAGTATGCTCAGATGTATAACTATACATGATAAAGTCCTTGGAGAAATTAGGACATACCAGGACTGGAGTGTGAGCGACGGAAGCTTTTATCTCTTCGAACGAATTTTTTCCTTCCTCGCTCCACCGGAAAGTTGGTGACCCCTTCATCATGTCTAATATATGGCGAGTCTTCTCAGCAAAGTTGGGAACAAAAATCCTGAGAAAGTTCACCTTTCCAAAGAAAGAATGAACTTGTGAGTCTTGCTTGTAGGCAAAGTAAGACTCGAATAGCCTTAACTCTTTCAATATCTATCTTCGTTCCTTCTTTGCTAACCACATGCCCTAGCAACTTTCCTTCTGTGACTCCGAAAATAGACTTTTTCAGGTTCAGAGAAATCCCATGTTCTCGGCATCCGGCCAATACTTGCTCCACTGATCACAATGATCACTTCGTTGTTTAGAGAACACAAATCAAGTCATCCGATAAACGACAATGACCTTCCCCATCATACCTTTGGATGCCAGATCCATGACCACGAAAAGTGGCGCCAACATTAGTTAGGCCGAAAGGCATCCTGCTGTAGGCAAACATACCCCAGGGAGTAGTGAATGTTGTTTTAAATTGATCTTCAGGTGAAATTTCAATCTGATTGTAGCCTAAAAAACCATCAAGCATGGACAAGCATCTACGATCCGATTCTGCCTTCGTAACTTGATCCATTATAGGAAGTGGGTAGTTGTCTTTCAAGGAAGCCTGATTCAAATTTCGAAAATCTACGCATATGCGTATTTCCCCATTCTTCTTACGTAACTGGCACAATATTTGCTACCCAAGTACTTGTGATGGATAGGAAAGATAATTCTTGCATCCAAAGATTTTTTCGAATTTCAGCCTCGGATAGTACCGAGATCTTAGGATTATAATGCCTCGCTTACGGTGAAAGGCTTTGATGTCCTCTTTCAAAGGGATGTCATGTTGGACGTCTTTTGGCTTAAAAGGCTTTAGATCAGCATAGGACCATGCCAACACGTCCATGTATTTCTTCAGCAACTTGACGAATTTCCGCTTCTCTTCAGGCGTGCAACATTTTCCAATGTTCACAAATTGCGGATGTTCTACCGAACCTAAATTAACCGGTTCGGTTTCTGGGGATGAGTTAGCATCATCTCACCTTTTCTTTTTCACAAAACGATCATGCCTGTCGAACAACCATTCCAGAGAAACCAGGCCCTTCAGAATTTTATTTCCTTTAAGCTGACAAATGCCATCGTTCCCTTCGGATTCATTGTTTTGATCGGGTGATCGATTCGTGGCACATGGAAGTGGATCCTTCAAAGTGCAATTCTTTAAAATTTTCCACCTTCTCCAGAAAGGCAATGAGTTGATTGTCATCATTGAATACTTGCCAATGCTGAGAATTATCCAAAGATGCTTGGGTGGAAAACCACCTCAATGGTGTATTTATCTGTTTTCAAACATGGGTGAGGGAACATGAGAGATGCTTTCAAACGGCTAATGAATCGGCCATATCATTCTGAGCTCTTGGGATGGATTCTATTGAAAAAGCATCAAATTCCTCGATGTTGTCACACACTGCGTTATGGTAATGCCTGAGCCTCTCATTATTTACTTGATATATCCTCTTAACTTGATTCACGACTAGCTCCGCATCACCTTACACTTTCAGATTTTTGATCCCTCTTTCCTTTGTGGCTTGCATGCCAAGTAGCAGTAGATTCATACTCGGTGAGTATTATTCATGTTGGAAAACCGCAACTTGAAAGAAAGAGGAATGACCTCTTCTTGGGAGATATTAGCACGGCTCCGACACCACATCCACTTTGGTTCATGCTTGCACACTGCATCAAACTCGTAAAGTCCAGATCTTATTAAGGTCTTCTTCTTAGACAAGAACAACCATTTTGTCAAACTCGTAGACAAGAAATAGTTCCCCATTCCCGATGATTTAAAAAGAATTTGAGCTTTGGGGTCCTCAAGTGTTAGTAACCAAGTACTTTTTTTTGTCATTCGGCTCCAATGTCTTAATTACACCTTTGATGGGGATCCTAGCCTTAGACTCAGTCCATATGAATCTCCCCACCAACCTCATTTTGCAAAACTTCTTCCCAAAGCCAAAATTCCGTAGGCTCGCTAGAATGTCGGCAATGAGGACAGTCATCTTTACTCTTTTCTCTGGGAACGCCGCAAATGCAAATTGCGCGTCTTTGATTTGACCAATCAACGGAACCTGTTTGGTTTCCAAGGAATAACATCTGCCAAAAGGCTTGGTAAGGGTGAGGCCCAAAGCATGGGTGACTTTTGCCGGCATGACATTATCAGAAGCCCTAGAATCAATTATACAGTTACTCAACTTGTGGCCATTGATTAGGAGGGAGAGATAGAAAGGCTCTATCTTGCTCGATGCGGATGTGAAGCAACATTTATGTGGGATTCGGGAGGAGTGGAAAGGATTCCTTTTGGGGAAACCTAATTAGATATGACAGCTTGACTTTGAATATACTTGGTCAATCTTACAAGTTGTTCGGGGTTTGATGAAGGTACTCAAACTTCGAAATTTGGATCTTGGTCTTTTTAGCATGATCTATGATATCAAATGCGGCCAAGGGTCAGACCGTGAAGGAATGAGTCCTCACTTCGTGATGGAAGGGTAGGATTACCGGGTCTTGATAGAATAGAAGAAGGCTGATTTGGAGGAGAGATGGGGGGAAAAGATTTCCTTGTAAAAGACTTAACAGGGAGTTGAGTAGGAAGAGGATTACCTCTTTTAGCAATGGTTGGAGGCGCGTTTGACACGGCCTTCTCCTTCTGCACATGGGCAGCGATCTCTCGCTTCTTTTCCTCATGAGTGGGTAAAAACAACATATGATTGTCCGCTTGCATAGCCCTGGGTACCCTCTTCTTCATCAGATTCTTCCTCATCAAATTCCATATACCCAATAGTAGAGTCACCAGTCAGCTCACCGACGTCTTGATCATCTTCGCCTTGAGATGAAGGTTCTTCGTAATCTTGTTCCTCTTCTTCAATTTCGGCTAGAGCATTGACCGGAGGAGCCTCAAGCGCCAACCGCGGAGCAGTTGCAGGTAAGCGCGGCCTTTGTGAAACATTGTTAGGAACGAAATTCCTTCGTTGAATATCCCGGTATGAGGAACTGGGGGAAGCTTGGGCCAATCGCTTCTTCAA
Organism: Taxus wallichiana var. yunnanensis; assembly: GCA_018340775.1. Lineage (NCBI taxonomy): Eukaryota > Viridiplantae > Streptophyta > Pinopsida > Cupressales > Taxaceae > Taxus > Taxus wallichiana. The sequence continues at coordinate 624,130,472 of CM031242.1, forward strand.
TGCAAGCAACAAATCGTTTGCCATCTTTTCAAAGGCCGGATCACACGGCAATCGGACGATGGGCCCGAAGATTTAGGATTTGATGACTCTCTTTTCAATTCGCCGATATTATCAGATTATCTTCAATTTGGATGGCAAAGTGGCTCCAGGCAAGAATCGGGTAGCCACTTATTCCTAAAGGAGCAAGAAACTTACTTTCGAGCTCATAGCGTTCATGAAGAAACACTTCTTATTTTCTCGTGTTGGAAGCATGGCAACAGGGACACGGTTGATTAATGCATTGAACCTGGCGATAAAATCATGCATGGTCTCATTGGCCTCCTTCTTCAGGTGAGTGATCTATGATAACAAAGAAAATGCATCTTTCAAGGTTTGTACTGTCTTCAAAAGCGTCCCGCAAGGTGGCCCAACTCGTAATAGATCCGGCCGGCAAATGCTGAAACCATTCGGCCAGGGCCTTGTAGAGTTTCATGAAAAAGGTGAACCGACACATCCTCATGAGTTACATCCGAATCGCATGACATGATGAATGCAGATATGTGTGAATCAATGCTTTGATTTCCGCTCCCATCGAATTTGGGAAAATTCTTTCGGTTTCCATGAGGGAGCGCGTGGAATCGGATGTGGCAAAGCCAAGGGACCCATAGCATTTCCCATGGTACCGCCATTTGAAAGGGTGGAAAAGAACACGGGCTAGAAGTGTAGTCCCACCGAGCAAAGCAAGGCACTACAAAGGGATGAGGAGGCTCCTTGTGAAATTCAACTGAAACGAAGCATACCG
>CM031242.1:627131352-627301352 GCA_018340775.1 Taxus wallichiana var. yunnanensis
TCGACATCACAAATTTTTGTCAAGGTATGACTCAGTATTTTTTTGAATGCTTCCGCGGTTCCATTTACTTGTGGGTGATAGGGCGTAGTCTTGTGATGAGCCACCATGAACTCTGCTAATAGGATCCTCACGGTCTCATTCAAGAAATGTGTACCCCTATCACTGGTCAAACTCAACAGACATCCATACCTCGTGATAATGTTCTCCCACAAGAACCTTGCCACTGTGGCTGTTGTGCAATCTTTAGTTGGGGCTGCCTCTGCCCACCTGGTCAAATAATCCATGCAAGTGATGACATAGCATGACCCATTCCTATGTGCTGCTAGTGTGATAGGGCCTACAAAGTCTATTGCCCACTTCTTAAAAGGTTTTTTTCTAGGTATAGGGCATAAGGGAATTTCATCTCTCTTTCCTTGTTTGTCAATGTGCTGAAAATGGTCACATGCTTTACAATAGTCTTTATAATCCTTGTACAAGGCTTCTCACCACAAACCTACCATTAATATCTTACATGTGGTGGCATCATCTGCATAATGCCCACTCGCACTTCCTCCATGTGCTTCCTTCGGGATGGAGAGGCACTCATGCTCTAATACACACACTGCGCGCAACACTTCATCATGTCCCAAATTGTATAAGTCTCCACTTATTATGATGTAGGGTGTGGCACATATGGCTAATCTTTATTCTCTAATGCCTTCATTCCTTTCAGTGTCATACCTTCCTTTAAATATACCGCAATCTCCTCCAAATCCTATGGTGCATGCCATAACCTAAATAGTTACAAATGGTGACATTGTCTCTTCAATAATATGTGCATCCTCCTTGAATCAATTCTTGACAGATGATCAGGTTCATAATTTCTTTTCCCGTGTTTCATTACAACGGTGAAATCAAATTCTTGAAATAACAATACCCATCAACATATGTGCCCTTGTCGAATGGGCTTGTTTACCAAATACTTTAGCACCATGTGGTCGGTGTAAAATACAAAGGGTGTTTCCAGCAGATACTATCTAAACTTGAAAAGCATGTAGATCATCGACAATGTCTCATGCTTAGTTATGATGTAGTTCTTCTCTGCTAGTGTTAACTTCCTACTTACAAAACAAAGAGGGTGATCGAAAATTCCTTCACTGGTTGTGCGAGCAATGATCCAATAAGCGGTCCCTAAGGCATCTAAATGGACATGGAAGGGCTTGTCCCAAGAGGGAAAACATAATATAGGCATGGTGACAATCCTATCTTTTAATGTATCAAATTCCCTCTACCGCGCCTCTCCCAATGGAAGACACTTTTATGTTTGAGCAGATCCTCTAAAGGCACGACGATCCTAGCATACCCTTTGATGAATTTCTTGTAATAACCCGTATCCCCAAGGAATACGTGCACTTGCACTCTAGCTAGTAGGCTCCCTAACCCCAAAAAAACTAAAACTTTAGTGGGATCTACCAAAAAGCCCTCCTTACATATCATATGCCCTAATAAAGTCTCAAAGGGTGTAGTAAACACACACTTCTTAATGTTGAGGGATATCCTCAACTGCCTACACCTCTCAAACATTAACCTTAAATTGTCACAATGGTCTTTAACTAGACCATACACTGTCCAATCATCCAAATAGACTTGAAGAAACTTATGGATGAAGTCTTGGAACGCTTGCACCACTATGCATGAAAAAATAGCAGGCGCATTCTTCAACCCAAAGGGCATGACCGTGTATGTAAATCTCCCCACTCAGTGGTGAAATTTTTCTTCTCTTGGTCCTCCTTTGTAATTCGGACTTGGTGGTACCCCAAAATCCATCCGTAAAGGAATAGATTTCATGCCTAGTGACTCCTTCCAAAATTTCTTTAGTGAAGGGGGTTGGAAAGGGATCAATGACACAAACTACATTCAACTCCCTATAATCCATACAGATCCTAATCCACCCATCCTTCTTGATATTGATTACCATCAGACTTATTCATTCAGATTCCTCAACTACTTCAATGATCCTAGAATCTATCATTTTTTCTATCTCCTCCTTAACCTTTACGCGTAAATTGGGATTCATCCGGTAGGGCCTCTTCCTGACCGGGCATGCACCGTCCTTCAGTTTTATCTTCATCTCCCCAAGGAATGGTGAACACCTTTGAGCTCATGGTACCCATGTGGGAATAAATCCTCAAATTCACACAACAAATCAATGATCTTAGAGACTTCCTTCTCTAACCAAGTAATCTCCAATAATAGCTTCCTTAGGTTCTTCTCTTGAACCGATGTTAACCTTCTTTATCTTTAAGGGCTCATAGTAGGCGCGTGTGCAAGTATCAGTATTGTCCACTACCTCACACGTCCCTATAGAATGGATAACATCCAAGATTTTTGATTCCTCTCCATCAATCACATACACCAACTTTCCTTTCTCCTTTTCCAAACACGTGCACTCAAGCTATAACTCTTTTGTTTCCTCTACTTCTTCTTCAAATCGTGCTTTAAACTTGTTCCACCTAGTAACTCCAACAACCTATCTTTCGCCATGGTACTATCCCACATGGTAAGGAACTTGATACCCTGCAAAGCCTTATCAACTAATGGCTTGGTACTCCCATACTCAAAGGTTTGAATAAGGTTAGCCGTAAGATCTTGCCAATTTCTTGTCTGGCGGCATGTCTCTAAATGAATGTACCATGTGCACATGTAACCCTGTAGTGTAGAATAAAACTTGTGCACCCAGAGGGATGGTGGAAAATATTTTAAACCTTCTCTCCTGACCCATTCACACTCCTGGATATGGAAAGAGTTGGGCTCCTTCCCATAGTAGTCCTTGATTTTAGTGGACACATTACTCCAAGAGAATCGATAGAGAGAGAAATTCTTACTTCGTGCCATTCCAAAAGGCTCTCCTGATGTGTAGCCCACCACCGTGCCATTGTTCCAATCAGAGCATAACTTAGCATCCCTCTTTGTTCCTTCCCATCCTTCCACTGAGCTTCCACCTTCTACATAAATATCCTAGGGAAGGCTCCTCCTGAATACTTGGGAAACTCTTTTCCTCCTAGGCACCAAACTATGCACGCCTTTGTCACCTTGGTCACCGACCCTCTCAACTGTCGTCCCAAAAATTCATAAGTTTCATGCACCCAATTATCACATTCTAGACGGGTGGTATCACTTACTAACTGAGCATCCTCAAACTGGATAACTCCATCGATAGGATGTATTATCTCTAGGTCCCTAATTGAGCGTAACTATATCATGTCCGAACTTCTTCCCTAAAGGTTCAATATAGGGTGTCAACTTCCCATCAGCTAGGGGTATAATGACCCGCTCCTTGTTTTCAAAGCTGATGCACCCTTTGTTGAACCAAAGGTCCACATTTTTCTTATAACACCATGGGTGCCCAAGTAGTGCTAGGAAATTATCTGCCTTGGTGAGCGCTAAGACTTCAAAGTCCCCAAGAAACTTAGCAAACCGTATAGTAATAGCTACATCCTTTAAGACACCGATGGGCATCACCTTAGTATTTTTCATCATATATAGCACATTCGAAGATGGTTGTAATGCAGGTCTTCCCATTTGATGCCATGCATCCAAAGTTAGAACATTAACCTCCACACCTGTGTCAATGAGGATATTACTAAGGAGCCATCCATCTACAACTGCATTCAACGTGATCTCCTTGTCATAGTCAAGGTTGTGAGGGGGAAGGTTTGCATGCAAGACCTACCTCTCGTGCTCTCCTCTGGCATGTGGTACCTTCTCTCTCAACCATGATCCTAGCAAGGGAATGATATTCTCTTGCCTTATCATTTTACACACCTCCTTGACCTCATCCAAGTCATCCTTTAGCACCTCGACTCTCCTTCCTTCTTCCTCCCTCCTAGATTTCTCCTTTAGACGATGGATTTCCCTTGTAAACTCGAATGACATTCATATTGTCTTGATACACCTCCTTCCTGTGTAGGGTCTAGGTATTTTCCATGAACTACTTCCTCCCTTAAAACTAGGTTCTTCGCGTGCAGCTTCTCGCCCTTTGTTGTTACCAAGACAGGCTCCAAACTCCGCATCTCGTGTTATCCAAGGCATCAACTATGTGTCTACCTTCTTGATGCTGACCATTGTAGTGCCCTTGTCTTTTCGATGTTACTGATTCATGTGCTCAAACAATTCTGGGAACTCCTCATATTTATGCTTCTTTTCACACCACGAGCACTCTAATAGGTCCGAGCATTCACATTTTTAATGATCTTTAGATCCAAAATTGAAACAGGTTCCACATGGGAACTCACTCCTTCCTCCTCTGCAGTTATCATGACCATTGAATCCTCCTTGAAAACCTCTTCCATGAACGCCTCCATCTGCGCGCTCCTCATAATGGTGATCATCACCATTAGAACTACTGCAACACCGGTTTAGCGTACCCCGTGATCAATGGCCTTAGGAGTTTGATCAATGAGCCTACTCCTTAGTATCATGGGTTGTAGAGGTGCAAATCTTGTAATAAAAAGACACATTCTTCTAGACGCCCACCGCAGCAAGGGGCACCTACTCACATCATGCTCCCCATGAAAAATTTTACAATCCCATCGCCATGGTGCATACTATCCTCCGGGGGTAATTATCCTTAACGTGCCCCTCTACTTCACAATCTATGCACCAAAAACCACGACGATTCTCATGGGCTGAGTTTGTAGACAACGTTTCCAATCGCTTGGCCATAGAAGTAATTTGAGCCTCCAGGAATGGGCTAACACTAGTATCAACACTACCAACAACCTCGGTGCACAGAGTAGCTTACAATGCCTCACGCGGGTTTGTAAAAGTTTTATGAGATAAGGCCCTTCTAAAAGGAGTGATCAACCCTCTGAAAATCCACTAAGCATGCTACAAAGGATGAATATCATATGATAATTTAGACAAGTGAGTTTTAAAGTGTACATCATACTCTCGTACACTCTCTGCCATTCCTTCATCGAATCTCCTTCAATGCATTAATGCTCTTATGCTCAAACTCAGGAATGTGGAATTCTACCAAGAATGCAGTCTTTAAAGCAGTATAGTCCACTACTGTCTGATGATGGTCATACTTCCTATACCAATTTTTCACGCACCATTATAACGTGGTTACAAATCGAATAGCCTTCCACTCCGGGGTTGTGATACCCTTTGTGTGCCATAGCAGTTCAAACTTGTGAACATGTTCTGCAACATCCTCAATACCTCTCGTAATCGGTAAACAAATAGAAATTTTAAAGAAAACCTAGGGGTGGTTGGGGCCCAAATCCTCTTGATCCGGATCCTTGGTTTCTTCCTATATTTCATCCACTTCATGATCCACCAAGTCCACTAGGCCCGAACCACTAAATCCACCAGTCCATCAAGTCCCGATCCACCGTGATCCACCGGACCCACCAGCTCCTACTCCTCCTAAACCACCAAACCCACCAGTCCTAAACCGCCGAGCCACCAATTCCACCAAGTCCTAAAGTGGTCATGTCAAGGGTCCCCTCGGTTCCCACTAAGTAGCATGTCTATGGTCTATGATAATACCCCACTGCTAATAGTATACCCCATGCCACTCCCAAATGTGAGACCAAAAGCTTGTGTGTCTATAAATTTCCTAAAAATTCCTAACACTGGGTTGGTGTTTGCAGCCATAGAAGGCCTAAACAATAAATTATACCTCCTGGGTGTAGACCGATCACTTCTAATGTAGCCAACTGGATTCACAATATTTTCCCCCTGATCTAGGAAAACAAGCACCAGGTTCCGGTCACTAGGTGTGTTCAGATGTGCACCAACGGTTCTTCCTTCTCCGCGTGACGAAATGTCATCGAAGTCGAAGGGGTCTCTCTTATTCACTTGCCAAGATGGGGTCACATAGACTGCTCAAGTTCCATGTCCTCTACGTGAACCTCAAATCCTTCCCACAACGTCTTCCGCAATACATCCATCACACCTACAACCTCGCATTGTCTAGTGATCTCCCTTTCACATGCTTCACCACACATAAGTCATCTTTCCTCTCTATCTTTCTCCGTCGTAACATCTTCCATCTTCCTCTACCCTAGCTTCATCACCCAGTTCTTAGAATGGTTTAGCCGGCCATAGGGACTACCTCTAAAGTCATGGTAACCATCAAGATCTTCATAGCCGGAGGGACACTCATAGAAATGATCCTTTGGGCTCCCGCAAAAATTCAAACTCAGCAACATCTAGACAAGAATATGTGGAAATGGCATACTTTGGAGTGTAGCTAGCAAATACTCTTTTCCACCAATGATCCACAAAGATGGTTCCACGTCGATTTGTATCCCGCATCCTCTCGGTATTCTTCTTGGGTCCACACACATGATCCATAATGTCAACTTGATCTAGATGCATAGGTTGTGAGCCATTCATACAATTCCACTCGTATGAAAAAAAAGTCTCATACGATCATGGTAGAGGTTCTCTCTCTACCCATCTCTATGCATCAAACTTAGGTCAAGTCTCGAATCTCTCGGAAAATTCATCCTCCGTGCTCTTAAACCATGATTCAACACTTTCCAAAGTTAACCACTCTATCATTACTTACTACACAAATCATGATGCATGTTATTTCCCACTACAACTTTGAAAAGAGGTCCCAACAATGGAACCAAGATGTAGTCATTTTTACCCCTATCACAAAAGAAAGGAACCCCATGCACACCGGCCTATCACCCAACAAAATTTGGGTGCTCACCCGAGGCACGCGCGGGTGCCGAGTCTCTCTTTTATGTGAGTTTAGTGGGAAACATCATCTATGATTTGTGTTTAAAAGACTTTCAAATGGATTTAGGACATACAAGAACCATAGAGCTCAGAATGGCCTCTAGATCCTTGTAGTCATTTCGAAAGAGTACTTTAATAGAATCTATAATGTGTACCATGATAGAAATAAATATACAAACATCCATACTTAGCATAAAATGAAAGAGAACTTATGAAAGAGATGTATGCATCAGAATCATTGATATTCATATATATAACAGGAAACCTCATTACATCCATGGAGCCATTACAGAAGGTCACAAAGAAGCGGACATCATGCAAAACATGCATTACAACTAGACTAATGTAACTAAACTACCAAAAAGAAAAATTATAATCCCCATGCCAAATACATTCTTTCCCAAATGTAATTACCCACTAGCAGAGTTCTTGCAATATTTCTGCAGAGCTCCGCCCACACTCTAGGTCCCTCTATTTACTCGTAGAACTTGTATTTGAAGCTTTATTGGGCTACCAACTCATCATCTAGTTCCCACAGATCTGATGCCAAGTGTCTAAATGTGGTCCTCCATGTGAGCATGCTCCTCCAGGCCTGAGCTTCCCACTTTATCCCATGATGTGCTTCTAGAATATTCTACTACAGGCATACTCCTTCCTGGGCCAACCTGTCGCCAGGCTGGCACCTTATCCACGTGCATTCAAGTCATGCTTTTCATGTGTTCTACCCCGAACGTCCAATTTGTCTAAGTCCTCGAACCCTTGGTTATGTCTACATGCTCCATGCATGCCACGGGCTTCCTTAAACCCAATTCTTAAACCCCATTGCATGCTTTGTCCTTGCATGCCTTTCTTTAATTGGGGCCCTTGCGCGCCTATGTGCCTTCTATACTTAGTCAATATTCTAGGGGCCCAACAGGATGTTACATTCCTCCTAGCTAAAATGATTCATTTTCCATGAGGAATTAAGTAATACCTTCACATAACTAGAAAAGTAATTAGCTGAAACTTTTACCAAACATATTGTAATTTAGTATCCCAAATTTCAGAATCTCATTTAGTAAAAAGTAGGAGCATGGCTGAAACAATCTTTTGAACTGCAATATAACAGATTTTTACCAGTCTCTCTATTGATAAAATAGGTTTATTCAAATGTCAAAAATAATTACCATATTTCAGCAATTAAACAGCTTCATCAAAAATTGTAAACAAATAAATGTGTAAAAATAGTCCTAAATTCATACTGATTCTACCAAGTTGTGTTTTCCTCGGAAGAATGGTCCCATTGGACCTTGTATTGACCAATTTTTCTATTTCTTAGAAGTAACTTAAGTGTTTCGCACTCTAATGGGCTCCACGACAACGACTCCTAGTTCCAAAACCTACAAGTGAGTCCCAATTAAGTACATGTGATAAATCTGCAACATACTTCTTTAATAATAAAACATGGAAAAAATCATGCAACTTTGATAGTGAAGGAGGCAATGCTAGTTGGTATGCAACCAAACTAAGAACTTCCAGAACTTCAAATGGTCCAACATAGCGTGGGAAATCTTGTTAGCCTTCCCAAACGTTATTGAACTCTTTTTAGGCTTAACACGAAGAAAAAATTTGTCTCCTTTCTCAAACAATCTTTCTTTCCTATGCAAATCTGCATAACTCTTTTTATGATTTGTTGCTTCTTTCAAGTGTTCCCAGATTTTCTTAACTTCTTTTTCCATTTCAGTAAGATTTCCAACCCAAACACTTCCCTATCCTTTACGATGTCCCAACCCACAGGAGTAAGACACTTTATTCTATACAAAGCTTCAAATAGTGCCATTTTCTGCAAAGAGTGATATGAGTTATTGTATGTAAACTCAACTAAAGGCAGGTATTCTTCCCACCTATATTGTTGGTCCATGCAGTACATGCCAAGCATGTCTTCTACCACTTGGTTTACATGCTCTATTTTTTCATCTATTTCTAGATGATAAGTTGAACTAAAATTTAATTTAGTTCCCAAACCTAAATTTAATGTTTTCCAGAATCGAGATGACATCCTTGGATTTCGATTGATTATTTGTGGAACACTATGCAATCAAAATATCTCATACACAAACCTTTTAGCAAGCACTAGGGAGTCAACAAAGAAGGTTCCCGGGAATAACGTGAGCTACCTTTGTTAACTTGTCTATTACAACTAGAATCATATCATCATAGTTTTTGGTCATGGGCAGCCCTTGGATGAATTCCATGCTAATGAATTTCCATTTGTGGTGTGGAATACTATGTGGATACAACAAAATATTACGGTGTGCATGCTCCACCTTAACCCATTGACATTATATACGCTTTAACACATAAGACATAATTTCCTTTTTCATTCCTTTCCAGAAATATTATTGTTTTATATTTGTTGTTATTTTGGTTATTTCGGGGTTTCAGAGTATGGTGCATCATGGAATTCATTCAACACTTTATCTTTAAGTCCATCCCCTCAAGAATGTAAATTATGTTTTCAAAACGTAGAATTTTATCATTATCAAAAATAAAACCATCATATTTTTTTCCTTTGGAACAACTTTCTAGAGTTGCTTGTACTTGTACATAAAGTACTAGATCTACATCTAATCTCTCATCATTTCTTCCTTGAATTTTGAGCACAAGGTTATGATAGCTGAAATGTACTTCCTACTACTCAAGGCATCCGCTACCCAATTTTCCTTTCCTTTGATATAATGGATATCAAAGTCGTATTGAGACAGAAACTCCAACCATCTCTATTGTTTTGCATTCAAATTGGACTCCGTGAAGATATAATTCAGCCCCAAGTGGATTTTCTTTAGCTCAAATGGTTTACCCATCAAATAGTGCCTCCCAAACCAACAATGAATGAACTATTACAGCCAATTCCAGATCATGAGGGACATAATTATACTTGATGAAATTTCATTTTCTCCCCCATATGCCACAAGATGATCATCCCGTAGAAAACCCCTCCTAATTCTTCTCCGGATGCATTGTTAACAATCGTGAAATTTCCATTGGGGTCGAAATGGTTGACACTAGAGCAAAGGTATTCAAATGCTCCTTCAATTTATTAAATGTTTTCTCACATTTATTAGTCCACATAAGTTTCTTGTCCTTCTTCTGAAGTGATGTTATTGGACCAGCCAATCTTGAAAATTCCTTCACAAACTTGCGATAATATCCCGCCAAACCCATGAAGATTATTACCTCATGCGCATCCTTCGAGTTGGCCACTCTATAAAGGCTTTAATCTTTGGAGGGCCCACCAAGATCCCATTCTCATTGATTACATGACCAATATGTTGTATCTCTTTCTGATAAAAAGCACACTTAGCCAAATTTCCATAAAGCCTGTTCGCCTCGTAATTTCTAGCACGATTTTCAAATGTGCGTTGTGCTCTTGTTCATTCTTAGAGTAGATGTGTATATCATCTAGGAACATAAGTATAAGCTTGTTGAGATACTTCCAAAAGATTTTTTTCATGAGATTCATAAATGTTTTTAGAGCATTAGTGAGTCCAAATAGTAGAACCGTGAACTCATAATGCTCGTAGCGTTTATGAACATCGTTTTGTGGATATCTTCCTCTTTGATTCTCAATTGGTAATATCCCGACCTTAGGTCTATTTTAGAAAATACCATGGTACCTATCATTTGAATGAAGAGATTGTCAATCCATGATAAGGAATGTCTATTCTTAACTATTGCCTTGTTCAACATTATATAGTCTATGCACAATCAAAGGGTTCCATCCTTCTTCTTCATGAAGATCATTGGTGCACCCCATGGTGACACATTAGGTCTTATCAAACCCTTTATGATGAGTTCATGCATTTGAGCCTTTAAATCAATTAGCTCTATTGTTGTCATGTGATAAGGTGTTTTTGACAAAGGTTTAGTGCCTAGTTTGATGTCGATTGTGATGCCAAACTCCCTTTTTGGAGGTAATCCAGGTAACTATTCTAGAAAGACATCACTAAAGTGCTGTAAAAGTAGTGAATCAGCCAAGGTTGACTTAGTAGTTTCCTCTAAATCATCAATTTTTAAAAATAGTATGAAGCCCTTCCTCTTTGCGCTTTTCAATGCATGGCTGAAATTTTCCTTGCTGAAAATACCCTTTTTATGTCTTCATGGTGGCTGGTTTTAGCTCATCATCAAGGCATTTTACATGTTTTTTTGTAGTCCACCACATCTTGATGTTTGAATATCCAATTGACTCCTATTATCATGTCATAGGACCTTAATGGAGCTACATACATGTTCATTTTAGTTGTGAAATTGGGTAGTTCTAATGATGTCATAGGAAAGCATTGTTCCCAAACCATACGGTCCATGTGTTTTCCATAACACTAGCTTTCCTATGAAATTTTGTTGTTAAATTTTTTAAAATAAAGCATTTAGTTGCTCTAATATCAATTAAAACTTTGATTGAATGACCAAACAACTTACCCGACACTTCTACCGATGTAGCTTGTTTTTCCACCTCACAATAACCTATAGTTGCATGAATTTTATTATTAGCATTCTTTTGTTGTTGGAAACCAGCTCCTTGTTTCTATTTTGGGCACCATTATTTATAGTGTGGACCCCCACAATTGAAACATCCACTTATGGGCCATTTATTTTTAGTTTTATGTGTGTTATTTGAACACTTAAACTGCCTAGAATTCTTGTTTACAACAGGTTTATTTGCTTCATTTATTTGGCCAAACCTGAGCTTACTGCCCTCTCTTTTAACCCATGGTTTTTTGACAAAACCAGTTGAAGGGGTGTTGTTAAATTTTTGTATGTTTTCCTCTCTATTATCAAAGATAGATTTCAGTTTTTTCTCTTACCTAATAGCCTTCTCAAAGACTGCCTTCATAGTAGATGGGTCGTGCACATCCACCTCACCCCCTATTATGAGGTTGAGTCCCATAATGAACTTCCTAATCCTGAACTTTTCAACCTTTTCATATTAGTGAAAATACTTCATCATTATTGTAAACTACTCCCAATATTCAGTTAAATTGAGCTTCCCGTAAGTTAAATTTTGGATATCGACATTTTTATCAAATTATAGGGGGAAGCTAGTGTTACAAAGTATACATTAAATTTCTCCCATGATATAGAAGTAGTGTGTAGTCCCAGCTCAAGCACATAGTATTGTTATCTCACCATGACAACATTTCTCAAGAAATCTAAAAATCTCCCCAAATTTTTTTAGTCTCCTTAGAGAAGTTTCTTATTTCAAAGTACTTCTCCATTTCACTCAGCCATGGTATAGCCCTATCTCCCAAGGTTGTTCATCAAACATTGGAAAAGTTATCCTATTAATATCACGGATAGTTACGCCAACACCCATGCCTTTTTATTCTCACATTACACCTCTTCAACATGATGTTCCTCATGGGGTTCATCCTCCATAATCAAATCCTCTTCAAGAGGCTCATGATCACTAGAAACCTGTTGTTCTAAAATAGTCATGTGGTCCCGAGTATCTCTAAGGAGTTTAAGAATTTCTCGTAACTGTTCAGTAGGTAGAGGGCCTTCATCATTACTTGATGCTTCCCATATAATTATTTTTCCTTTATGGGACATATTTCCCTGATAAACGTAAACCAAGTTTTAATTAGAGAAGTAGGCCAATAAGGTCCAAGAGCTGAAAACCTATAACTTTGATACCAAATGTAATAACACGGAACTTCGACCCCCGATTTAGTGTAATTTTTATTTTTTTCATTTTTACAACAACATATATACATTCCTCTGCATTTATAATCAAAATTACTAGCTACATCTACTAAATGCAGCAAGTCAAGTTAATCAACAATGAACAAACATTCCTATGCATAATTTAATCATGTAACTAGCTGAGGCTAGTTTATGCAACATGTCGTAATTATTTAATCCATATTATAATGTAGTGATAAAACTTAGTGTAGTCAGTAAAGGTTAAATATCCCTAATCTCCATGATCACCCTTTCACATTTTAAGAATGTTCATATTTTGCCTTGCTGGTTTTATCGCATTGTAGTCGTGAGAATTGGTGATTGATCCTCTAGTGTCTACCTAGGGACATGTAGTAACCCCATCTTGTATCCTACACTTCGGGATTGAGGAATCATGATGATTGGAAAATGTACCCAACATTCACATTACTTTGGCCAAAAAAATTTAGTTATATTATGTACACTTAGATTAGACGAGTGTACAACTCGTCTAAACTTGTCTTCTCATTACCTCACTATTTTCTCATCACAATTATCTCGGATCTTCTAAGCCTAAGTAGATAAACATGTCATGACTCAATTAATGGCAAGTATGTGGTGTCACTCAGATTTCACCCCAAAATCTGTGACTACCCAATTCGAAAAAATTTCATACTTTTAAAATAGTGGGTCATTTGTTGTTTTTATTGCCTGAAAGTTCCTGTATTGCGTCAAGATAATCCCAAAGAGCCATATTAGCCCTTTTCGCCAAATACCCAGATGCCCAAAATTGTTTTATTCGTAAATCGGGATTTGTCTGCGGGAAATTTGTATTTAATTATTTTGAGCCCCGTATGAGGCTATTTGCGCTCCGTTTCAACTCTGTTATAAGCGAATATGTTATTATTCCTATATACCAGAAGGATTTTAACTTATTTTAAGTTTTGGGCTTTATTTGTAACTTTTGGCAATTTTTCGTGTTTTTGTGGTGTCCCGTTCTGTTTTCTGTAAAATTTCTCTGGAACAACTCCTTCGCCGGGTAAGCCCGATTTTTGGCCTGGAGCAGCTGGAAAACATACACGCACATTTTGCCCGGAGGAAGTCATCATCGGAGGTCTGGATCACTGGGAAAAAGCGAAGTCGTGCACAGAAAAGCCCCTGCGGGGATGGGCGCCTTTTTGGAAAACAAAGGATTTAAGCTGCGATGGGAAAAATATAAGCCGCAGGCAGGATGGGAATTATATGCCTGCCTGGCAGGGTACTTTTTCCCGTGTTATAAAAGTCACTTAAGCTGCAGTGGGAAAATAGAGGTGCGGGCGGTGGGAATTTATTGCACCTTGCAGGGTAAAAATTCCCATGATATAATAAAAGGAAAGTGACTTAAGTGAAATCATGGGATTTTAGTGCCTGCCTTGCAGGGTAAAGAATCCCATTGCAAAAGTCAAATCACTTAAGTGGATCATGGGATTTTGGTGCCTGCCTGGCAGGGTAAAGAATCCCATTATGAAAAAATTCTTAAAAATAGAATTACATGTGCAAAAAGTGCGCCCCCTTTGGTGATGGATTAAAGTGATTAAATTGATTATTTTTAATAATCTTTCTCCTTGGAAAAAGTGCGCCCAAGCTTGAGGAGGTCAAAAAGTCAAAGGAAGAATAAAAGAAAGGAATTAAATTAATTAAATTTAATTTATTGGATGGTTGTCCTTAAACATGCAATTTTAAAAGAGAAAAGCATGATTTTTAATTAATTAATTGCCTTTAATTGTTAGGGCAATTATTAATTATAGAATTGTGAAGGTTATATAAGCATGGGCAGCCATATGGATGAATTATTCAACACACGGGTAAAGAATTGCAGCTAGGAGAAAAGTGCGCCCCATTAGAGGAAGGATTTTGCAGAGACAAAAGTGCTAACAAAGGCTAAAAGCTTCCAGATTTGGTGCATGCTTTGGAGAAGGTTGATCTTCGTCGGCATAGTTGTTTTCACGAGTGTAACAGAGCTCGGTGTTGATTGAAATGATTCATGCTCTCTTTATGTGTAAATTAAACACACAATTTTTGGGGCGCGAGGCTTGAAAAGTGCAGATTTTTATAATTTAAATTCACTATTCATGCTCCGGTGGCCATTTTTGTCTGAATAAATTGCAGGAACTCATTACAGGTGCTTTATAAAAGAAAAGGAGTATTTATCAATGTCCAATACATTGCAAATATCCTCCGAATCTGAAGAATTGTCCAGATCTGCACCAGTATTGAAGAAATCCGGCCAAATTAGAAGAAAAAGAATTATTCAGACAAAGATTGATAAAGCCATGGCAAAAGGAGATGAAAAAGAGAGCACGATGGATTCATGCATTGCTTCTAAACTTTCAGACATAGGAGACACGGATCTAGGCCCAGAACCTCTTTCTGATTTGATTGACAGATCCAGAGCTGGAAAGACTTCACTCATGCGTGCGGTCAAAAGTAGTGGAATTATTCGAGCTGCAGCTTTCCCATGTACAGCCCAATTGGTAGAGTTTGTGATGGAGTGTGCTAGATCTTATCATCCTTCATCCAGATCAGTGCGTGATGTTGCGAGAAAGACAATAATTCGTTTGGATGCGGAATTCTTTGATTATTGTTTGAAAATTCCAGATCTAAAGGTGGTGACTTCTATTAGCATTCGGGATGCTGGCGGTGAGTGGGAAAAGCATAGAGTGTGTGTGAGCATCATGAATAGCCGATTCATGAAGAAGCCTAGATCCCCTTCCAAGTTCCCGAGAACTCTTCCACGATCCAATTTGGTGCGGGAGGCGGATGATATTGTCAAATTACTATGCGGGTTGAATGGTGAAGCGAATGCCTACACTTTCCGAACATGGATGTATGCTTTCATCGGGACCATTGAAATCAACAAGGTTGATTCTATAATCGATTGGTCGAAATTATTAGCGCACATCGGTGAGCAAGCTGCGGAACGTAAAGCGTACCTTCACTTCAAGATGACTTCATACTTGGTATATGCTGCACTTCACAGGTGTCTTTTCCAAGTGGATAGATGTGGTATTCTTTCCAAGGATCTCATTTTCGAGTGCTACCCATGCAACTTCGCACTGCGTGCGAGAAGGACTTCAAAGTGATCAACGATGATTTCTTCTACGATTTCATCTGCGCAGTTAGACAAAGACTTGAAGACTCACGGGGTAAGCGGAAGCATGGGAAGCGAGTGTCTAATATTGGCGGTGTATTCATCCAGGTTGCGAGATTTTACATACATCGGGGTTATGAGCTTTTCGGTGAACCAACAAAGATGCCAAGGTACCCGAGTGCAGATTGATTGCCATGGAGCTAAGCGAGGCAACTTGTGGAGTTACACGACCTTGATCAAGCGGCACAAGTCTACGGGCTTCTTCCCACTCACTTTGTGGATATTACGATTGCATCGGCATTCACGAGCTCGATGAATGGAAGCACAGATGTTGTCCGAGTATGAGCAAGAGTTCTTCCCTGCACGGCTTAATTTCGATCCATTTGGAATAGCCAGGAAGACAATCTCCCAGGAGTACGCACATGTGCCTTCGTTAGAAGATTTCTGGATGAAGTGCAGAAGTGAGTACGAGGTCAGAAAGAAAGATTTCAGCAGGCTGTCGGCAAAGCAAGTATTTGACTTTGGACTAGCACGGATACCTGCGGATCTTAAAGATGATGGGAACGTGGTACTTGACACTTACCATCAAATGGGAGGAGATAAAGCTCTACTGCAGGATAGCAATGGCGGCTGCAGCACAATAGAAGAAAGATCTGGAGCTGTGTTGGTGAGTACTTCGAGCTGGTTGTTAACGAAGGGATACTGCCTTGATGAAGTATTGATGAACCAAATCACAGGCAACTTCGGCACAGGAGATTCCCTCAAGCGAAAGCATGAAGGAGAGAGCAGCAGAAGGTCCGAGAAGTTGAAAGTACGCAGAAGATCTCAAGAGAAAGAGAAGACCACTTCTACGACCATAGCTTTGACTCCGACTTCTCCAGTACCTAGTGGATCACCAACTATCGCACCACAGCAGCAGGATGCTTCCATGCCTTCATTGAAACCAGCAACGTTCATCTTCTCTCCGCAGCCACTTCGTTCAGCACCCGTTCCAGAGGAGATGTTGAAGCTGCAGATGACGGAGTTCGAAAGAGCTTTGTCCTTGGATGTTTCAGAGGATGGCAGCCATGATACTGTGGCACTTTCTGATGGAGAGGATGCAGAGCGGGAAATGGTAGTGCACTCAGCAACTTCTCACTCTCCGAGAAGTAATTTCTCGAATGGTTAGCTTTGCGGTTGGTTCCTAAGGAAGAGTAGAGATGAACTTAGAGGAACATGACTTGCAGCTACTTCAGGATCTGAGCAGAAGAGACAGAAGGCCTAAAGTTGCTAAAGCAACTTCTAGGTTGATCATCGAGGATTCGGGAGAGAAGTTTGCTGAGATATTAATCCCGGCGGAAGGAAAGGTAGAAGAGGAACTCACGGCAGAAGATGTGACGGTGAACAAAATACCACTCGGTCAAGCTACCACTGAAGGATTGAAGCAGGACACGCAGACGTTGCTGGATGCTTTGTTCCTTAGGCTTGACAGTGAAAAGGCGGAGAAAGAAGAGCTGCAGAAGCAAATATCTCAATTATGTGAGATCATAGCCAAGGTTGCTAAACCTTCCGTTCAGCCCATTTCAGCGCAGGTGAGTGATCATCTTATGTAGGAAATGGAAGATGCAAGCAATCAAGTAAAGGCTATTGACGAATGGAAGGATCTGATTATTCGTCAAGCTTCTGTGCAACTTGGGGAAGTGCCAGCCCGCCTAAAGGTTATGAACGATGCAGAAAATCAACTAAAGCAACTGATAGAAAGCATAGAAGGAATAAATACAGTTGCAGAGAGTAACCTGAGTATTTTGGCCGAGATCAACAAGCTGCCGGGAGATGTATTGGTTGCAGAACAAATTGTGCCGGATGGATCAGTCGAGAAGGGGAAGCAGCTAGAGTTTGCAGTATCTTTCCGTTTGGAGATCTGCAGAGTTTTGCTGAAGAGGATGCAGGCGCTTGAGAGTAGAACATCAGATTTGCCGGACAGTATTATTTCTTTCACTGAGGAAAGAGTGGATGGAGGTATTACTTCATACGTGCGGATTGTTTCTAACGAGGTGCATGATTCCCTGGAGGGTTCTCTTCTGATGGTGCAAAAGAGGATTGATAAAGCCACCAAGCCTTTCACGATGAACTCTATCAGTAGGCTGGTGACACTGCAGGCAGACATTGCGAGATTTGGGCCAAGTTTGGAAGAAGTGGAAGCATGCAGCAAAGTGTTGAATGAAGGATTGCTGCAATTCAGGACAGAAAAGGAAGCAGTAGCTAAAACAGATGGAAAGATGCTGAACTATATGTTCGACAAGTATATCAGATATCAGAACAAGAAGAAGATGTAGATGTTACAGCTGGCATGACTTCTTCTATTTCTTTCTTCTTCTACTTTCTATGTTCCCGGATGAAATTGTAAACTTCTAAGTTATTGGTTTTGCAACCATTACTTGAAGTCATGTGGAACCTTTCTATTAGTTAAGTGATACATGTGTCACTTAAGAAGAAGTTAGTTGAGGATGATTGCCAAATGTCATCTTTACTTGTTGTTCATACTTTAGTTCAGTTTGAGTCTTCTATTTGTACTTTCCCTCCTACATTCTATAAGTAGGAGAAGAACCTACGGGTTAATGATCGATCAGAATTTGTAAGAAGCAATCTTGTGTTCTAGACTTTGTGCTGAACCCCTGAGAGCCACTTGTTGCAGAGGAATACAAAGAAGCAGGTTTCCAGAGAACTTTGTGTCACGGCGTACTGTGTTTCTTGCTTTTAAATCTTAGATCTTTAAAGTAAACTTTGTGTTATTTTAGATCTAGATCTAGAACTACCTTTGCTTTAGAATTCTGTGTGTTCAAATCTATTAAGTTTCTTCTATGTGCATGCAATTAGCTCTGATATCTACTGATTGGGATGCACATCTTCCTTACTTCTTCTCTGTAATTCCTTTACTTCCTTCTTCTATAATTTTCCTTTCTTAAACAGCTGCTTACTTGCTGCAGAACTTCTTAGTTATGGTTCATGAACTAAGTTGTTAAAGTAAAACCCCTGATAGATAAAAACACTTTTATATTGACAAATCGACACGGAGCCTCACCGGTTAAATGAGGGAGATTTATCTCATGACCGCCCTAGGTTTGATGCTATGCGAAAAATCTAGCCAATAGTATGAATGTTATGAAAAATCATAATTTTAGAATGGAGTGGGAGTGGGACCGAGGAGGAGGATTTCAAAAACCTAATGGGAAGGAACCGTCATAGGAAATAGGTGACCCCCAGATCGAGAAGACATAGATAGGGGACCTACATCCTCATCTAGATAATGGTAATGTATTATGTTATCCTTCTTGGGCTAATAATATTTTGGGTCATTGTGGAGGTATTGGGATTCAATCTTTCGATACAACTATATAGGCTATTGATAAGAATAGACTTTTGAGTTTGGATATTCCGGATGTGTTGGCTGAGAAAGCTAGATCTAGGATGGAGTATTCCCTGGTTGGAAATTTTATGGTTCTCGGCCAAATGTAGAGTGGTTTAAGGAATGGGCACGAAGGAAGTGGAGACCAAAAGGATCTATGGAAATAACTTCTTATGTAAATGGGTTTTTTATAATAAATCTTTCTAATGGTGAAGATTGTAAAAACATCCTTTTAGGAGGTCCTTGTTTTTGGAAAGATCTAGCTTGTTAGATTTGATCCTTATAATGAAACACCAGATGAGTTGCCTCTTTAGGTCAAACTCCCTAGGCTTCCTATGGATTTTTGGGAGGAGGAAATTTTAAAGGCTATTGCCAATGTGATAGGATCATTGGTAATTTTTGATCCGGTTACTAGGGCACGAACAAGGTTAATGTATGCACAGTTTTGTGTCAATGTTCAAATTGGGACTATTCTGCGAAAGGAAATTGAATTGGAATCAAATTTTGGGGTGTGGAAACAAAAAATTGAATATGAGGCATCTCCATTGTTTTGTCAAAAATGTTGGAAGATGGGGCATGAACAGAGGCAATGTAAAGAGGTCAAGAAAGGAAAGCAACAACTACAGATAGTTTGGGAGAAAAAAGAGAAGGAAGTGGAAAAGAAACTAGGTTCATCCTCAGCAAAATTTAATTTTAGTGTTCTAGAAGTAGAAGAACTTGTTATTCAAAAATTGAAGCAAATCATCATCAACCCTTTTTGGAGAAAATACTTCCAAATCCATATCTAAGTGAAGGTTGGGATAAGGAACATTTGCATGATAGTAATGAGAAGACTTCTCCAAACCCAGTTGTAGACCAATTTCTATGTGAAATTCAAGATAAGAATATTTTGTCAAAAATATTTGAAGAGGAAGGTCAGTTTAGTAAGGAAGGAGGTAAAGAGGAGATATTGGTACAAGAATCTCTAGAGAAGGATAAGGTAAAAAGAGATGTTGTGTTAACAAATGAAAAATAATATCCATTGGATTCAGAGATTGTGCTATGTTCTTTAAATTTTGAAAATAATTTGGAAGATAAAAATATTAATACTAGGAGTGCTTAGAAGCAGGAGAAACTTAAAGCTGATTGTGGAAGGCCCTGGACTAAAAGAGGAAATGTTTCAAATAGGGAAAAAAGGGAGAAAGCTCGGCAAAATAAATTGATTCAAGTAGGCAATGCTCTATTGAATAGAGCATTTCTCCAAATAAATTTAAATGAAGCTCATTTCTTGGAATATAAGGGGTTTAAATAATCCCAATAAGTAGAGTATAATGTCACATTTTAGAAAAACACATAAGCCGGACATTTTGTTGATACAAGAAACAAAAATGAAATTGGAAAAAATGAATGATATAAAGCATAAGTTGTGGTTTGATTCGGAAATGCAATGTGTGTCTTCTGGGGGCTTCGGGAGGGATTACTACTTTTTGGCTTCTAAAAGATAGGGAAGGATTGGTTATTTGTAATTCGGCTCATCACCTTGTTGTTTTGTTTTCGGAAAAGGAAAATGGTTTGGTTTGGATATGTTCTAATATATATGCTCCTAATTTAGTGTGTGATAGATGGAAGTTGTGGGCAGAAATTATGCAGTTCTAATCAAATTATAAGGAGTTGAACTAGAGGGTATTTTAATACTCCTCTTATTCCTACTGAAAATAAAGGTGGGTCAAATATGTTTAGTGATAACATGGCAGATTTGGCAAATTTTATTACCAATTGCAATTTGATGGATATATAGTTGAGAGGTGGGTAGTTTAGTTAGTCTAGTAAAAGGATGGGAGGTGATATTATCCAAATTAAAATAGATATGTTGATTATTAATACAAGTTGGTTTTATGTCCTTGATGGCTCTCTCTCTCTCATTACGCCTTTAATAAGGTCGATCATAGTCCAATTTTTTTCAATCCAATAGTAGTTTGGCTGTTGTTGGGAGACCTTTTAGGTTCTTTAGAATGTGGTTACATCATCCATTGTTAAGGGAGGAGATTCATTCATGCTGGAAAATTCAAGTTAGAGGTAAATCTAAATTCAAGTTAGAGGTAAAGCTATGTTCAAACTTATGGTAAAGATAAAGAATGTTAAAGCTAGAATGAGAATCTGGAATAAGTAAGTTTTGGAAATATTTTTACACAAAAAGAGAAATTTGTTAAGGATTTAAAAAATTGAGGAAGTTATTGAGAGTGGGCACTATGATCAAGAAATCAAGAATAAAGAAAGAGGGTTGCTGGTGGATTTTCATAATTTGGAAGCCAAAGAGGAATCCTATTGGAAACAAAACTCAAGATATTTGTGGTTAAAGGAGGGGGATAGGAATACAAGTTTTTTTCATTTGTCTACTTCTATCCATAAACAGAGGAATTCTATTTTGGAGATGGAGGATAGAAGAGGAGTAAAATTGAAAAATTAGGCTGAGATATCAAATGAATTCATAAGTTTTTTCAGATTTTTTTATCTAAGGGAGGATAGCCAGATCTTCTTAAAGAAATTAAAATTGTTGATCTTTTTCAACCTGTTACTTCTCATCAGGAGAATGCGGAGTTAGTGAAAATTCCCTCTGCTCAGGAGATTAAGGAGGTTGTTTTTGATATTAAAGGAGATAATTCTATGGGACCAGATGGGTTCTCAACCTTTTTCTTTCATGAGTTTTGGGATATTGTGCATAAGGATGTGGAGGAAGTTTTCCAAGAATTTTTAGGAATGAAAAGTTATTGAAAGAAGTTAACAATACTTTTATAACCCTTGTGCAAAAGATTCTTGGTGCCGGTAAGGTAATAGAATTTATACCTATTAGCCTTTGTAATATTGTTTACAAAATAATTACAAAGATAATTTCCTTCAAGATTAAGGATTTGTTGAGTTATTTATTCTCTAAACCAGGGAGCTTTTGTTGAAGGTAGACAAATCCTAGACAGTGTTATTACAATTCATGAAACTATTCATTCAATGGATGTTTCTAAGAGGGAAGCTATGTTATTAAAACTGGACATGAATAAATCCTATGATAGGATATCATGGATATTTCTGAGTATCATTTTACATCGGTTGGGATTTCATGAACACTTTATAAAGTTGATCATGGAATGTATTACTACTCCTAAGTATTTTATCCTTGTTAATGGTAAGTCTGAAGGTTATTTTTCTTCAGGAAGGGGTCTGAGGAAAGGGGATCCTTTGTCTCCCTTTCTCTATATCATTTTGGGGGAGACTTTGAGCAGAATTTGTGCTGACCATAGAGAAAAAAGGATTCTCAATGGTCTTGTTATATCGAATGGGCTAGATCCTATAACGTTGCAACAATTTGTTGATGATACTTTTTTATTGGGCAAAGAAACTATCTCTGAGGAAATGGCTTTTAAGGGTATTCTCCAAGACTTTGAGGAAGTTATTGGTTAGTTAGTAAACTTTTGGAAAATCTCTATAATCTTCTTGAATGTGGATGTTGAAGTTCATAATAGAATTTTTTTTGTGTTGGAATGTCCAATCACCTCTTTTCCTGGTTCTTATTTGGGTATGCCCTTGTTTAAGGGAAGGATGGGTCTAGAGAGTTGGAATTCTCTTGTTAGTAGATTTCAAAAAAACTTGTTACTTGGAAGGGAAATTTACTATCACATGCAGGAAAACTTTAGCTTCTTCAGAGATCCTTACAAAGTCTACCTGTCTATATTATGTCTATATTTAAAATGCCTGCTAAGATAAGAATAATGATTACTCAGATCCAAAGAAAATTTCTTTGGTTGGGTACTAAATCAAAGGATAGAGCTCCCCTTGTGGCTTGGGATAGCGTCACTATGGAAAAAAAGGTAGGTGGTTTTGGTTTGAAAGATTTAATAAGTAATAATAGGGCTTTAATGGCTAAAGTGGGTTGGAGGCTTCAACATGAGGATGGATTGTGGGCTAATATTCTTAAAGCCAAATATTTGTATGATGAGCAAGCTGATTTTATGTCAGATGATATCCTTCCACAAGGTTCCTGTTTCTAGAATGGGTTGACTAAGTGTAGGGGATTGCTGATAAAAGGAAGTAAATGGGAAATAGGGGATGGTAATAGGATAAATTTTTGGCAGGATTGGTGGCTTAATGAGGAACCTTTGATAAATCAAATGATATGGAGAAATGTTGCAAACTATTTTATATCTACCTTTGGCAGCCTTTTGAGAGACTATTGGATTAGGTTGGATGGGGGATGGACTTGGAGATCTCTTCAATGGGAGGGGAGGAAGAAGATATTAAGGAGGCTATCCAAAATCTTAATATTAATCTAGGAGGTGTTTTTATTCCTTCAAGGCATAAACCAGATGTTCATATCGGGTGAGAACTAAGCATGGGGTGTACTCGGTGAGATCTAGTTATGAAATTTTCCGAATGGTCCATAACCAAATTCAGGAATTCTTTATGGGATAAAAACTCATTCCTATGGTGAATTTATATTAAGGAGGCTATCCAAAATATTAATATCAATCTAGGAGGTGTTTTTATTCCTTCAAGGCATAAACCAAATGTTCATATATGGGTAGGAACTAAGCATGGGGAGTACTCAATGAGATCTGGTTATGAAATTTTCCACAATGGTCCACAACCAAATTCATGGTGGAATTCTTTATGGGATAAGAATCTCATTCCTAAGGTGAATTTATTTTTATGGCATGTCATACAAAATAAAATTCTTACAATTGATAATCTATAGGTAAAAGGTATGATGATTCCTAATAGGTGCATTTTATGCAAATCTAATAATGAAACTATTCAACATTTGTTTCTTCAATGCCCCTATGCTCAAAAAGTGTGCTCTAAAATCCTTGGATTTTTAAGGTTTCTTGGGTGTTTCGGAAACTCTAGCTAAATGGTATGAACAATGGAAAGGCCCTTTTACCTCTAAGTGTTTGATAAAATCCTGGAAATTGGTTTTACCTCACTTCTTGTGGGGTATTTGGCTTGAAAGAAATCATAGAATTTTCGGGAAACTCAAAAATCTTCAGAAAGGGTGGGGAATTTTATATTGGGATCCTTGAGCATCAACCTTTACGTAGTCATTTTTATGCCCTCTCAAAGAACAAGGAAATCCCATGCGTAATAGCCTATCACCCAACGGGCGTTGGGTGCTCACCCGAGGCACACGTGGGTGTTGATTACCTCTATATGAGATTTGTGAGAATGCATTATTTATGACAGAAACTTAAGTGAATAGATTGGAAAGGAACCATACATTCATCTTAGAGCTCAGAAAATATTCTAGACCAATGTGTTCATTCATATAAGAAAACCACTACGAACATAGATCGAATCATAACGAAAATAAATGCACTTTGGTGTTTATACCCACTCATATGAAATTTACATATATAACCGATCCATACAGATGTAAGTAGAACTAGAAACACACATATATTCATATTAAGCATGTTGATAACCACATTACATTAACTGGGGTAGTCACAGATCCATATGATAGTGCAGACCAATGTCATGCATCAGAATTGGACTTAGGCCCTTCATAATATAAAGGAAAACTATTCAGACCCATCCTCTTGATATAACATACTCCTGCATATCCTCTAAACCTAGCCTATGGAGCTTTTACAATATCCTTGCATGGCGCGCCTCTCTTCAATTCTCGGTATCTCCATTAGTCTCCCTTTTCTTCTACCAAGTGCTCATATATATAACCTTTTCAAGCACCTTTGCCATGCCTTATTGAAATTGTAGATTTCTTTCCATGTGTCCAAGTGGTCCTCCATGGGAGCATGCTTCTTTAGATGCGAGATCTCCATTATTTTCCATGATGAACTTCTGGAATCTTCTATCACAAGGTATATTCCTTCCATGGGCACCAAGTTGCCAGGCTGGCACCTTATCCACTTCGTATAAATAGTCAAGTCATGCTTTCCTCGTGTTCTACCCAATATGCCAAATATGGATAAGTCTCAAGATCTTTGCTCTACCTTACGCACGCACTACTAGTTATATTAAAACCCTCGTAAAACCCTTTCTTGCGCGCTTTCTCCTTGCACGCCCTTCTTCAAATAGGCTATGTGCACCCACGCGTCGTCTTGTACTTAGCCAATATTTTAGGGGCCTAATATCACCCCACACTATGCCTCTTCTCTCCCCTCGGGAACTCCCTCTCAAAGAATAAAGAATGACTTCCCTTGAATAATTTGGAGAAAGAATAAAGGAATGAAGAATTTTGGGGAAGAATGAAAGAATGGGGAAGTATGATTATTTTTACAATAGGAGAGGTAAATATGTCATCAAGTATGCCCTAACTTATTCCGTATCAACTTCACTCTGTGCCTATTGACGAGAGGTCACCGTCTAAGGTGATCACCTCTTCAAAGCTTATCCCTTTTCCTTGGGTATTCATCTTTTCCATGATTCCCTCCAATTTTTTCCCAAATCCTCGAGCACATCCATCCTTCGAGTGATCTAGGGATACAAATCTTTCATCCGGTTTTTGATTGAGCCCTGCAAGGTCTCAATAGCCTCTGATTTATTCTCAACTTCAGCTAGAATTTCATCACATTCCTCCTTATTTTCCTTATTCTTCTCCTGGAACTCCTTGATCTTTCTTGCTACATGGGTGGAGACTAGAATGCTCGCCAATCTATCTCTATCAGTGTAGTTGTCATAAGCGGCCTTAGCAAGTTGGGTGTTGGCTTTCACATCTGTGAGCACGTTCTTGTACTGGGCCACAATGACCACAACCTTCATCTTGTCCTCCTTTTATTTATGTGTTGATGCCTCTTACTGCAGACTCCAAGGCAAGTGGCCATCTTTCCATTGTGAGGACATAGGTCAAATCTTCTAGACACTCCGGGGTGGATCCATACTTCTGCAATGGTGGCATTAGATCTGGATGCTTCAAGAAAATGGCATGTGTGATCATCTCTGCTTTCTTGTAGACCTCATGCACCCTTTCCTTCTCTTCTTTCAACTCATGCCTTAGCGGCATGATGATTAGCTCATCTCGCTTTAACTCCTTGGTTATTTTCTCTAGCTCCTCTTCCATTTTCTCCAGTTACGTGTCTAGAACTTCACCCCGTCATTCCTCTTGAAGATTCTAGCCTCTACTTCCACTTGAAACCTTGTTTAGCACATTTCAAATTTTCTCGTCTTATAGCTACTAGGAATTTACCAAGGGGTTGTCACCTTTGAATTTGGTACCTTCATTACTGCCCCTTGGCTTACTTCAAATTTTTGTTCATCGATGTTAGACTTAAATGCCCAAGAAATCATTTTCCTTATCTGAGGGTATGCACCTTCCTCATCAAATGATGCCATAACCAAGAGTTTCTTTGTTGGTATGGTACTTTGAAAGTGTGCACGCAACATATTGTTTGGATCATCAATATATCCCATCCTCTAAACCTGTGATGCCTCTGTGATTTTTCTCCCTATGTGTACGGCCTTAGGAAAGCTCACAGCCAAACTGGGATCCCTTCTCATGCTGTCATATTCCTTTTCTATGCTTTCCTCTACTTCCTTCATCACTAGGTTTGTGTTGCATTCCATCTCTTGCTCTACTAGGTCTTTGATGATCTTGGCTACTTCTTTCTCTGTGGCCTCATCTACATGTTCCTTAGTGAGGCTTAGGGTCCTCTATTATTTTGTAACTTCCTCACTTACCCCCTTGTCCTAAGTATCCTCTTCTTCCTTGTCATTATTCCTCTTGAAAAATATGTACTCATTTTATTCTTCCTCTCCTTCCTCCTCTGATTCATGAACCTCATAGATAGGATGGTCCTCGCCTCCTGGTTCATCTTCATCATCATCATCTCTCTTGCCTCTATAGGCCTCCAAGAACTTTGTTTCATCTTAATCATTTTCTTCTGTCACCTTTTACTTCTTCCCCGGAAGGATATTCCCTTCCTTCTCCTCCTCCTCTAGAAACCTCTCTTAGGTGATGGGTTCCTCATGCTCGGCTCTTCTTCCTCTGGAGTCTTTGCTTTCACCGGGGACTTCTTTCTCTGCATGTAAGTATTAGGCTTACTTTGCTTGTCTCCGAACACACTTACCACTTGTGTAGCTTGAACACTTGGTGTTTTCTACACCTCTTCTCTTTCCCTCTTCTTTAGCGCAAGATTCTTTCTTCTTGTGGGGTCCTTAGGGATGCATACATCATTTTCCAAGTATGTTCCCTTTTTAAATTTTGGCCTGATGCAAAGGTATAATATTGTGGCATCCCTTCCAGTGATTGGCAATGTCACTAGTTTCATCATTTGTATCTCATGGGAGACATATCTCTCCACATATGCACACTTCTTGGGGTAAAATAATTTTCTACGTAACTCCCTATGGTCCTTATCCACCTCACTAAGTTTAAACCTTAGTCTCTTGGCCTCTTTGAATTTATTCACCCCCTCTTGGAAGTATTGCACAGAGTGAATGAGAAGGGAAGCTTGTACCATGGGCTCATTGTTTCATCTCAACCTAAATCGCCAATGCGAAGTGTTGATATACGATAAATTTTGTTTCTCCTTGCGAAGCATGGGTAACTACTCTGGAATCCTCCATTTTTCTCCCAATGTGCCTTGTGAGTGGCTTTCATGGTCTCATAAGTATATTTTGTGATCCACTTCATGGTGAGGGATCCTCTTAAGGGTACTCCCAAACAAACCTTTCGGCCCATCAAGCACTTTTATTTCGAGAAGACAATTGTGAGGAGGACATTACCAAATAGTATCTTCTTGCCTTCTTGTGTGCTAATGATTTCATCCATGATGAAAGTGGACATGTTGTAGATGGTATCCTCATATATTTTCCAACACATGCTCAACCATGCCTTGTTCACTTGATTCCATATCTCTACCAAGTATGTGGCCATCCTCATCATTGGAGTGCAGGATCTCTATGATGTCAAAGTATCGCGATCCTTTCGTATAGTCATATGCAGCAACTTCTTCCTTGATGGCCTCCTTATCACTTAGGTCATCACCAATGTTATCCCCTTCATAGACAAGGCTTGTGAATTTGGAAATTTAATTGGGGAGTTATGCACATCTCGTGCCTCGTGAAGTAAAAATTGTCTTCGTGAATGCGCACAATTAGCCACTGGTAGAGGTGCTAAGGTTTTCTGAAGTAGGGTAATTCGTAAAGTTGTAGTAATCATGCCTTCTCTAACTTAATCTTTACTTCGTTAGTGTAGATGGAAATGCCCTCTAGTGTCCTCCTATTTGTTGGGCAAACCAACTCCAAAGCCATTTCTATTTTTGTCATGCTAGTGCGGTGATTATAGTCACTTACAGAAATATTCCACAAATGAGATTCCCATTCTTTTCCTAGCAATGCTCCATCTGAGTATTGCATCTCCACGTACCATTCTTCATTTTTACTAATGATGGTAGTCATTTTCTTCCCCTTACCCTTGCCCTTCTACTTTTTAGGTGAGATGGTAATTTTCTTTGGTGTCATTCTTTTGGTTAGGTTATTACTTCAAGCATCATTTTCTTTCTCTGCTCTACCACTTTATCCAACCCTAATGCACAACCTTGCTAAGAAAGATTCATACACCATGCCCTAGCCACCAAACCCTAACTGGAAAAATTCTTCCACAAGACGGAACTTCAACAACTTATTTCTCAACAACTTCCTCCATGCCCATTTACTCCTTACTAGTTTTTGGATCTTCTCTAGTCACGTCCTCTCATATTTCTTCAATTTTTCTTCGCACAGATCGCATTTGGATGCCCTAGTTCACGAGAGCTCTTTTATCTTTGTAAATTCAATGTAAATAATGAAGTGCTTGAATTCTTATTTATCACTTTTCCTTTTTCCATCATTAAATTCTATTTTACCTACCACCATACTTAGTATTAAATGTGACTTTTTCCACCAAGCCGACCTTACGTGCCTTCACTTACACACCCAAACTTACACAAAAAACTTCTACAACCTTCTAGCACACAAACAATCCATTCTGACAGAAGACTCTTACGCACGTGTTAACACCGCCAAAGGCACTTTTTCTACCCTTCACCTGATTTTTGCTCTCACCTACCTTGTGTTGTTCTGCACTTCTCTCTGTACGTGGTTTCTTTGGTCTTATCCTGACACCAACATTTTTGTCCACCTCTTCTTCCATGTGCTTCCTTCATCCTTGCACACTTTATATCCATCAACCGGGAAATTCACTACAACTTCTACTACCAGTTCAATTTATATTATGGGCCTATACTTTGCATTACTCCACCCCACACTAAAATAGATGTGTGGTCCTGTGCATGCACAACCTTCAAAAAAATAATGTGGTTACCAACGCCCAAGGTGTAAAATAAATAACATAACAAATGACGAGAAAGGGAAACACAAGAAAGGAAAATTACATAAAGAGAAACTTATACTAAATGGAAAACTTCCATATTTCAAACACTAAGAAGACTTATTTATAATAGGGCTTTAGCCTACTTCCATTGAAATAGCCTAGTAATCTCATTCCATCCAGCACTCTCAACTAGCATGAGCCTAAATTAAGGATATACGAGATGGTATAGGGACCCAACCAATGGATTTACACTTTTCTCGGGATCGCGCAAAACTTAAAATCATATAGCAATACCATCTGCGTAATATCAAATTGTTTTTTTCTGATGTGGCAATCATGTCATACTTTTTGTTTATCCTTTTCAATCTTTTGAATCCACCTAGCCTATTATCATCTCTCGTCCAATTTCATCAATTTTTCAATCCCTTCCTCCAATGCTTGTTAAGTCACCATTCCTCCCGTGTATGTTATATGTAGATAAGGTAACATAAATTCAATGGGTAAGATAGCCTCTGTGCCAAACACCAATTGAAATGGTGTGGCTTTATCCAACCTCTTATAGGTTGTCCTATACGCCCATATAACTATTGATACTTTATCATCCCAATCTTGTCTACCAATGTCACAAATTTTGGTCAGGGTATGACTTAGTATTTTATTAAATTCCTTGGCAGTTCCATTTTCTCATGGATGGTAAGGGGAAGTCTTATGAAGACCCACCATGAACTTTGATAATAGAATCTTGACAGTCTCATTTAGGAAATGTGTACCCCTATCACTAGTTAAGCTCAATGGGCATCCATACCATGTAATAATATTTTCCCATAGAAACCTATCTATTGTAGCCACTGTATAATCCTTGGTGGGCATTTCTTCCGCCATCTTATCAAATAATCCGTGCAAGTGATTACATAGCATGATCTTGTCCTACGTCTTTGCTAGAAAAATGGGGCCTTCAACATCTATGGCCCACTTTTCAAATGTCTCTATACTTGGACTAGGGAAAAAGGCATTTCATCCCTCTCGCCCTGGTTTACCATGGTATTGAAAATGATCACATGCCTTGCAGTACTCTTTGCAATCTTGATATAGGGTTTCCCACCATAACCTAGCTTGTAATATCTTGCACGCAATGGCATCCCCTGTATAATGTCCACCTGTGCTTCCTCCTTGCACCTCCTCCATAATAGACAAGTGCTCATGTTCTAGCATGCACCGGTGCAACACTTCATCACATCCTAGTTTGTACGAATCACCACTAACTAGCATGTAGGGTGTAGCGTGTAAGGCTAACTGCTTCCTCTCTAATGCTTTCATCCCTTCTGGCACCATACCTATTTTGAGAAACACTGCAATATCTTCAAATTATGAGGGTACACGTTGCAACCTAATAATTTGTACATCCGACATGGTCTCCTCAATGCTTTGCATGTCCTCTCTTGAGTAAATTCTAGACAAGTGATTAGGCCCCGAATTACCCTTTCTGGCTTGACAACCACTTTGTGAACTCAAAACCTAGAATAGTAGGACCCATCGACATATGCGCCCTTGCAAAACAGGATTGTTTACCAAGTATTTTATTGCCATGTGGTCTATGTAAAATACAAATGGTATCACCAGAGATATTGTATAAACTTGTGCGGTGCATAGATCATGGATAATGCTTTGTGCTCAATAGTGGTGTAATTTTTTTCTCGATGATGTTAAATTTCTACTCACAAAGCACAAGGGATGATCAACAATCCCTTCACCGGGTTGTGTCGGTAATGCTCCAACGGTTGTACGCAGAGAGGCATCCACATGAACATGGAAAGGCTTATCCCAAACAAGGAAATGGAGAATGGGTGTTGTGACAAGCATGTCCTTCAAAGTGTCAAATTCCCTCTGCTATGCCTCTCCCCAATGAAATGAAATCATGTGTCTAAGTAATTGCTCCAAGGGCACGGTGATCTTGGCATATCCCTTGATGAACTTTCTATAGTAACAAGTATGCCCAAGGAATCCATGCATGACTCTTTGGCTAGTAGTCTCCCTAAACCCACGATGGTTATAACCTTGGTAGGGTCTACTAGTAAGCCCTCCTTGCATATGATATGTCCAAATAAGGTTCCAAATGGGGTAGAAAATACACACTTCTTGATGTTGAGGAATATCCTCAACTATCGACACCTTTCAAACATTAGTCTTAAATTATCACAATGGTCCTTGACTAGACCATACACAGTCCAATCATCTAAATAGACCTAAAGAAATATATGGATGAATTCCTCTAAGGATTGCACCACAATGCACAAGAACATAGCAGGCGCATTCTTCAATCCCAAAGGCATGACCATATAGGCAAAACCTCCCCATTCAATG
This sequence comes from Taxus wallichiana var. yunnanensis, assembly GCA_018340775.1. Taxonomy (NCBI): domain Eukaryota; kingdom Viridiplantae; phylum Streptophyta; class Pinopsida; order Cupressales; family Taxaceae; genus Taxus; species Taxus wallichiana. Next base: position 627,162,967 of record CM031242.1, read on the forward strand.
ATGAAAGTTGTCTTTCTCTGGTCTTCCTTTGTAATCCACACTGGTGGTACCCTGAGAACCCATCTATGAAGGAGTAGACTTCATGCCCAGCCACTCCCTCTAAAATTTCTTCAGTAAATGGGGTAGGGAAGGGATCAATGACACATACTACATTCAAGTACTTGTAGTCAACACAAATCCTTATCCTCTTGTCCTTTTTGATGTTGATGACCATTGGGCTTATCCATTTTGATTCTTCCACAACCTCAATGATACCTGACACTATCATTTTTTCAATCTCCTCCTTGACCCGTACACACAAATTTGGATTCATCCAGTATGGCCTCTTTTGAAATGGGTGTGTGCCTTCCTTTAGTTTTATCTTCATCCCCCTAAGGAAAGGTGGATTCCCTTGAGTTCATGATACCCACGAGGGAATAAATCCTAGAATTCACATAACATATCAATGATCTTTGAGACCTCTTTTTCAACCAATAGTCTCCAATGATTGCTTCCTTGGATTTTGTCTCTAACCCAATGTTAACCTTCTTCGTTTTAAGGGCTCATGGTAAGTTCATGTCCTTTCATCAGCGCTCTCTACAACATTGTGCGTTCCTATAGAGTGGTTAACATATAGACTCTACATTTCCTCTCCATCTATGACATAAACCATATTTCCTTTTTCCTTTCTCAAACTGCATCTCCTCTAACTCATCCTCATCAAAGCATGCCTCTAAACTAGGCTCACCTAGAAAATATAGTAGCATGTCTTCCACCATGGCACTATCCCCCATTGTAAGGTGCTTGATCACTTACAATGCCTTATCCACTAATGGATTTGTGCTCTAATATTCAAAATCTTAGATGAGATCAGTTGTCAGCTCCTACCAATTTCCTGTTTGTCGATGGGTTTCTGAATGGATATACCACGCATGTGCACAACCTTGTAGTGTGGAATATAGCTTATGTACCCATAATGATGGTGGAAAGGATTTTGCACCTCCTATCTAGGCCTTCTCACATGCTTGGATATGAAATGAAGCGGTTTCTTTACCATGGTAGTCTTGAATGACCATAGGTGCATTGCTCCTAGAAAACCTTATAGAGAATGTGATTCTTACCTCATACCACTCTAGGAGGCTCTCTTGATGTGTAGCCCACCAGCAAATTACAGTCCCAATTAGGCTATAACTGAGTGTCCCTCTTCTTTCATCCTTATTTTTCCACTGCGCTTCCATTTCCCGTAAGAAAATTTCAAGGTATGCCCCTCCAGAGTAACTTGGTAACTTCTTTCCTCCTAGGCACTTGAGTGAGCGTGCCTTGGTCACTTTTTGTTACAAACCCCCTCACTGTCACCTAATTAACTCATAGGTCCCGTGCACCCAATTGTCACATGCCATGCTTGTGGTATCACTCACAGAATGGGCATCCTTAAATTGGATAACTCCTTCTATAGGGTGAATTATCTTCGGTCTCTGATGGAGCACACATAAATTCTATCAAGGACCTCTTCTCCCAAAGGTTCAGTGTAAGGCACCGAGTTCCCATCCATCGGAGGATGATGACCCCTTCTTCCTTGTTCTCAAAACTAATATATCCTTTTTGAACCTTAGGTTAGCATTGTTCTTATAACACCATGGACACCCAAGCAATGCTAGAAAATTTTCTACCTCGCGAGCACTAATACTTCAAAGTCTCTAGTAAACTTGGCCCCTGAATGGTAATCACTACATCACTTAATAGTCCAATGGGCATTGCCTTAGTTTTGTTTTCCATATATAGCACATTTGAGGATTGCGAATGTGGGACTTCCCATTTGATGTTAGGCATCCAATGTAAGAACATTGACTTCTACTCCCCTTCAATCAATATGTTGATTAGAAGCTAACCATCCATAACTACATTTAATGTGATTTCTTTGGCATAGTCAAGGCTATGGGGAGGGACGTTAGCATGCAACACTTGCCTTTTGTGCTCTACTATGGCACATGTCATATTTTCCCTTAGCCATTCTCCTAGCAAGGGAATAATATTCTCTTTCCTTAACATTTTACATACTTCCTTGACCTCATCCTAGTTCGCTGCGGAGCCTTGGCATTCCTTTTTTGCTCATCTTTGGCTAGACTAATCCTTAAGACACGGGATTTCTCCTGTAAACTATGAATGACATCCATTGTCTCTTTATACACTTTCTTCTAGTGGGTATGGATACTTCCCATGCACCACCTCTTCTCTTGAGACTAGATTCTTTTGCCTTGGTACTTCTTTGGCACGTGCATCCTCTACTTGTGTTGTCACCATAATAGGTTCTAACCCTGACTCACGTGCCACTCTAGGCATCCCCCATGTGTGTCGACCTTCTTTGTACTCACCTTCCCAAAGACCCTTTTCCTTTTGGTGCTACTTTGGCTTAGGTGCTCAAACAACTCAAGGAACTCCTCATACTTATGTTTTTTCCCGCACCACGAGCACTACAATAAATCTAGACACTCGCACCTATAATGTTCTCAGAGATCCATAGTTATACCATGCTCCTCATGGGAACTCACTTATTCCTCCTCTGAGGTTACTACAGCCATAAAATCCTAAATGAAAACCTCTCCCATGCACCCCTCCATCCATGCGTCCTTCATAATGGCGATCATCTTCTTTGGATCCACTAGAAAGGTTGGTCTGGTGCACACCATGATCAATGGCCACATGGATCTGGTCAATAAGCGAACAATTCTTAGTATCATGGGTCGTAGAGGTGAAAATATTATAGTAGAAAGACACATTCTTCCTAATTGTGCCTTTGCAACAAGGGGCATCTACTTGCATCATGGTCCTCGTGAAAAATTTCAAATTCCCCTGCTATGGCACATACTAACTTCCGGGAAACTATCCTTGACGTGCCCCTCTACTTCATAATCCATGCACCAAGGACCACTACGAGTCTTGTGTGTAGAGTTTGTAGACAAATTCTCTAACTGTTTGGCCATGACAATTATTTGAGCCTCTAGAAAAGGGCTCACACTAGTTTCAATGGTCCCAACTACTTCAACACATAAGGCAGCCTCTAGAGCCTCACGCGGGTCAGTAAATGTTTTATGGGACAATGCCCTCCTAAATGGAGTGATCAATTCTCCAAAAATCATTGAGCATGCTCTGAAGGGTGAATTTCATGTTAAATTTTTGACAGTAGAGTCTTAAACTATGCATCATACTCCCGCACACTCTCTGTCATTCCCTGTTGGTTCTCCTTCAAAGCGTTGATGCTTTTCTACTCAAACTATGGTATATGGAACTCTGTTAGGAAGGAATTTTTCAATTTGGTGTAGTATAGCACCGTCTAATAGGGTTCATACTTCTTATACCAGCTATGTACATGTCCTTGTAATGTTGTTGCAAACTGACTAGCCTTCCGCTCTGGGGTAGTGATCCCCTTCGCATGCCATATCAATTCACACTTGTGCACATGTTCCATAGCATCCCCTATGCCTTGGTAATCTGGAAATTTTAAAGAAATTTCAAATATTAATCGAGGAGGTGCACGAGGCCCTTATCCTCTGATCCACCCGATTCCACCTCCCCACCTCCAGATCCTCCTATAACCGGAAATGGGCCTAAAGTTGTCACACCTAGTGTCCCTAAAATCCCACTGAACTGCGCACCAACGGTCTACAAGATTGTTCCACTACCGAAGTGTATCCCATGCTAGTCCCAAATGTGTCACCTAAACCTTATGTACTTGTAATTTTCCAAAAAAATCCTCTCGAACAACGAAATGGTATGTGTAGCCATGGACGTCCCAAATGAGAAATTATACCTTCTAGTCACTAATCGGTCACTCCACCCAACCAATGGGTTATCAATATTCCTTTGATTTGGAAAACCAAACGCCAAGGGTTGGTCGCCAAGTGGGTTCATATGCACACCAAATGCTCTCCTTTCTCCATACGATGAACTCTCATCAGAAGCTAAAGGGGCCTCTCTCCTGCACTTTCCAAGGTGGGGTAGCACAAACTTCTCAGGCTTCACATCCTCCACATGAACTTCAACACCCTATTGCAACTTCTACCTCCATAGATCCATAACACTTGCAATCTCATGTTGCCTAGTCATCTCCCTTTCATGAGCTTCACTATACTTGAGTCATCTCTCCTCCCTTTTCTTTTTAGCCGTAATGTCCACCATCTTCCACCACCCTAGCTTCCTCACCCGGCTCGGAGTAGCTTAGTCACCATGGAATATGGTTCTAAACTCAAAGTGATGACCAAGATCTTCATAGCCATAGGAATAGCATTCAAAAATTACCCTCTAGGCTCCCTCAAAAATTCAAACTCAGCAACTTCTAGGAACTAATACATCAAAATGGCATATTCTAACAGTGTAATCGTCCATCAATTCCTTCCACCGGTGATCAATAGCACATGTCCAAGTCAGATCTGCATCCTACATCCTCCTATAGTCATCTTAGGTCCACATGCGCAATCTATAGAACTAGCTTGATCTAGATGTGTATGCCAAGAGCCATTCATATAGCTCTACTTGGGAAGCGAAAAATAATGTCTCATATAGATCATGGTATGGGTTCTCTTCTACCCATCCACATATATTGAACTCAAGTCCAATGCTAAATATTTGAGAGAACTCGTCCTCCGTACTTTTAAACCATGTTTTAACACTTTATAGAGTCATGTGCTCTATCATTACACATCACAAAGATAAATATGCATGTTATTTCTCACAACAACTTTGAAAAGATGTCCCAGAAATGGAACAAAGATGTAGTCATTTTTATGCCCTCTAAAAGAACAAGGAAATCCCATGCGCGACGGCCTATTACCCGGTGGGTGTTGCACACTAACCCGAGGCACGCATAGGCACCGAGTACCTCCTTTATATGAGTTGTGTGAGAATTCATTATTTACGATAGAAACTTAATTGAATAGATTGGAAAGGAACCATACATTCATCTTAGAGATCAAAATGGCTTCTAGACCAATGTGTTCATTCATATAAGAAAAGCACTACAGAACATAGATCTGAATCATAACAGAAAAGAAATGCATAGGGGTTTATACCCACTCATATGAAATGTACATATATAACCGATCCATATAGATGTAAGTAGAACTGGAAACACACATATATTCATATTAAGCATGTTGATAACCACATTACATTAACTGGGGCAGTCACAGATCCATATGATAGTGTAGACCAATGTCATGCATCGGAACTGGACTTAGGCCCTTCATAGTACAAAGAAAAATTATTCAGACCCATCCTCTTGATATAACATACTCCTACAAATCCTCTAAACCCAGCCTATGGAGCTCTTACAGTATCCTGCATGGCTCACCTCTCTTCAATTCTCGGTCTCTCCATCGGTCTCCCTTTTCTTCTACCGGGTGCTCATATATATAGCCTTGTCAAGGACCACCATGCCTTGCTGAAATTATAGATTGCTTTCCATGTTTCCAAGTGGTCCTCCATAGGAGCATGCTTCTTCGAGATGCAAGATCTCCATCCTTTGCCATGATGACCTTTTGGAATCTTCTATCGCATGAGGTATATTCCTTCCATGGGCACCGAGTTTCCATGATGGCACCTTATCCACTTCACATGCACAGTTGAGTCATGTTTTCCTCGTGTTCTACTTGATATGACAAATATGGCTAAGTCTCAAGATCTTTACTCGCCTTGCGCGCACACCCGGTGGTTCTAGTAAAACCCTCGTAAGACCCATTCTACACACTTTCTTGTTACATGCCCTTCTTCAATAGGCCATGTGTACCCACGCGCCTTCTTGTACTTAGCAAATACTTTAGGGGCCCAACACTCTCCATTATTAGATTTAAGGAAGTCAAAGAGGTCTCAAGTGTTGAAAATGAGATTATTACAGCTTTGGGGTCTAGTAATTATGTCCAACAGGATTTTGTGATAAAGAATAATGACAGGCATAATGTGAAGTGGGAAAAACCAAGGAGTGGTTGGTTGAAATTGAATTTTGATGGAGCAGCAAAGAGTAGTTTGGGGTTGGCTGGTGTGGGAGGTATTATTAGAAATGATAGGGGTTTCTTAGTTATGGCTTATGCAGTGCCTATTGGAAATAAAACTAATAATTATGTTGAGGTGTTTACTGCTCTTTATGGTCTAATATGGGCTAATAGACATCAGGTTAAAAAGCTCTACATGGAAGGGGACTCTTTGTATATTATTAAAGCTATACAAAGGAAATTAAAGCATCATATTAATATAAACCCCATCATGGAAGAAATTAGGACTTTAGTATCAAAATTTGAGGAGATTTTTGTCGCACATGTTTACCATGAAGCTAATGTTGGTGTTGACTCATTAGCAAGTGTGGGAGTTTGGGCCCATCATGAGCATGTATGGCTTGATGAGATGGATTTGTCATTAGATACTAAGATTTTAATGTTAAGTGTGAGGGGTGGATTTTGTAATCCTTTTCATCATTTCCAATTGTGCGGGCTCCCAAATATTTATTGTCAAAGTTGGAAATTTTATAGTTCATTTTAAATCTCTCTGGTTATTGTTGGGTTTGATACTAGTCTTACCATTATGGGTGGAAATCACGTTAGGGTGGAACTTTCTTCATGCACTTATTTGGAGAGGGATTCAGTAATTTTGGATATCTTTAGAAATGGAGGAGTGGCACATTTCTTTCAAAAACTTTAGGGCTTCGATGAAAATATCTCCAAGGATTTTCTTAGGCCTGGAAGAATGGGGTGGTTGTTATGCATGGTGTAAGTTTTTTGGTCTCAAAATATTTTATAGGAAAATTTACTGATATGGACATAACTTGATTTGCAGAGGTTTTTAAAGATTGGAAAATGTTTCGGAAGAGGTGGTTAACTTCCTGAGTGTTGATGGAAATATATTTCACATGGAGGACAAGATTTCTCGTAATTCTCTACCTTAGTGGTGGCCAGAGGTTTGTTTTAACATTATGAAGTATATTACTCTTGATGGAAAATATAGGAAACTCCACACCCAACACTTCATCATGTTAAACCATTTTCGAAGGAATAGGAAGGTCAGTATTCCCTTTTACTTATTCACTTCTCTGATTTTTTGGTGAAAGATTTCAAGGATAAAACTATGGATGTGTCATTGCATCAAGGGTTAATCCTGTTACTCTTTAAAGTTGGTACCCATGTTCCTTCTAAAGATGTTACTATCAATTTTGGGGATGATTGGGAAGATCATGTTATTTTGGCCAATAGGTGTAAACTTATGGCTTTGAAGGATAGGGATAGGAAGGATTTGGATGTGGTGGAGGCTCTACATTTTCTTTGGTTAGAGTAAGGATACGAGTAATGATGAGGGGTTGAATGAAGCCAATGTGTTTGTGAGATTTCTTGCTAATAAAATTGATAGTCTGGAGGATGTGGTGAAGTGGCTGAAGGTTGAAAATAAAAGCTTAATTCTAGGGCGTAGATTCATGGGGCTGAGATAATGATGCTAAGTAATAGGGTGGATGTGCTTCAGGAGATGGTTGCGAGATGGAAAAGGGAAGAAAAGAATGTATGTTGTCAGTAGCTCGGAGGATGAAGATGTGGGGTCTGGTCAAGAGGTCTCTGCAGGTCCAAGTTCAAGGACTCGGGATAAAAGAATCTAAGGAGATTTTCGGGACACTTTTTTACCAGTCTTCAGTGTGTTTTGTGTCTGGTGGTCTTTGGTCTAGCTAGGTTGGTTCCTTTTTGTTCTTTTCATAGCTCTGTTGTTGAGTCAATGTCTCCTTGACTCGAGCTAGTTTTTTCCTTGGGATTTTTTTATAGTTTTTGTATGGTGTTGGGCTGACATTGTAATATCTTTTTGTATATGGCCCTTGGAGCCTTTCCAAAACTTTTATCTATAAAAATATATACATATTCATTGAAGGGATTCGTTTAATCATCTCAAGGTCCTCCCATCATATTGAGTTAGATTATAACCTAAAATTTTATAGATGTATAGAAATATTTCTTGATAAATAACTCCACATTTAGTTCATAACCATTATCATTAGAAGCAAAAATATTTAATTGAAATTTTCCTTATCTTGACATATCAATCGTTTCGTTTTCTAACCGCTCATGGACATAAATAATACATTCACAACGTTGTCATGGATTTGGTATAAATCCATTCTTCACTTTATTAATACTTAACAACTTACGTCCACTAAGGAAAATTACAGGAATACTTTTCCAAGGCAAATACATATATCCAACAGTACATTTATAATTGGATCCAAGATCCGTATTACAACATTCAATTAATAGAAACTTCCTCAAGCTAGATTGAAACGATACAAAAAATATTATTTAACCTGTGACACTGTAAGTTTGAGGGATGTCAGTTTAATGAACTGGAAAGAGTAATCCTACTTGTTTCTCTAAATTTTGACTTTGAATTAAGATTGTTCTATGAAACTATCTAATTCACCTGCGATAACAATACTTCCGATATAGTTAGGGAATTGGAATTCCTGCGCAGCAATCCCAAAGTTGAAAAGAGAAGATAAGTGGGAAATATATGTGCAAAGGCCCCCCAGAATGTTCCACTCCACATATGTTTTTGTGCCTCTTCAATCGAAAGTTGTGCGATTGATGGGGAAATCACCGATTTTGAAGCTGTGTCAAATCCATTATTCTTGCACGCACAACAATATTCCAATAAAACAATTGAACATATAAGAATCAAGGAAATAAAATATGTTTTGCATCTAACATTGTTTCAATTTACTTTCTCATAACATAAAATTCAAACATATATAATTTTCACCCTAAAATGGCTAAATGTGGATTCTAGGAAAAATTTTGCTAGAGTTTCCCCTTGTATTTTCACTTTAATAAGTTTCCAACAATTCAAATCAAATCATACACATAGAAGAATGAAATAAATGTTTAAAATAAAAGGTATGGATCAAGTGATACAACCCTTTGAGCTAGAAATCTCGGGATATAAAAAAGAAAATGAAATCTATCTAAATAAAGGAAATTTGTACATCCTAATGATTTTATCAGCGTAAATCTTACCTTTGCAGCATGCTTATTTCATAACTATTTTTTCTGAGAGAGTTACCAAACTTGATTGGCTTATTATCAAGAGTTTCATTTTCTTTCACTTCACAACCAACAATGAGTTGAGTTACATGCAACATTTAGAAGTGAAGTAAATCATTCTGATCCAACTCCTTTCAATTTTTTCAACCGTCAGTATTACAATAGCCAACGATATCACATTTTGTTGAATTAAAATGTTTCAACACCAAGAAAAGAGAAAACTCGTGGAGATAACAATCCCAAGTCTATTTTTAACTTCCAACAATTAAATAAATTACCAAAATCGATTTCATTCGTAGCCATCACTAATTTTTGCATAAATCTCAAAAATAGAATACCCACTTCGATATTTCATTTCAAATGCTTAAATAATTTACTAAAATCAATTTTATTCACATTCCATGCTTATTTTTTCCAAAAATATAAAAGATAAAATACCCAAATCAATTTTTCATTACCATGCAGTTAAATAATTTTTAAAAATTGATTTCATTCACAACCAAAGACTTATTTTTGTAAAAATATCAAAAATAGAATACCCAAATCAATTTTTCATTACCATTAGTTAAATAATTTACCAAAATCAATTTCATTCACAGCTAGAAATTATTTTTTTGTAAAAATCTCAAAGATAGAATACCCAAATCAATTTTTCATTACCAACAGTTTAATAATTTACTAAAAGTGATTTCATTCACAACCAACAATTTTTTTTTGCAAAAATCTCAAAGATAGAATACCCAAATCAATTTTTCATTTCCATCAGTTAAATAATTTATCAAAATCAATTTCATTCACAACCAACACTTTTGTTTTTGCAAAAATCTCAAAAATAGAGTACCCACTACCACCAAAATTATGCAACAAACAAAATCAAACAAGGAACTACATTCCTGAAATTTTCTTCACATTGTAACCACAAACAAAAATGGAGAAAGAAGAGAGACCCATCAAATTATAAATCAAAACAAAGGGGAGAAAGGAAGAAAACCCTTTCATGCAAGTTTATTTTATTTTATTTTATTTTCCTCCAATCCAGCTGAAAACCCTAGCCAATTTTTTCTAGGTACTTAAGCTCAAGCTTCTTCTACCCATCACACTTCCACAATGCACACTTCAATTGAAATAAAAGGGCTCTAAATAAAAATGCCTCCACCCTCACATACGGAAAAAAATTTAGTAGAGTGACACCAAGGTGGGAGCTCTCTCACAAGTTGAATGCCAAATGAAACTCAATATTCCCATTCTTTTCTATTTTCTCCACATAATCTGAGAAACCCTAGCTCACATTTACTCTCCTTACCCACCATCTGCTAATTGGATGGTGAGAGAAGTCTCATGCCCTTGTGGGTGGGGGACTCTTTATTTTCTTTTTTAATTAAAATTTGCATATTCAAATAGTAGTCTAAGTCTCCCCAAATTTGTGTGGGTTTCCACAAATTTGGATAAGGAATAATTAAAACATTAACGACATTGTGGAACTCAATGCCACTTTATGATTGAATCTATAACAATAATACCTTTAGAAAAAAATTATACCTTTACGGTGTTCAATCACCATGATTTTAATTTTGAAGTCATATAATATTAAATCGAACATTTCTTATCAATTGAATCAGGGTGGTATTATGTCAAATTAAATTCGATCTCCATAGTCATAAAGTATCTAGCACAATGACACAATTTGAACAATAAACAAGGTTAAAGTAATAAAACAAATTGCATAGTATAATACCAATTGATAGTATTTAGTTATTTGAGTACTTAATTTTTATTTAATTAATTAAAAAACTAAGTACCGTCAACCATAAAAATATTTAATTAATCAAATAAACATGAATTTTTTGTTATTTTATATTTATCAGTCAATTAAATTGTTGATAATAAATTATTAAAATTAGCGGGATGTTAACACTCTTGGTGTGAGATCACCCAAAAATATCCCTCCACAACATTTTAGGACACTTTTTTAACCTTTTACACTCTTTTACATCAGGTGCACACTTTCCTTTTACACACTTTTACATACTTATGCAATTTTTTTCATATACACGACTTTGACTACTCATTCTCCCCTCTTTTACAAGTTTGTTTTTAATATGAAACCAGAAGCAACAACAACAATAAAAATCACATGTAAAACACAAATGCATACACCCCTAAGGTCAATTTTTCTTCCTATTTTCCACGCTTCACTTTTTCACTCATTTCATACAAAAACTTGTCCACTTGCACGCTTCTCACTACACGCTCTACGGGATCCTGTGGTACACATCTCCTATCTATTTTATGTTATCGAGTATTAAACCAACAACATAAAGTGGGGGAAAATGTAAACACTAAATTAGGTAGTTGGGTATATTTCTAGGTCCTAAAATCATATTGGCATTCATATGATTCCGAAGCAATAAAAGTAGTAATTGATGACCATCTTTGGCCTTTTTACTTCCTTTATTTTTTTGTCTTATTTCTTACACACCCTACAACCCGAGTCGATTTTACTTGATTTATCTTTTATGTCTCTAGACACCATCACCCAAATAGGATAGTGGCTCCTAGGTGCCCCCGACCCTTTCTACCTTACTCACTTATTTTGAGTCTCTTTTATATTTTAGGCATCTTTCTAACTTATGGGCTAGCCTTCTAGTTTTCAATTAAAAATTCAAATAAGTGAATCATTATTTCACCTATTTATTATATCATTTCTTTGAAGTGTTGACGAAACAAATAGGGTAATGGGCATAGGAGGAATACTTGTTCAAATGCGGGTTGATGGGTTATTGCGCATGTATGACTTCCGAATCCACAACTAATTGTGAGAATTTCCTTTTGGATAGGAGGAACTACTTGTAATGCAAAGCAAGACCACCAAAAGGAATTAAACAATATGGGTAGTGAACTGCTTAGCATATGCTAGATCCGGGAAGTGTGATACTTCCTAGATGGCTATCAGTCCACTATTTTAAACAATTTAATGTTGTAAACAAAGTAAATCCTATTGTAATTTGAAATGATTTAGGTATCTCACTTAAAACACAATAAGAAATAGATCTAATCTAACAGGCTAAGATAGAATAGAATCCAAAGGTCAAATGATTGGTTCTAGGTTCTACAAGTTTGACAGAGGTCTCGGGTAGATCACAGGTGGATGAGGGTGAGATTAAATTTGGTGGGTAGGTCTTTGTTACGGGCTATATGGGCAAATACGAGACCGATGTCGATTAAGGGTGACCGATGGCGGTTAGATGTAACCGGTGCTAGCTCATCGTGGAAATATGGAAATGCCAACGAAACAAGCTTTGGGTCTCCTTTGTGATTGCACAAAGGACTTTGGTTAGTCGGGATGAGATATTGGGTGACTGGTGTAGGCTTTAGCGAGGTTTTTAATGGGTATATGGAGGTGGAAATGTTGGAGAAGGTCAATAAGTGGCTAGGTAAAAAATAGATGATAAAATTATGATGAAATGAAATAAACTAGAAAAGTATGATGTTATGCTTACTTGGATTCCAGTCCTAAATGCCTGTGACTAAGGGATGGAGGTGCTGATGAGAGGTTTGAAGGTTGCAAGTGATCACCAATTGAATGAAATATTCTGAATGGACTGCATGTACATTCCTCTTTGCTTGGTTAGACCAGATCATGGTTGGGATGGCTATGTAGGAAAAGATGTTTGATCTCCTTCCTTGCATTTGGATTCTCACTAGAATTTTCCCTCTGAAGATGTGTTATCTCTCTAAGATGTGTTAATGCTCCAACCTTCTACTTCTTGCTTCCAACTTCTAACCTTTAACCTTGAGAATAAGGTTGTTTTGGGGTTAAAAGGGTAACCGATTTGCATGGTTTCGGCTTAACCGGCGACGGTTAGGGGTAATCGGCGCGTCGGTCGGTGGCATTTCTTAGGTTTACAAAACTAGGGAGATCCTCTTGATCTCCTTAGATCTCGTGTTGTTAACCCACGATTAGTCTGGGAGCTTCTTGTGAGCATGTGGGAATATGGTTATAGGGAATGTAGGCATTCATTATTAGGGTTCGGGTAAGTCTTAGTTAGTTATGGAAACTTACTAAGAACAGGTCTTAGGTTGAGTTGGCTTGGTGAGGTGTCTAAGTGAACTATATGTGTGGATATTATTTAAAATAAGATATTTAAATAATAAATATAGTGAGGATAATGCATTAATTTAATTAAATTAATTAAATTAATATTAGTGGGGTGAAGGGGGCCATGGCTAGGTGAATGTGATGAAGGGTGCTTATTCGTCGAGGGACCAAAGGGGAGTGTGACCTAATTTTAGTGTCTACATTTTGCCCCTTTTTGTTGCGTAGCTTGTATTGGTAAGAGACGTTAACAAAAATAAGATATGGTTACCCCATGTTTGGGTGGAGGTGATCCCCCTCAAACCAGGAACTGATGAGGCCGAAGGCAGAATCAGTGAGCGGGTTGATAAAAAGGTGAATGTGAGGAAAAGGTAGGTGGGCACAGGGAAAAAGGGTAAAAAGTCTACTCAGGCCATTCTAGGTAATGGGTGCAGGTCAAAGGTAAAGAATAGTCTAACACATGAATACGTATAAACTGCAACACGCTACCGGGTTGAAGAGTAGGCAAACTCTACATCATCTAAGGTCGATAGGTTTATCCAAACAAGGTTGAAGTGATTCCATTATCCAAGGTATAGGATATGGTCAGGAAACACGACATAGGTCAGGTGTAGGAATGTTTAGGTATGTTCCGGTACACCAAGGGTTGGGTCAGGATAAACAGTCATGGCAATAGGCTAGGTAAGGTCATTAGGTCAACAACACAAGTAACAATTCCATAGGGTATAGTGAACACATGAGGTCAAAGGTCACTAGCGATGGTCCAGGTCCAAATAGCTAGGTCACAGCATGGGTAAGGCCAAGGTAGGGGTAAAATAATGAGTCCCCAAAGGAGGACAAAGGGAGGTAGGAAATGAGGAGGTCAGGAAAGGTAAGGTAAATGGGTTTGGTAAAGGTGGGGTTGGGTAAAGGATCAGGGTGAAGGGTGGGGTAAAAGGGAAAAAGGGAAGGCAATGTGCAGGTGAGGGTGACCGATTTCGGTCATGGATAACTGACGTTGGTATATGGAAACCGAAAATGGTTAGGTAGGGCAATGTACATGTGATGTTTTTCAAATGGTAGCGCGTCGGTTAGGTCGGGTTGGTTATAAAAATAAAAAAATCCACATTTTTTTGGTATTCATTTGTTATTTGTGAAGTGAGAAAATGACAAAAAGGGAGAAAAAAGAAAGAAAAGTGTCTAGAGGAAATGGGACAGTGAGCTAGTAGTGTGATTGGATGAGGGTTTGGTTGGTGAGCAGTGGGTCCACGAGATTAGGGAAAGAGATTCGATTGATCAGAGGTTGTGGTTAGCTATTCGGTGATGGTAGAGGCTAGAGAGGGATCGGGCGGGCCACCGGTATAGTGGCTAGATGTGCCACCGAGATGGCGGCAGCGCGACGAGGTAAGTGCCCTACTCTACATTGTGGATTTGATAGATTAGAGGAGTAGAGTATTATTATTTGTAGGTTTTTGTTGTTTTTTGGTTTTAGTGGGTGGGTAAAAATTAATTTTGGGTATGGGGGAATAGTGATCAAAAAGGGAGGGGGAGGGTAGTAAATGGTATAGGTGGGGTGGTTAGAGGTCCATGGGTAGTTTAGGTCATTGTATTAGGGAAAAAGGGGCATGGGGAGGTTTTTAGAAAAGGGGGTTTTGGGAAGTCACGGGTTTTTCCGCGATAGTGATCGGCATCGGTCAAGTGTGGCCGGCATCGGTTGGGTGGAACTGGTATCGGTCACCAAACAGGTGACCGATGCTAATTAAGGGGTAACCGTGGTCGGTAAGGGTGAACCGGTATCGGTCACCAAGTAGGTGACCAATGTTGGTTTAAGGGTGATCGAGTCGGTTAGGATGAACCGGTATCGGTCAGGATTTTAGGCACAAGGGTGCAAAAAATGATGTGGGCTAGGTAGTTGAGATGGGTAAGGTGAAAATAGGGTGGAGGGTAATGATAATTGGTGAATATGGTCATGGTAAAGGTAAATTAATGTTGTGTTTGTATTAGATGCAGGAGAGTGTAGTTACATATGTGAGACGGGGTTCCACGCCACTATTGGTGACAGGTGTGTGATGCAACAACCCGTTGGAGCTGCAACATGTGGAGGCAGTGGGCTTGAGTGGGGTTCGTCACTTACTGATGACATGTTGTTCAAGCCCATCTTGATGGTCATGCTCGTCGATAGATGGGATCTCGCGACTAACACGTTCCACCTGCTGATGGGTGAGATGACTATCACCTTGGATGATGTGTTCCATATTTTACGATTACCCATATTGGGTAACCGGTGTACTCTATCTCCTTTGAGGCCTTAGAGGAGTTGATTGGGATTGTTTTTGTCGAGGAGCGGCTGATCTAAGATTCTATAGTGCCAGTTTAAGCTATGGAAAGATGTACCTAGTCTATCTGGATGAGACGAGGCTAGTGGTTCTGTTGATGGAGGTAGTGTGCTGCTATGCACTTCCAAATGCAGAGGGTGGATGATTTCCCTAATCACTGATGGGGTTACTCCACGATATGATGGTGCATGAGACACACTTTACCTGGCACCATAATTCTTGGTGTAGCTATACAAAGAGCTATGGGCATATGGGTGGTTGCGTAGGTTTAGCCTATGTTGTACATTTATACTACACTGCTGGGCATACAAGCACATAGTGTGCGTGTGACCTATAGGGATGCCCTGAGCAGATGCATTCCCACCTAGATTTGTGTGGGTGGGATACAGGAGATGGGTTCCGGTGATAGGAGACTAGAGATCAGACAGGCCGACACATGATGTGGCCCATTTTCGGTAATTCTTGGAGGGATTATCTGGAGTAGACATTATATGGAGGTCATTGTTATCCAAAATTCACCCTCATAGGTAATTTTGATAACATGCATCAAATTATTCAGCCCAGCAAGTAAATTGATTGAGGCCCAAATCATGTTTTGGGGTCCCATCGGCCTTTTCTAACTCTCCCATCCAAGAAGAAATCCCAACGAGTTAGAAAAATGGAAAAAAATGGAAAAATAAGGTTGCGGGACTATTTTAAAGCATTTTGGGTTGTGCCGCTTTACCATACCAAGCTTGGGGCCAAAAAAGGAGGAGCAAAGAAAATCGGCTAAGTCGAGACATTTTTGTCCCAGGCAGTCCGTGAGAGCGATTCGGATGTTGGGACGTGAGGGACACGAAAATGAATCAGCCCAAAGCAAGGAAAATCATCGAAGTTTTGTTTTTGCATGGTTTGGGACATCCGAGGCCAAAAGTATGCGGGGGATGCGAATCGGCCGGTTTGCCGAAAGATACCATTTCTTACAGTGGCATTTAGGCGATTCAAAGATATTCGTCCCAGATAGCTAGAACAAAAGTACACGAGGGGCGTGAAAAGTGAATCGCCAAAAGCAAGGAAAATCGTCTAAGTCTTGTTTCACGCGGTTTGGGACAGCCGAGACAAAAATTTGGCGCGTGGGGCGTGAATCGGCCGGTTTATAGAAAAACTGACCCATTTCGGGCGGTTCGAGAGATATTTGTCCCGAGCGATCCAAGGACAATTGGGACAAAGGTATGCGCGGGGCGTGTGAGGCGTGAAAAGGTGAAAAGGCCACCAAAGAGACAAGGAAGGCTGGAAGAGTGGAGGCGGAGGAAAATTTGGAAATTTGGCTAAGTGTTTCACTAAAAATCCAAAAGGAGTGTTTTGGCCAGATTTCGCCTATGGCCAACGAATCGGGTCATGCCACATGTCACAAAGGCTCGAGGGTGGAGTGTGAGGGAAAATTAGAATTTTTCCAAAGTTTTTGTGTAAAAGAGGAAATGCTCGCGAGGGCCTACGTCTAATCGCGCCGCCACGTGTCATCACCTCATCGGCCCGGCGTGGAAAATTTTGAAAAATTTTCCAAAGGCAAAAATGAAGTAAAATGGAGCGGGATGAGCTGCGGATAATATGAACATGCCACGTGGCACAAGTGGTAGAGCGCAGGGGAAAATTTGAAAAAAATCAAAGACCAAACGGGTAAAAATTTAAACTTTTTGCCCGCCGATCCGAATTTGGTGCATTTTGCCTAAATCTTCAAATCGCCATATCTTTCGATCCGGAGCTCGTATTTCCGTGTTCTTTATATCAATGGAAAGCTGGTGAAATTCTCTACATGATTTGGGGTCAATTTTGCATTTTGGTTCATTTTGGAGAGAGAAAATCAAGAAACATCTCTGGCACGTGGTAATGGCCAGAAATGACGTTTCAACAACTAGTTTTAATGCAACATGGGTCGCATTCTTCTTGACATGGCCAAAATGTCGTGGCATGGGTCTATAAGGATGCCCATGCTATTTTAATGCATCTTCATTCATTGAGGAATGGCTCCCACGTTTTTACATGTTTTCTCTCTCCTATGTTCAACCCATGCATGGTAAAATGCAAGCCGATTTGGCTCATTTTTGGGGGAGCATTTCTTTGATATGCAAGCTTCTTCTTTCACCTTCAATAGTGATTTTGCAAGTATCGACCTCTTGATGGTTGTAACAGGTTTTCTTCCTTTTGATGTTGTAATGCAAGGATTTTGACAGAAGGAAATGACAATACGGACTGCGTGATCGGTTTTCCTTTCCTTTGGAGGCATGTGATGTTTGCCTCATTTCATATTTTAGTTACATCTTATCAGTTTTTGCATGATGTTTATGTTGCATTCCATGATCTGTGTCTATCTGCAGAACTAGAAGTGTTCACCACTCCTCCTTTGGTGCATCACCTATTAGTTTAGTTTCAATTTTTACTTTCTATCTCTCGTCTCCTTGGAATTTAGAGTAGGATTAGGATTCAAACCTCTACAATTGTGCAAATAATAGATCTAATCAAAGGATTTTGAGGAACCAAATTACCTCTAATCTAGAGATTCCTCTCTCATTTTGCAAGTCCCAAACTTGGAGAGAGGTTTCAATGTTGTGCAATCACATTTTGGATGCTAGTATGATCAAACTAGAAATCATCAACATCCGATGGGAGTGCTTTGTGAATTTGCACTAACATCATATCTAGGATTCCCCTCATATAGGAATATGCATGAGAAGCTAGTGAGCTCCATATAGAGAGGTGGATACGGGGCTATCGTGCTGGGGAGGATGAGATGATCCCGATAGGCAGTCTCGATGGTAGTTCGGGATTTTACAGGACATTCCTCCGCCCTTCCCATAGTATCAGAGAGATGATGTGGAGAGGCCCCTACCTCTACCCCTTACCCTACAGTTCCCACATGGGAGGAGGAGCAGCCGGTGGATCGGTAGATAGATGACACCGGATTTATAGACAGTACAGAAATGGTGGGAAGCTCAATTACGAGCCATACTACCCCAGATCGGGGCAGCCAGATCTAGCTACTATTATAAAGGTGCAAAGAGACACCCTATAGGGGTATGTAGCTACACCGATTACCCAGTTAGGTATCTTTGTAGACATAGGCTGGAGGATTCGGAGGTAGAAGTAGCAGAGATAAACATACAAGTGGCGATCTGCCAGACCTAGATGGCGAGATGGAGGAGATGGAGGAGATGGAGATGGTCAAGGGGATGGTCGGTGGCGGCCTTACAAGATCGGTGGTAGATTTATAGGGCCATTTTCCAAAGCCCATGCATAGATTAGGGCCTTACAGGCCCAGATATAAGCACAAGGGAAGAGGGCACCACCACAGGCACCGGGAGTAGGTCCTAGTTCACAAACGAGGTGTAGGGAAAGTTTTGCGGGGCGTGTGGGCAAATGAGACCTATGGGACCACCACATAACATGCATGTATCCACATTACAGGATGCCCTAGGTGAGGCAAGATATTATCAGGACCAACTTATAGTGGTGGGACAGATTTCATATCTATGGCATGTACAAGGAATAACAGTGTCCATTGAGAGGAGGAGATCCCACACTCATAGTATAGAGAGCATAGGAGGTCAATCTATTTGCTCTAAGGCCCAATTAGGGAGAGGCTACCAAGGCACGGTGACCAGCTCTAGGTGAGGTGCCAACAGGGGACACGGGAGGTCGCAGGTACATGTGACACAAAAATGGAGGACATCTAGCGAGATACCCGATATTTGGTCACCTGGTTTTGATGTATACTAGTTATTATTTTCATACAAATACCGGCTGTGTGTGCCAAGATAGTGAGTATGTACGAGTGATTTGTATATTTGGAGCATATATCGGCTGCGTGCTAAAGACATTTTGTATTGATTCATTATTTTTGTATATATGAGACCAGCCTACATGGCGATGACATTTGATATTATATATCGGCTGCACGTGCTAACATTTTTAGATGATGGACATGATGAGATAGGAATGTATATCGAGATACACATTTATTGATTTATATGATGAGATACATGGTATTTTGTGATTTGTTGATGTGTTTATGAGATATTGGTTTATGGCTTGTGGTAGATGAGATATGGATTTGTTGTTTTGATTATGGATGGAAATTAGGTGAATTAGGCATGATGAGGTCGGGTCGGTCTAGGCATGGATTGAGTCGATTGGTTAGGCATGGTTGAGTTAGGTTTGGCTAGGCATGGTTGAGTTAGGTCGATTAGGCATGGTTGAGTCAGGTGTGGTTAGGCATGGTTGAGTTAGGTTTGGCTAGGCATGGTTGAGTTAGGTTAGTTAGGCATGGTTGAGTCAGGTTTATTTAGGCATGGTTGAGTCAGGTTGGTTAGGCATGGTTGTGTTGAAAGTAGGTGAAGTTGTGATTCATTATTTTTCAATGAATGATATTATGGGTCATACGTGAGATGTGGTATAATCTATGCATAGTGATGATAGAGAAATGGTAGGTGTAATAAATGTATAAAATATGAAGCAACTTGTTATGTATGTGGTTTAATTTCCAATTTTGTATATAAAAGGGAAACTAAGTAAGGTGTGATGTAATAGTGGGGAACGTGAAAGATGAATTGTTTAGGGTAGAGGATGGCCAAGCTAACCTCCAAGGGCCCCATGCCCTTGGAGTGCTGCCTACATAGTCCCAGGGAAAAGGGACCTCAAGCCGATGTAGTTCTCTCATAATCTAGGGAAGAAAATGAGGAGGATTTAGATCTGCTAGGTGTGGGTAGATTATAGGAAAATGATGTAGGAGGGGGCGATTGTGGTGAAAGAAGGAGATCTACCCCAAAAGTAAGTGTCAAGGACCAAGTCCTGTATAAGGTGATCGAACGTAAAAAAATATGGTCAAAAGATAAAAGGGGGCAATAAAGCCACCTGATTGGGTAGGATCATACCGAGTAGATCATACCTTGGAGGAGGTGATGAACATAAGACCCTAAAGACATTGCATGATAGATTGTTCTACGGTGAAAAGTAGTCACATGATCACCAAATGTCTAAGTTCCAAGAAGTCCCTTGAGGCAGTAGGAAATGAGAGTGGGCATGGTTCAAAGGGTGAAGAGTAGGTAATTTTTATATGGTATGAGGTAGCATGCACTTCGGGCAAGAGATACGAGGTCACAATGGGCAAGTCCATGACAAAAAGATTGAGTGTTTTAACTTATATTTGAGATAGAATGATCGATACGGGAAGCCTATGTGGGAAAAATTGAACTCCTTGAGGTCTTCATGAAGGCGATCGATGCGGGAAACTTTGGTTGCTCTCATTGTTTTTTTATTTGAAGAGATTTACATAGTTGTCCTTTGTGGGAGCATTCTATTTATAGTAGCAATTGTCAAGAGCAATATGTCCGTTTGAGGGAGTCATCTTTTTATTAGAATTTTGACTCAAGGAGTTTGGTCCCATTGTGAGGTCTTTGTAGTCATGGACAAGACCAAGGTGAAAGATAGGACTCTTGTTCAAAGGGCAAGGTGAAACAACCATGGGATCTCATCTAAAGGTAGATGAAAAGTATCCATGAGAATCATGCTATGTGCAAAGTCTTTGTGGTGCACATATTTAAGAGAAGATAACAAGTGACAGGTACTCACATGATTCTTGTTTAATCATTAGGGCGGTGTATGGAATGGGTAGCACTCAATAGATGATCTTGGAAAGAGACAAAGGGTAAGGTAGGATGACAAGTCAACAATAGAATGGTCGAAGATGCAAGGCTTTAAGGGGCTCAAGTTTAGGTTTACCATCAAGAGAAGATAAACGATAAGCACATGATGCATAGGTATGAGTCACGATGTCTGGTCCAAGCCAATTAGGAGAAAAATTTCCCCATTTACTTTTTTCTGCTTTGGTTACGTGTTGATTTTCTTTCAAGACAAGGTCACTAACTTGGAAGGTTCGTTCATGAACACGTTTGTCATAAGCATGTTTGATACATTGTTGGTAAACTTGAAGGTGATCCAGAGCGTTAAGATGACGTTCATCTAATAACTCTAGTTGTGCTAAATGGTCTTGATGAAAGTCATCATCAGTGAGCATGTCATGGAGAGAAATATGGAGTGAGGGGATCTAGACTTTGAGAGGCAAAACAGCCTCTATATCGTAGACCAGAGAAAATGGTGTGGCCACAGTGGAAGTGCGAATACTAGTGTGGTATGCCCACAAGGCAAAAGGAATGTGCGTATGCCAATCCTTCCTAGTATCGTCAACCACTTTCATGAGAATTTTGTTGAGGGTTTTGTTAGTGGATTCGGCTTGGCTATTGGTTTGTGGGTAATAAGGTGATGAGAAACTAAGCTGAATGCCAAAGGTGTCACAAAGTTTTTGCAATGTTTTGTTTTTGAATTTTTTTCCATTGTCAGTGATGAGGCGATGAGGAACACCAAAGCGAAAAATGATGTGGTGGTTAATGAACTCACATATTTTCTTAGCTTTCATGGAGATGAGTGGTATGGCTTCCACCCATTTTGTGTAGTATTCGGTAGTAGTGATGATCCATTGATGGTGTTGGGAAGAATGGGGATTGATTTCTCCAACAAGATCCAAACCCCATTGAGAGAATGGTCAAAGGTCGCGAGCGACCTATAAAGCGAATCGGGTGTATAATGAATATTGGAATGTTGTTGGAATTTTACACAACATTTGACGTAGTCACAACAATCATGGTTAAGGGTCATCCAAATAATAGCCTAGGCAAAGAATATGCTTAGCAACAAAGAAGGCCACTAAAGTGACCTCCACATATGCCATGATGAACCTCCTTAATGGTATAAGGAATTTCAGAACTTGTGAGGCATCATAATAGAATACCATCAAAGCCACGCTTATAGAGGAGGCCCCCCAGAATAACGTAACGAGAGACCTTTTTAAGGAAGGTGTGTTGTCCATTACGGATTAGATCAGGACGTAAGATGGAGAGAGAAAGGTATTTCGAGTATTGTATATACCACAGGTCACTCAGGTCAGGGGTAGCAGTTCCGATCGAGTAAACATCGTGAGGTAAATAAGAAGGTGATTGGAGGCATTGTACGGTGACAAAGATTGTAGAATCAGCGGGTGAAGCGGGTATTTGGGAAGCTAAGCAAGCCATGGTATCTACAAATTTGTTGGTTGAACGTGGGATGGTTTGAAGGGTGTAACGATCAAAGGTGGTCAAAAGTATGTCTACATGATGTTTATACTTTTGAAGTATCTCGTTACGACATTGGTACAAACCATTGACTTAGTTCACAACCAATTGAGAATCACCAAAGATGTTGATCGATCCGACATCTAGGGCATAGGTGGCTTAGAGACCCGATCAGACGAGTGCTTCGTATTCAGCAATATTGTTGGTGCATTCGAAATCTAGTTTGAAAGAAAAAGACATGGGTTCACCATCAAGTGGAATGAGGATAATACCAGCCCCGTCCCCACGCCGACACTTAGAACCATCGAGAAAGAGTGTCATTTTATGATGCCAGCTTCAACTACCACTTTAGACCAAGAAACAACCTAGGAAAAATTATGGGATAATTTTTTTGTTTTGATTAGGAGAGTCTACAACTAAGTTGCAAGACACTAGTTTGAAACTAAATAGGTTCTAGAATAGATTCTGATTAACCAAACACAAGATTTCCATTTTTATCTTATAACAAGTTTACAAGGCTCCAATTTTTTTGGGTTACATGTTTTACTTAAGTTCGTGGAGCAAAACTCCCATGCCTGCTCTCAAACAGGCCTAGAAGTTTAACTAGATTTTTCACATATTTAGAGTTATCAAAACTTTCCTAAAATAGGCTCATTGGGTAGGAAATTTCCTCACATTTCCAACCATATACACTAGTCCTCCTAACTCCTTGTAAACCTCAAGTTATGGTCAAGGGCGGAGTAAACCTCAAGTTATACCAAGTTTCAATTTTCCTAAGGAAAATTTTCCTCCGTGCCTCCGCGCTTGCCCAAATGGCCACATGGCGCCTTGTAATTGGCCACGGGCCAACGGAGAGAATTTGGATTTTTCACCCAAGGGGTTAAATGGTTAAAATAATTACGTGGACCCACATGCCCATGGGGACATGTGTCATCACCCCATTGGCTGCGGGGGTGCGGGGATGCGGAGAAAACAAAGAAATTTTTCCAAAGGGGCAAAAGTTAAAGTTTTCAATTCTTAACCCGCGGGCCCTCCCTGCCATGTGTCAGCACGTGATTGGTGCGGGGAAGCGAGTTGTGGGGAAATTTTTGAAAATTTTCCAAAGGAATTTTTTTCAAAAAGTCTAAATTTTCAATTTGAACCCGCGTACCCTCCCTGCCATGTGTCAGCACGTGATTGGTTGGGGGCCACAGGCTGCGGGGAAAATTGGTAAAATTTTCCTAAGGAAAAATTTTCAAAAAAGATAGAGTTTTCAAAAAGTCCGCCCCTCCAAGATGTCATGTGGCATCATCTGATTGGATAAGAGGATGGTGGGGTGGCGAGAATTTTCTTGAAAATTTTTCCCGCACTAAAATTAAAAAATTTCTAAGTTATATTAATTCTTTTTTTTTTTTTTGGATGGCCATTTTGAATTAAAACTTCAAATGGCCATAACTTTTGATTAGGAACTCCATTTTGTGAAAACGAGGACTTTCCGCAAATAACTCGGAGTCCTCTTTGCATAAAAATCATCAATTTAGGTTTTTGATAATTTTTTAGGGTTAATTTTAAGAAAATGATCTCAGACTTTAAATTAAAAACTCGCAATTTTTCCAACTATCAATTTGATAAAATTTGAACTCCTCCTTCCTCAACATGTTAAAGGACATGGAGGACTAGTATAGGGAGGTTTATAGAGATTTAGTGAATTCAATTAGTTCATTTATAGAAGTTTACAATTTTACGATAGTTGACGGCAAAAACTACCATGCAAGTTCCGAATTGAAATTCTTTGAGTTTTAGAGATTTATTCTTAACTTTTTTAGTGAATTTGGATTCATCAAGTCTTCCTAAGTATAAATTTAAAGTTTCATGATTTATTGTTGAGTATAAAGTCAAACTATTCATTTTATTTTAAAAAAAAGATGTCAAATTATGATCTTAAAACCGAGTTCTCTTCTCCACGAATTTACAATTTATTTTGCAATTTTCAATTAAGGAAAACATATCCATTTCATTTCTAAAACATGCATTTGATTCAACAAGGACATGTATATAGTATGCAATGTTGATTTCTAACTTTTATCAACTCATTTCAAAGATCCAAGTCTTCTTTTTTATATGTTTTCTCTTTCCAAAATGCAATTGAAAATTTAACAGTCATGTGATTTCCAAGATAACATTCAATTGGGAAAGTAATGTATTTCATTCATCTATATCCAACAATGATATTGCAACAAGGTATATCAAGAGTACTTGATTTCCTTTATTGAATTTAAACAATTTTACAATGAACTCCTTTCTTTACATTTCAATTTGAAACTCACAAACTGTATCATATTCTTTTTTTTTTCAAACAGAAAGGAAAGTGACTCTTTCTCATTTCAAATACAAAACATAGGATATCATTTACATTTCACAATCAATTACAACTTTCAAATTACAAGGTGTAGACACCTATAATTACACCCAAGCAATTTAAATACTTAAATTGTGCTAATTATCCCCTTTCTCACAAATCAATGACATGTCGTCAAAAGAACTCATTATCCCTCATATCATCATTAATTAATTACACTAAGCTAATTAATTAAGTTTCCTATCCAACAAATACCCTAATTAATGACCTTCCATTAATAAATCACCCCTTCTACCTAGACTAATTAATTATTATTAATTAATTATATTTCCTTACATTTAACCAATAAATCAATATTTAATTGATTTAATCCCCTTATAATAGCCTAAATCATACTAATATTCCTCTAATTAGCTTCTATAAGCTTACATCTACCTATTAGTTAATCACCTTTAATTAATTAAAATACCCCACAACTCCCATGACTTGCTAAGCATGTATTAAACCCTTCTAAAGTAAGGTTACCTTTAATAAAGCAACCTTATCCATTCCTAATCATGTTTTACCTTTATCCCACATTCATGAGAATGTGTTGAATCCTTTATCCTTTGGGCTATATAAAGAGTCATCCACCTACCTTTTTACTTACACCTAAACTCCTTAGAGAGAAAATGAAAAGCATATAGCAAAGAGACTAAGAGTTTGCACCTTGTCCTTTTGAGAGTTCATCATCTTGAAGAGTTAAGCCTCTTTCTTAAAGTGCTTGGGTCATATGGGAGGTGTCAAAAGGGTCTTGTAGCCCAAATTTGATTAGCCCCCATTCCTAGGTTCTTGGAACATTAAGGACAACTATTTTGATAGCCATGGAGCTTACTTAGGTCTATTCATTTATTTGTTGTTAGAGAATAGAGGAGTTTAGATATTTAGCATTGTTATTTTCAAAGTTTGTATTTATGAATGCTAGCATCTAACCCTTGTTTAATTGTCATCATGATGGTGTTTATGCTTTGTTTTAGCTAAATTGTAGAACTATTTTAGGTGGTAGTTCTTGCTTCATTTGATTTAGCATTAAGCAAAATATACATGCACATATTTTTCACGCCTAGTGGGACTTACTCCATTGTTCTTTGCACTTAATTTCAAGTTTTTGTAGTTAAGTTTTATTTTTGGTTACTAACCCTCTTTTATACATGTTGATCTAAATTTTTTGTTGAGTTTGCATGTGTTGGATCTTCCTTGTAGGTATAAAGGAGGTGAAATGCTGTCAAAATTGGAATTGATGGGAAAATTTCAAAATTTCTCCATGTTTTCATTTTTAGAGCTTACTTTTTCAACATTTTACATGCTAGTTTTGTCAATTTCTTGAAAATTTTCAATTCTTGAGCATGTAGGTTAGTGTTTGATAGTGCTAAGTCTTCTATTTACATATTAATGTGGTGGGTTACTATCAAAATTTAATCTTGGTGAGAAAATTTCAATATTTCATCATGTTTTCATTTTTAGAGCTTACTTTTTCATCATTCTACATGCTAGTTTTGTCAATTTCTTGAAAATCTTAAATTCTTGAGCATGTATGTTAATGTTTGATAGCATTGAGTCTTCTATTCATATATTAATGTGATGGGTTGTTTTCAAAATTGAATCTTGGTTGGAAAAATTTGCCCATTTTACAGATTAAGGGATGTTTTTTTGACATTTTTGAGTGCATGTCAAGTGCATACCCATGAGCATAAGAGCATATGTGTAACCCATCTTCCGAAGGCCATAACTTTTTCTCCCAAACTCGAAATGACTCCATTTTTTTGTGTTGAAAAGGTATTGAAGTTAAATATGCAATGAAAACATAAATTTGGTATTTATACTTATAAAAATTTTAGGTTTTTCTGTTATTTTAAAACTGGTCATTTTCTAACATGTCAAATGTTTTGATAAATGTTGTATTTCCATGCTTACTCGATTTATACCAAAGCATGTGTATGCTCTTCTCTTGAACCTTTTGGTGATCTTAAGAATCAAAAACAACTTTGATCTCTATCTTGTTAACATTGGGATTAAACTTGGAAACGTGATTATTCATTTTGCTTAAGGGAATGAACCTTTTATAAAGCATTTTTCAATGGTCCTTTTATTTGAAGTTTTCCATTTCTATATAATTAGGATAAAGTTTGTGTATGCTATTCTCTTACACCTTAGGATGATTTTGAGAATCAAAAGCAACTTTAGTCTTCATTTTATAACATTTGGTAAATTGGAAAGTTCATCTTTCACTTTTGGTTTAAGGAATGAACCTTTTACAAAGTATTTTCCAATGGTCCTTTGATTTGAAGTTTTCCATTTCTATATAATTGGGATAAAGTTTGTGTATGCTCTTCTCTTGCACCTTAGGGTGATCTTGAGAATCAAAAGTAACTTTAGTCTTCATTTTATAACATTTGGTAAATTGGAAACTTCATCTTTCACTTTTGGTTTAATGGAATGAACATTTATCAAAAAATTTGTATGGTTCATTGATTGAAAAGATTTTATTTAATTTTTAGTTGGATTATTTGTTGTGTATGCTCTTCTCTTACATCCTTGGATGATCTTGAGAATCAAAAGCAACTTTTAATCCTCTTTTAAATAATGTGATTTTCTTGGAGAACTACTAACGCTTGAGTGCAGGACCTAAAAATGCTTGTCAAAGAAAGGAGGAACCAAAACAAAATCAAAAACTACTAATAAAGTTGTTATGTAGGTTGCCAAAAGGTGTTCAAGCAAACCACACCTAATTAAACAAGATAAAAATAACAACATATTCAAAACACTGTATTGCAGGTTTCGAAAAAGGGTATGCCCCTCTCCGCTCAACTGGAACATAACCCCTTTGGCATAACGCCTTAAGCTACAACAATGGGGGTGGTTCCAGAAACCCCAAAGTAGTCCACACAAGAGGGAACCTTGTGGACGAAACGGGAAGTGCTCCACACTACCTACTTGACTAGTGATTCCTTTGTGAGATAGCGTTACAAGTTTTCCGTTATGGCGACCCCAGTGATAGTACACGTAGACGCACTAGTTGCCTACTATTCTTGAAGGGGGTAAAGTAAAGCCGGGATACACCCAAACTAGTCAGTGTAACTTTTTGGGTAAATCGCACTCGCTCGTGGCAACTTTGTAACACCTAGGGCGAGAGAACCACATAGGAGAATATATTTTGTTCAAGAGCCCACTTTGACCATTTTAAAACAGTGTTGAGTTGTGAACCTTCTTTTTGAGAAACGTGTGATGTATTACTTTTGCCTATTTTTTACTTGCCTTAGGGCGAGGTGAAACTCTGCCAAGTGAGGCTATTATTTTTCATCTTTTTTTGATCTATTTCCTTCACATTCTTTTGACACTTTGTTGAGTAAAAGAAGGGTGACTACCTTTGTGTTACCAATCAACTGTTTCTCTCACTTTTATGTCAGTTTACGCCCATCCATGTTTCATGGTGGGTTAGTTAAACATCTAAAGTGTGCAGAGAGGTGTTTTCACGTCATTGGTAGCCATTGTGATCTTGATACCCATGTTAAGGTTGCCATTGTAGTTAGGTGTGGTTCATCACCGCAGACTTCCTTAGAAGAGTTAGCTTGTTTGTATCGTATCACTACAATTTTGATATTTACGTCTTGTTTCTTGTAAACTCGACATAAATACCTATATTGTATGGTTATGTTGCACACATTTTTAACTATTCCTACCTATAATTTTAGCTTTTTAGTTTGTTTCTATTATTACCTCGATTTCAAAGAGTGCTAGGTGTTACTATTTGTGCGTGTTATATCAATAACACCTCGATATCAATACTTCACTTTCTTGCAAAGTGGGTTAACATATCTTGGTGATATTGTTGTGTCATTCACAAATTGTAATTGGAACTTTTTGAGATATAGGTCTTAATCAAGTTTGAGCTCGCTCATCGTATATCTTGATTGGGAGATCGCATTGACTTCTTATTTTTACTTACGTTTTGTTCATTTCCTTGAACTTGGCATAAGTGAAAACATCTTGTTGATCATCTTTGCATCGCATTTTCATATGGTGTATTTCCTTGTTGATTGGATTTGGGTTTCACACTCATATGATTTTTCCTTGTGATTATTCATTCGAAAACTTATTTTCTAGACAATCCCTTTTTATCTCATCGATATTACGTCGTCATGATGTCTATTTTCTTTAGACCTTCTTCAAAAAATCATGCACGCATCCCCATACTTACACAATGTCTGGTTGGTTTTCCTTATGTTACCCAAATTGACATGTCACTTCCTTCCCTTTGAAGGAGTTCTATCACACTATCTAGATCTAGACATTTGTGCTTAAAACAGCGCCAAAAATGACTAACTATCGTGCGGTTCCCCATACTTACAAAAATACAAAACCTAGGTTCAGCAATTCAAATCATAGGATTCCCATCACAACTAAACCTCGTTTGGTTCTTCGTGCTAGAGAGCCCATACGAGTAACTCGTTCCCCACCTTCATCTCATAGTCGGTGGTATGATTTGGACACGTCTCGATCCTCAGAACTTCCCCATTTTAAGATACTAGAACAAGGGAATTTTTTTTTTTTTTTGATAATGTTCTTTGTTATGAATTATAAAATTCAAACACACGTTCAAGTTTTAATACTTGTTCTCTGCCCAAACAACATAGTTTGGATCACACAATTTCTTTTAAAACTAATGTTCCCTGTTCGCATATTTACAATATGGAACACACATTCAATGCCATTCAATCCTATAACATATTCTATATGCTGCTATAAATGACTCCAGGAACTGCCGATCTTCCATTTTCATGGCTCGGAGTTTCATCGATCCTTCATTTCATGACTTGGCAACAACCGATCCTTCATGTTTGTTTATGCATAGTATATTATATATACAAGTTCTCTTAACCGTTTCCGGTTATCGAGTGATCCATTTAAGAAGCCTATCGAATATCTATTACGATATATTCATCGACATCTTTTGCATCTTAAATTAAGTGATAAGGACAATGCAACCAGCACTTGCGATTTGGCCAAAGATTTTCATATGCTTTGCATGATCATATTCTTGGATGTGATACACATCAATGGAATACGTCCTTCACCTCGCTTCACTGTTATCTAGAATGGTCTTTCCTGGTTCCTACTAGTCCTCTCGATTTAAGGTCAGATTTAAACTTCCAATTTCCAACTAGTAATATGAACGAATATAGGAAGGCACTCCTGGTAACTAAAGATACACAGACATACGGTGTCATTCCCCACGACTCCGTGTGTCTAGTTATCTTTAGTATCCTGGAGTCACTCCGTATACCTGATCATACTCCTATCCCCTGCCAAGAACTTCACATTCAGCCTATGTATTCTTGATGTTTTAATTCGGGAGGGCATTGCAATATGTCAGCTGCAACATTGTGTCGTCATGAAGACCCCGTCTTCATGAAGACACCTTCTTTATAGCTGGCGTATGTCAATGTCCTACGGAATCCTCCCATCGAGAGTACACATCCTACTCAAGTGATTTGGATATGATCTTAATAATTAAGAATCAACTTTCAGCAACCATGCTGATCCCTTTATCCTCGTTCCCGTTACAGTTGTATATAGCTAAGAGAGACTAAATCATGTCCTTTAGCTTGCTATGCATCTTCTCCTTCATGCCGAAGGGCTGCATTTCTCTACTTGGTTCTCTTCTTAATCATTGGATTAAGCGGCCCATTACCGACGGACGTGATAAGTTTAACCTATTAAACTTTAACCAAGATTTTCCCAACTGTAACTAAATTCAGAATTCTAGCTTATTAGACGTCATTTAAACGAGGTCTAATTCCCAATAAATGTATTCATTTATTCTCCTTAACATTACATAGTTAAGGTCCATTAGTTATGGATATACTTATCCCATATCCTTTATTCTGAATTTAACATACGAGTTCATTAATAGAATTCGAAAGTGAAGTTCGATTACTCCGAAGTTAATTGATATTCATTAGCTACCCACTAATCCCGAATACCTATCAGATATGGAATCATATTCTTCCTAATCCTTTCTAATGTCAATTAAGAATTCATCTTTACCCAAGTATGAACTAATTGCACATTTCAACTTAAAAGTTGCAATAAGGTAAGAATAGATATCAATTCCCATTTAGCATCCATCCAAGGACAATTAAATAAATCCAAATCTAGAATAACATTATATTTCCAATTTAGCCAACAATATCAAATTGATATAATGATTAAAATATCACACGTGTATTTGTATTCATCAATTCATGTCATAATCCGTACATTTGCCAATCCGACTGAATGGACATTGTTTACATAAAACATCATTACAACTCATAGATAGAAGAATATACTTTCTTCTTTTACAACTCCTCAAAGAGGAATAAAAGTAAACAAATACAATTCATCTTCAACCAATCAAGAAGCATCGAAAAAACATCCATGTCTTCATTCTAATAAAATTCCATCTGTAAAATTACTTGCAGACGGTCGATTCATGAACCGAGCATATTAAGCACTTATCATTAAAATGAGGTGCTTCAACTAACTGTCTCAATAAAAGAACCCTACTTTTATGATACGACAGTAAGACATCAATCAAGAAATAGGCACAAAAAAAAAAGATCAGCATAACAACTGAACCATCAAAATATCATCACAATCAGCCAAAGAACTGCTGTCCCATTTTCCACATAACCGTTGCTGAGTTCCAAATTGCAGATATTTGAAAAGTTTAGAAATACAAGTAACATACTGCTGATATAACATACCGTTATCTTTTCCACACCTTTCATTAATAATAAATGCAAAGGTTGAAACTAACTGAAACGTAAACCCATTACCTTCCTTTCAGTTCATGCATCATATTAGATTCCAAGCAATCAAGCACAGACAAGAAAGCGAACAGCAATGCATATAGTTGCTCATATCTAAGCACTACAAAATTCGTTAATAATGATTACAAATTTTCAACTGTATGAAAGAAGAAAAGATCATTTTCCAAGTCATCCATCCACATTACTATCTCCTTCCTCATGACTGTCCTAAAAATGGAATTCAAACGAGACACAATCAAGATAACAGTTCAGAGTGAAACTTACAAAATCCATTCGAATTCACTTTCCGACAGCAAGAATAATTTCATTCATAATCAGCTTTAAATGAAAACAAGGAAGAATTTATCGTCCTTATCAATACTTCATTTAAATCAGGCTCATATGCATATCCAAGACAGGTTAGTATATCATCGTATTTATCATAGATCAAATAGTACAAGGATGCATACTATATATTTACCGTACTAGAAGAAACCATAATTCTTTCACTGTATGGTAAACCAGATAAACAGTTATACAATCATGCAATCAATTATTCACGTGATTTTCTAATTCTATGAATGCATTCCGTTCAAAATAAAATTTATTCATTGCTGTTACCTACAGCAAGTCCAATCATAATGCACAGTAAGACTTCAATGCTATTTCCAGAACTCAGACAGCTAATGAGAAGAATTCGTTCTTTAACTAATCCAATAAGAAAACAACCATTTTCTTCAACTTACTAAGAATTATTCATGCCGGTTTCATTTCTTCTAAATAACTATGCAAAATCAGAGACCACAAGAAACATTCAATTATTTCTTTTGTACAGAAAACTCAGCACTCAGAAACAATTTAAATGCCACTGTCCTCTCTACCGACTGAACTGGTAAAGTTCAATAAACCACCTGATTACTGATTTTACCAAATCAAAACAGCAGACAGAAGAAGAATTCCTTACCAATAAATGATTCTACCCGAATCCATTTTTCTATTCACAATGATGTACAGAACCCAAAAATGTGATTTTTCATCCAATAATAACCTTATTATTAAAAACCCACATAGGATATCAGATGCACAACAAAGTATAATCAAAACAGGTCCTACAGCAAGACAACTTCTCAAGCATTTCCTTCTTTGCACAGCAATCCAAGTAAAATGTGTTTTCACAAAGACAGTCAGAACTAAAAGGTCAAACAACATCAATGAAACACAACAAATCATCTAACCCCTTCAGCAAGAATCAACATGATTTATTTAATGCACAGAATACAAGTCAAGCTCGTTTTCACGACTACTGTCCAAACTGTAAGATCAAACCATCTCAAATAAGACATAATAAATCATTTTTCCTCCAAGGCAAGAAGAAGTACAGAACATAAATATCCATTCATTGCTCAGGAATGCAAAGCCAAGATTTTTAATCGTGTCTACAGTCCGAACGGTAGACCAAACAGCATCAATGACCACAACTAATCATCCTACCTCCTCAGCAAGAAAAACAATATAATTCATTATAAGTTCAGAAGGAAAAACTATTTCTTTTCCAACTCCCATGAATACTCATTCGTATTCGTCAATTCACATAAAAGGAAGAAGCACAGCAATAATTGTATTACTAGCATATCCGTCTAATCGAGTTCGCAATACTCAGATAAAACTCTAATGCCAATTCCTTTAAAATACAAAAATGCTATCTCCTTCTAATCCCGAAACAGCAGAAGGAAGAGAAAAGTTTTATTTCCTCTAAGAGAAATTTCAGTATAGAAATGACATCATGCAACTCGTACATCCTGTACAATTTTATCACAAAAGACCATATAACAAAAGAACATTCGCACAGCAGTGAAAACAACCCACACAGTCTGCCAGTTCTTTATATAACACTTAAGCAGAGAAAACCCATCTCGAATTCCCAAATACCATCAACAACCAATACAACAAGTTCATATTCCAACTCGATTCATGTAAAGACAAATCAAAGCATAACAACCAGAAACGATTTTACTTATCATTTCCAACAAAAACAGCGAAGAATCCACTAGATCCGGATCATGTCAACTCGACAACAATCACATAAACCCAAAACCCAAGAGCAGGGTTGTTTTAATGAGACGTTTAAACAAAGCAAGTATTTTTAAAGAGAAGGGCTTAACATGCCTGCAATTTCTTTTCCAAAACTTGAAGAAAACTGCATTTGTCGAAGATATTTCCTTCCTCGGCGACAGCACAAGCTTTCCAACAATTCCTTTCTTCTTTAGGCTCAAAGAATGACCTCTCCAATCTCCTAAGAACAATGATAAATCCAAATAAACTAGTTCGATGAACCAAACAAAAAAACCAAATGCGAGCAACTTCACAAAATCAATCGACACAATGAACAATCAAATTTCCCTCATACACTTTCCAAGGTGAGCTGGTCATGAGGACCAAGAACATTTAATGCATTAAAGGCTCTACCTTTTTCCAAATTTCCACGCCACTTTGAACTTGAGTTGGCGATCTCTAAATTTCAAATTTCACATGCAAAACCAAATTTGGTCCCATCTCCAACTAGATACCTCCGCCACTTACTCCTTACTGCCAACCGGGTGCCGTCTTTGTCACGTATGGACTCCCATTTAATGCCATTGAATACCCCTTCATCCTTATCCTCTCCCTCCAGGGTCTCGCGTCCCCCTTTTAGGTTAGGATTAGTTTAGGATGTTTATTAGTATTCAACCTAGGTCATAGTTTAGTTTTAGGTTATTAGGACTTAGGTTTATTTCCCTCTTTTTTTTTTGTAATTTAAAAATCCACTTAGGATAGTAGTTTAGGATGCATGTTAGAACTTAGGATTAGCTTAGGATTTAATTCCTTCTAACCACTAACACTAACCAACCTTCACCATCTTTCCAACTGATACTCACGTTGATGTTGTGCAGGACGTTTCGTCCTTTGTTTCACATGCCAAGGCCACCCGTGTCCAGACATTTCCCTCACGAGGTCTCAAGTTCAACAGTACAGGGTTCAAGAATCAAACCTTTGTCGTTGGCATTTACATGCCAACTACTCATACCTGCAATCAGGCGTTGCACATATATATCAACCTCAAGTTCGGTTAAAGAGTAAATCAACACGAAACCACAAGAACACCACAGCAGACTTTGGATCAATGAAATTGATTCAAGGTGTGTCTTGTCAATCAACAAAGAGAGTTTAGCAAGTATATCACAATTTGTCGTCACATCAGCAAACACACAAGCACAATAACTACTGTCCTATGCAATAAATTACGGTATGCAAGAATCCAAGTTAGCAACATGTTCCTTTAAGATCAGAATTTATCTTAACATGTTTGCCTTCATTTCAGCAGCTATAATAGTATGAAAAATATTCACCAAGATAACTTACAAAATTAGGGTGTTACATTCTTCCCTCCTTAAAGAATCATCATCCCGATGATCAGATTAAACAAATCAAGGAGTTCCTAGGACAAAGTTCAGTTATTGTCCTTTCATTCTTAAGTTCATACCAAAAACAAATTCACTCTTAAAAACAGTGTTTTAAGACAACTGTACAATAGACTAATAATTGTCTAAATTTGGTAGAATTATCAGTTCCTCAAATTTCAAATTCAATTAAACAGATGTGGAAAAGTAGATCTCATTTCTTCAAGATTTTCCCAAGTTACACTTTCTTCGTTGAACTGGTCCCATTGGACCTTACATTGGTTCACTTCGCGATTTCTCAAGTACAACTGGCGAGTTCCCAGCACTCGAATGGGCTTAACCACGATTATTCCTGGGTCTTGGACCTGCAAGGAATTCCAATTTAGCACATGTGATAAATCTGTCACGTATTTCTTAAGCAAATAAATATGAAAAACATCATGCATTTGAGACAAAGCAGGAGGTAATGCTAGACGATAAGCTACAGGGTTGATTATTTCAACAATTTCAAAAGGTCCCACGTAACGTGGCGACAACTTGGTAGCCTTGCCAAAAGTTATTGAGCTCTTTTTTGGCTTCACTGAAGAAAGACCTTCTCTCCAGCTTTATAATGTCTGTCAACCCACTTTAAGTCTGCATAGCTCTTTTTCCTATTGGCGGCCTCCTTTAGATGTTCCCGAATCATTTTGATTTCTGTTCCATTTCCATAAGGATTTCTGGCCCAATTACCTCTCTGTCCTCAACGTTGTCCCAGCTAACAGGGGTTCTGCATTTTCTTCACCTCATCATGACTAGTCCTAACCCTAAACTAACCTAATTAAGACCTATAACTTGGTCTACATCCACACCCATGACTAATGACTCCTTACTTGCACCCAAAACCGACCTTGTAATAACTTGACCAAGCCCGCAACTAATCCCTCGGGAGAAAAGGAGGGAAAGTTGGCTATTTTACCAAAAATAGCCCTTTGACTGACCGCAGTTCTACTCGGCCAGCCGTCGGTTGCGTAACCGCCATCGGTTCCCTGTAAATGACCACTCCCAACCAAAAACAAAGGGTCGGAGGATTTTGGATTAATCGGGATCATCAGGAGTCATCGAAAGAATCCAGATTTTACTTGGCCGAGCAGAGACAAGTGAAGAAACAAGAAGAGTTTGTAGAGAAGGACATCAAGCCCAGGCTGCAGTTGAGGTAACCGAGCCTTGTGACACTCATCTATCATAGGGAGGGAAGATAGCTCATCTCCTGAGTGTCAGGTCATCCTACCTGAGTTCTTCCTTTGTCATCACAGTTCTTGGACCTGCATCCTCGTCAATAACCAGTAAGTAGTATCTTGTATGTCCTCTTTAATAACATTTCTTAGACTTTTGAATCACAGCCATCATAAGTCTATTCCTAGATCTACTACCCAGCAACACACTACATCTAACTATCATTCCTCTACCCTCTCATCACCCCGTTACCTAATCCCACTCATTTACCAGCCTTATAAACAACACAACCACCCTACAACCAACCCTCACCAAAAGTCCCTAAAACATAGCCCCTACCGATATCGGTTAATAGCCGAGTGCAGGTTCTTTGTGACTCAAAACCAAAAACCAACCTTTCCCCTACTTGTTTCAACGAGGCAATTAAATTGTGATTTTACAATCATTTGTGTTAATTTATATTAGCAGGGGAATTGACCACCTTCGAAAGGAAGTTTTATATTTCCTGGGCCCAAGGCAGTTCCCTCATTTATTGTCTAATCAAAATCTGGTGGTCTTGTATTCTTACTTGCAGGTAGTCCTTCCAAGACAAAAAGGAGTTCTTCGCAATCGACCTGATCTCTCTCTACGGTACGCGCACACCCTCTCGACATTCAACAGGTATTCCTCCTAACCCTAACCCTTATCTGTTTCTCAAAGGAATGAAAGGATAGAAGCAACTCTATTCCCAAAAAGCTGAAACATTCCGTGCGAAACATTTTGGCACGCCCGGTGGGACCCATTTCGGGTTTCTTTCTTTCTTGCTTGCTTTCATATAGGGAGCATACTTGCTGTTTTCTTCTTCTAAAGATATTCACAAGGTATTTTGTTATTTTGGTAAAAGAACTTGCTTTGCTTTTACATCTTTGCATTAGTGAAAGTCATCTCTTTTGCTTCATCGAATATCATTTTTGATTTGGGTTTAAAACACGTGCATCACATTCTTGCTTGTTGTTTTCAATTCTAGTGAACATAGATTAAGTAACAGGTCGTACACGTGGGGGTGATATCCATGGTATTGACAAGAAATTAATCTTACTTTCACTGCACAACACATACCGAATCACTTCACAATTAACACAACAGCTCAAAACATCCCCCCTTTTCATGCGTATTCCTCACGCCCGATTGAGGTAACCTTATAAGCCAAAACAAACTTGACATTTCCCTAAGTCTTTTGTTTAGGATTGACATCATTCTACGTCTAAAGGCATAAGCCCAAATTGATTAAAATTAATCCTAGGGTTAGTCTCTTAATTTGCGTGTGCATCTTGCTTGTTTTCAGTTCTGTTTCTCTGTCATACATTGTTTTCTGTGATCACCTCAGAACAATTTGATAAATGTACTAAGCATTGTTAAACTTAAATCAGCACTTTTACAGTTTCTTATACCAGTCCTATTATACCGACATCGGTTAATTGACCGACGGCGGCTATAGTCTAACCGACATCGGTTATCAGACCGATATCGGTTACTGTCTTTTACAGATCCCTGACAAACCAGCAACCTACCAATTTCACCATTCTGAGGTTGTTTCTATTCCTGATAGATTGAAACCCTATTGTGTACTCTTGTCCATGGTTGTTATCACTCGGAAGCAAGCCACCGCCATGGTTTCACATGCCTGCTCTGTGCCTTTGCCTGAATCACCCCCTTCACATTCTATAGGGAACCCTACGGACACCAGTGAGATCCCCAAAATTCCTGTAGGAGATAAGGAATTTGCCAAATTTTTGGATGCTAATCCTAGCGCTGTACAATACTATTTGTCTCATGCCCCTGACCGTACACCCGATGGTCAACTCCTTGTTGGCATGCCTATTAGTATAGCTGCTCATTTAGCTCCTTCTCCGCCTGATAACTCCGCTTTGCCTTCTACATCCTTAGCCCCGTCTCCCAATCCAGCGGCTTTAGGGGTTCATACGACACAGATTGGCTTTCCTTTGGTTAATCTTGGGCCCCACATCATTACCACCACTTGCTGCTCCTACCTCGTCTCTCTTGCAGACTGCTCCGTTCATGACTTGCTCTCTGCCACCTATCCACACGAGCTTTCCTTCTCAAGCTCCGCCCACCTTTTCATTCCCACACACGTATCCAGTGACCTCAACATCTTATATAGGACATCCCTATTCGGTCACCTCAACATATTCATCCTCCATACCTTATCAACATTTAACCCCACCATTGTCTAGTGGAGGCCCTTGGCCCAATTTGCCTCCGTTTACCACAACCGCACCATCATCTCATCCAACCACGGATTTCATCAAACAAATGATGGACAAAATGCAAAATCTGGAGGCTTGTTTGGAAGTCGTAGCGCCTTGACATACGAGCAAGTTTGTCGGGAGCCTATCCACCCTTCTGTCCCCCTTCATTCATATCCTCCTCAATGGGAATTACCAAAATTTACTCGTTTTAATAGTAAGGAGGATCCTCAACAACACTTGCGATCATTTAGACAT
Source organism: Taxus wallichiana var. yunnanensis (assembly GCA_018340775.1). NCBI lineage: Eukaryota > Viridiplantae > Streptophyta > Pinopsida > Cupressales > Taxaceae > Taxus > Taxus wallichiana. Next base: position 627,201,879 of record CM031242.1, read on the forward strand.
GCTTGTTATTTGATTGCTCATGATGATGCCTTGTTACTCCGCACCTTTCCCATGTCCTTATCAGGACCCACCTTGGAGTGGTACAGTGCTTTAACCCAACACTCAATCTTCTCTTTTAACCAACTAGCCCAATCTTTCTTGGATCATTTCTCCATTAACATTGCCAAAAAGTATCTATCATACCGACCTCTATGCCATCCGATAATTTGAAGGCAGATCTATCGCAGATTTCGTTGGACGATGGCGGGGCCTTATCAACCAACTTACATATGCCTTGCCTTGCCTCGGGCCAACTTATCAAACTTTTTACGTGGGCCTGCGCTAAACACATCTCTCCTACCCTTCAAATTCAAACTTTCCACACATTTGATGAGGCCTTTACTATGGCTCGAAAACTAGAAATTCGAGCCTTAGAAGAAGAGAAATTGCGGTTGCATGACAAAAAACCCCAATTTCGAACTCCAGTTCCACCAATAAACCTAACACCACCACTCCTCACACATCCACTTCTTCGAAATCAAAAGGAGTTGTCCACGCGGTGATGGTCAAATCTCAAGCACCGTCTAATACCCCACCAAAAACCACCTATAAGTATAAAGCCGAGCCCATCAATTACACTCCCTTGGGAGAAACTTATGGTGTCATCTTGGAAAAATTGCTCAAAGCCGAGCTATCACCTTGCCTCCTGTTAAACCTCACTCCGGGTTTGACTCCACCCGCGCTATACCTTCTTGAGTACAAAGAAAATGACTTCTGTAACTTTCACCACATAAAGGGACACAGTCACAAAAACTGCAAGATGTTGAAAAACATAGTGCAGGAAATGGTTGATGCAGGGGATATAACCCTCGATAATCCTAATGCCCCTACTAACCGAAATTTGAAAATCTTCAACAAACCATTCCCGAATCACTCTTCTAACAGTAACATAAACCAAGATATCTTAGCCGAGGAGAGTGTTCATGAGATCCATGCAGTCTTCGACTCCCAGCCAAAAGCCTCTATCGAGAAAATTTTAAATCAAGCCTCTTCACTAATGCAGGGGCCCAGAACCTCCTTCACCACCATCAAGACAAGACGAAATCATTCCTTTACCCATAAAGGAATTAACCACCCAGAGTTCTCTTCTCATAGATGAGCCTTCTTACACCACATCCCTACAAGACTGTGAGCGGATGTTATCTAACTTATCTATTTCCCAAACGTCTCCTTCTACCACTCTTGTTGCACAAGAGGAGGGCTCACCACTCCTTTTGTCATCCTTAGATGAGAAACCTCTTGCACCGACATCACCAAATTCTTTAATCATGACGGATCCTCTCAAACATGCCCTCCTACCTATTAGTTCTTCATCGCCTAAATCTTTTCAGCGACCGGTTGACCTCTTAACACCCATTGATACAGTGCCTCATCTACCCCCTGTATCACACCCACAGTGGACCGGAATCACAACCCACCTTTCTTCCATACAAAAGTTCCAATTCACACCTGAAGACTGTCATTCCCCAGAAGATAGACGAGTCCTATGGGAACGTTTGAGTACCCCCTATTCTACTCAAATGTAGATGACCGATCCAGACGCCTCTACCATATACCCGAAGTGTTTACAGAAGCTTAAAATGCCTATGTCCTCATCTTCACCCCCCTCATCTCTACCAAGTATCTCATCCACCTCTATTAGCCTAACCAAATCTTCCCCTACACTTGGGACCTCACCAATACCCAGTCTAACACACCCACCTAAGCGGCTAGATTTATCCAAAAATAAAGCCATCCATCCACTTAGGAGACAAACTCAATCTCCTCAACCTATGCCTCTATCACAACTAAAACCATTATCGTCACACCTACCTTCCATATTGGGACCTCATCCCTCCACCTTGCATCAATATATCATACCTCCTGCGTTTTCTCTAAAATGACCTACGCCTTCTGCACCCATACAGAGATCCAAGGGTATATCAACATCGTCACCCCACGTATCCTGTCCACCCATCAACCCTAAACAAATTTCATCATCAAAGGATTTGTTTGCTGTCACTCCTCTTTTTCCGCCGTTGTTTCCAGATACCACGTTATCTAGAGCCTCATCATCTAACCAGCTAAACGTAGCTCCTACGCCAAAGAAGCCACGTTTAGTTAAAACCACGTATCAATACCCCTTGGCTAAACCACCACCCGTATGAACCAACCATACCCAAACATTACCAAAACCCACCCAATCAATACCCTCATCTTCCTCCGATTTTGACCCACTCAAAGGATCTTACGCCAAAATCCTTGCTATGTTGGTGGAGAATGCGACCATTTCCCTACCCCCACTTAGACCTTATGACCCATCTAAACCTCGACCAATAGGTTATGATGAGTCTAAAATCTGCGCTTACCACCACACACCAGGACATGATGTAGAGGGATGCAAAGCTTTGAAAGCCATCCTTCGTCAGTCACCTCTCTCAGATAGAAAGGTTAAGAAAGACAACTTACGAAGGGAGAGACCTTTAGCTTCAATTCCCTCTCCTATACCACCTGTCCCCACCTCACCAATATCTATCATTATTACAACCCCACCTCTCGAAGACCATGATTTATCCCGACCATCTTCCTCCTCTCATGTTCACGAGATCAACATGATTAGTGTTGCTACTCGAGGGCAGAAAAATAATGAGAAAGTGAAAGAAAGCACACCTGCGTCCTCTCTTTCTCCATCCACCATCCCGATCGCACCACCACCTAAAGTGGTTATTCGTGGACCCGCTTACCCCGTCTCTAATGGAGTTTCCCACCGAACCATGATCAAACGGACTTCACCATCACTGTAAAAATGACCTTTGTATGATCTCATTGAGACTTCTGAATCTCATCGACAAGCTCTCGTTGAAATCCTTCAAGGGATCGAGGTCTTACCTAATGAAACCTTTCCTGTTACCTCCATTTTAACACCCAATCACGTTGCTTCCCTCACCAAACAACCTACCGCCCCAACCACTTCTGTCTCTGTACAACAAGCTGCTGCTGTCAGTTTCTCCGAAGATGAAATTGTTGACTTTGGTGCAGAAGATCCTGACCCTGCTCTTTTCATCTCAGCTTACGTCCGGGACATTCGGTACGTCGTGTTATGATTGATGGGGCGCTAGCTAAACATCATCTCTTCAAAAGCCTTCCAACAAATGAATATCCCTTCTAGCTACATGTGTGCCAACCCCATCATGTTGCGGTCATTCAATGATGCTATTACCTCTACCTTAGGCACCGTGATCCTTAACATTCGTGTAGGACCACGTACTTTACCCGAACTCTTCTATGTCCTTGAGGGAGAGTTCCATACAATATGTTGTTAGGCTGCCCTTGGATCCGGGCTATGGGATGCGTTCCCTCCACCTTACATAGATGCATAAAATTTGAGTACGAGGGAAGTCCTACACCGTAAAAGCTGATCCTCCCCCTTGAAAACTGTAATATGTTATATCACCCTAATGATGTGCTTGTACCAGTCAAGACACCCATTCATCAACCCAACCATCCACTTGACCACACCTCTACCATCCACTTCACAGCACTTCACACCTTGACACCTTGACAATGAAACCACCTTGACCAATTCCATTTACAAAATACCACTTCCTTTCCCATGCTAACATCCCAACCTCAGACCCCTTAGTAGATGTTTTCAATGCCTTACTGCTGGGGGAGTATCACCTATATAATGTTAGTTCTTTCCATACCCCACAGGAGTACGGACAGTTACATGCACATCCTACCTATGACCGTCGTGTGGGGGAAGTAATCCCCTACGGACCACCTCATTGCCGCACCAACCTAACGTATGGGGGTGTCGACGCATCCTCCGTTACCCCTGAACCTCCTCTTGGTGTGGTTCCTTTCCAATCCGATTTTCAATACCTGACAAATCATCGTTTCGCCCTCACCTTCTTGACTCGCTGTGCTTGGAAAGGCTTTGGTTTTGGTCTTTATGAACAAGGCCGACATACAATCATTCCCGTAACTACACGCAAGCACAATGATCGTAGTGGTCTCGGATTTCTGGAACACTTACACTGAAGGAACCTCGTGTCAGTTGTCTCCTGGAAGATGATGACGTCACCCCTACTGAACCATCATCACCCATTTTGCCATCGTCACCCACAGAGTCGATAGATCCTGAATCTATCCCTCCTAACTTTTTTTTCATAAATGCTATCTTCCTAGGTCCTCTCACTTATCAACGTGATAATGAGGACCCCTCTTCTATCCCCCTTCTATATCCAGACATGATTGAAGAGGACTCACCTTCAATTAATGTTGTTGAGTGCCAGGATGATGACTCCATCCTCACTTACCTTGGTGCGGATGACTCTTATTTCACGTGCCTTACCATCTGAAACTCAAACCATGTTGAACGAGTCAACTATAGAAATCAACATCCACACAGAGGAGGATCCTCACATTGTGAAGATCGGACAATCCCTTAACGCATCAGAACAAGTCACCTTTACTACCTTTCTCCGTACTCGCAACCAAGCTTTCGCTTGGTCCTACGCTGACATGCCAGGAATTGATCCTGACATTGTTGTCCATAACATTACCCTGAAACCTGATTCCAAGCCAATTAAATAGAAACTGAGAAAAATGCATCCACGCATTGCCCTCTTGGTCAAAGAAGAGCTTCAACGACTCCTTTCTGTTTCCTTCATCCTGCCTATTGACTATCCTCAATGGATTTCTAACATCGTACACACTAAAAGCGGCGGGGGGACTTCGGATATGCACGGATTTCTGAGATCTTAACCTCGCTTGCCCTAAGGATGACTTCCCCCTACCTAGTATTGATCAACTTGTTGATCTCACTGCAGGCCATGAGATGCTCTCTCTCATGGATGGCTTTTCGAGGATCTGACCAAATTTTGGTTGCCCTGCCGATCAACATAAAACTACCTTCATAACTCCTTGGGAACCTTACATTTATCGTGTTATGCCATTTGGCCTTAAGAATCTTTGGTGCGACCTATCGGCGGGCTATGACCTACATTTTCATGACATTATGCACACTATCCTTGAGGATTACGTCGATGATCTTCTTGGAAAATCTAAACATCGCGGTGAACATCTCGATGTTTTAACCATTATTTTTGATCTTTATTACAATATTATGTCCGTCTTGACCAAAAAATGTGTCTTTGGTGTCCTTTCGGGAAAAATTCTTGGTTTTATCGTCTCTTTGCGTGGCATTGAGGTCGATCCATCTAAAGTCAAAGCTATCCTAGAAATGCCCCAACCTACTAACCTCAAACAATTGCGTAGTTTACAAGGTAAACTCCAATCTATCCGGCGTTTCATCTCCCAACTCTCGGATCGATGTCAACCTTTCCATCACCTCCTTAAAAAGGATATTGCCTTTCAATGGAGCGAAGAGTGCCACCAAGCCTTTGAGGCTCTCAAAGCTTATCTCTTGCAGCCACCCGTGCTTATCCCACCTCAGGACGATCGCCCTTTCTACCTTTACCTTTCCGCCACCGACCACGCTGTAGGGGCCATGCTTGCACATCGTGACTCCGAGTATCGAGAACAAGCCATTTATTATATAAGTCGTACTCTGGTGGATTATGAGACTAGGTATACACATGTAGAAAAGTTGTGCCTAGCCCTATCATTTGTGGCCACCAAACTCCGACACTACCTCCTGAATCACAAAACTTTCGTCATCACCAACACGGACCCCATCCATTATATGTATGCCAAACCTCATCTAAACCAACGCATCACCCGATGGCTTATGCTCCTTGCTGACCTCGACCTTGAATTTATACACCAGAAGTCAATCAAAGGACAAACCATTGCCGACCAACTCGCGGAAGCCCCTATACCTGGGGCGCAATTTACTAATTTTAATTTTCCCGATGAACTCATCGCTACTCTTTCACTCAGTGAGGTGTCATATCCAATGACCCTCTTCTTCGATGGATCCAAATGCCAATGCGGCGGAGGAGGAGCCGGCATTGTTCTCATTCCTCTCGATGCTGAGCCTATGCCTCTTTCATTCCGACTCGATTTCCCCTGCACTAATAATACAGCGGAATACGAGGCCCTTGTTTTGGGTCTCCAGGTTGCATTACACTTAGGTGTCAAATCTATCAATATTTTCGGTGACTCTCAATTGGTAGTCAATCAAGTTATGGGCATCTACCAATGTAAAAATGAGGAACTTCAAAAGTACAAACACTACGTGGATTCACTTCTAACCTTATTTACTCATTATTCTATCCAAACCATTCCCCGCTCCACTAACAAATTTGCGGATACTATGGCTTGCTTAGCCTCACAAATTCTGCTTCATCAACTGACTCTGACATTTTCGTCTTGGTCCAACAACTCTTTGCCCCATCTTACTCAGCCCCGGTTGTTTGTATGATAAATAATGTGTGCTACGCTAATTCGCGGGATACAGTATCACCAATTTCACACTACCTTACAACCTCTGTTCTCCCACGACCTTACTAGTACCCGGAAAACGTGCTTTTCTTAAACGTGTTTCTCATTATGTCATCATGGGGGGACTCCTTTATAAACGTGGCTTTGATGGCATCCTCCTTCGATGTCTAACCGGTGCGGAGGTCACCTATACCATCCAACAGGTCCATGACGGTATTTGTGGTGGACATTTTAGCGGCCTTGCCATGTGCCAAACGAATCCTTCACCTAGGTTATTATTGGCCTACTCTTAATAACGACTACTACTGAATATGTTAAGCGTTGTGTTATGTGTCAACAACATGCCAACCTTGACATACTCCTAGCCATCCGCTACTGAGTCATCACGAGATCTTTGGCCTTTCTCACATGGGGTTTAGACCTTATTGGTGAGATTCATCCGCCCTCTTCACAATGTCACCGATGGATAATCACAGCAACTGAATATTACACAAAATGGGTGGAGGCTATTCCACTCATTTCAACCAAAAAAGAAAAAATTGTAGAGTTCATTAACCATCACATTATCTGTCGTTTTGGTGTTCCTCATCACCTGATAACAGATAATGGAAAATCTTTCAAAAATAAGTTGTTGCAAGACCTTTGTGACAACTTTGGTATCAAACTTAGCTTCTCATCACCCTACTATCCACAAGCGAATGGACAAGCCGAATCTTCTAATAAAACCCTAACCAAAATCCTCATGAAAGTTGTCAATGAGTCCGGAAGAAATTGGCATGATCACATCCCCTTTGCCCTTTGGGCTTATCATACTAGCATTCGTACCTCCACTAATGCCACACCTTTTTCTTTGGTATATGGTACCGAGGCTGTCTTGCCTCTCGAAATACAAATACCCTCCCTCAGAATATCTCTTCAGGATATTCTCACCAACGATGATTTCCGCCAAGAGCGGTTAGCCCAATTGGAGCTTCTTGACGAGCGTCGTCTTACAGCTCTTGATCACCTTCAAATCTATCAAAAACGCATCAAGCGTGCTTATGATAAGTGACTTCATGAGCGTACCTTTAAGGTTGGTGATCTTGTCCTCAAAGAGAATCAACATGTAACCAAACTAGAAAAGAGCAAACGTGGAAAATTTGCTCCCAATTGGATTGGGCCTTACATAATCACTCACACTTATGGATCAGGCACTTATCGTTTAGCTTCGCTTAATGGTAAACCTGAGCCTGAACCCCTTAATGCCTTGCATCTTCGACCATTCTACTGTTGAATTTAGTGTTATATCACTTCTTATCTACCTAGCGCTCGTCCCTTGAGCTCATTTACCACCACATACACTTTGTTTCCTACATCTCAAAATAAAATCAAGCTCACATAGTTTGATTCTCACCTCCCCTTAAAGATGCCTTCCCCTTTTTAGTCTAGTCCATGACTTCAAAGTATTAAAATGACACATTCTTAATTATATGCTTATGGGATTTTCTTGAGTCAAACTTCCTACAAAACTAGATGCTTTATGCCAAACGGACATCTAGCTCTCTAAATTATATATAGACTGCTCCCTCGAAGGACAGCTATATGCCAAACTATTGCTACTATTATATATATAGACTTCTCCCCCGAAGGACAGCTATGCACAAATGCACATCTGCTACTATAAATAGACTTGCTCCCTTGAAGGACAGCTATACACAGTCAGCCTTTATCAGAAGCTTCTCGCATTGATCAGCTTCGTGAAGACCTCAAGAATAATAAAATACATATCCCTTGTAGACTTCCCATCGATCAGTCTATATTCAGCAAAATAAAAGCCACATTCAAAAGAACTTTTGAGTCATGGACTTGTCTATTTAGGTTAGGTTCTCTTTCGTCAGAATACTCACTTTATAACAAGTTCTCTGTGCCTCAGCTACACCATCCACCTCACCTCACCATTTGTTAAAACAAAAAAACTCAAGGGACGTGACGTACACCCGATATATTGTGATTATACAACTCTTTTCACCTATTGACTTCTCGTCTATGCACGGTACCTAGGGGTTCAAGCTCATTCTACGTTATTATGTGGTTTGTTTAGCTCTTTTCACCTACGGAGCACTTTTTCCTCTTTGACTCGAATCTAGGATTATGTGTTGATCTTAATCAGGACATGGTTCCCTACCACTTGGGTAGGCTAACTTTCACTTCACTTATACCTATTCCAACATCACCAATTCATTACCAACACCAACAACATTACCCTACCAATATCAATATTTTTACCAACCAACAAATTGCCTAACCATACCTAAATTGCCTGAATTCACCTCTCCCTGGTCCTAAGGGAGAACTACATCGATCTAGGCCCCTCCTTGCTTTGTGCGATGGGCTATGTAGGCGCACTTAGGAGACATGGTGTCTCCCAAGGTTAGCTCGACCATCCCTACCATAACCTATCATGTGTTGTAAATATACATATTTTTGTGTATTTCTTTTAATCACATTCATCTTTATCATTTTTCAAAACAAACATTCAAAACACAACCCTTCTTATTATTATAACTCAAATCAACATACATATTCAGTTTTATTTAGATGTTCAACAAATACATCTTCTCTATCATCGACGCGCAGGTCGGCATCCTTATTTATTCTTATACCTCTATAAAATTCACTTAGACCCTCACGCCTCATCCCGAACCAGGTGATGATCGTGATCATCGATGCCTCTCGCCCAGGGCCTCTCCATCCTCAAAGGCACCACGGCTATTGTAGTGCACCCAGCGATCTGCCAATCTCTCCTGTAACATATGAATACGCTCTCTCGCATGGAGGAATCTCACCTCTAGTCCCTCCGCTCGTGACTCCGCAACCACTAACAATCCTCTTGTCTCATTCACCTGCGTTTGGAGCTGATGAACTAAACTCTGTAGACGATCTCTCTCCGTTGTAATCATAGCTATGTCAGGACGATCACGTACACCTCGCAGCTCTGCTACCCACCATAATCTATAGGCCTCTGTCGTTCCTGCATCCATTACCCTGCGATCGGCTGCTATCTCCTCTGGTCCTTCTGGAGGTGTTGGCCGGGGAGGTGAGAATGCTGCCTCGCGTCGATCCTCATATATGGTCTATAAGCCAGGGGTATATCCTGCACAAATCCAAATTGTCACCGCACGCGATCTAGAGGAATCCTCTCATACTCACTGCTTTGCCATTGCCCCGTGATCCACCTCAATCGCTCTACACCCCTCAACTCCTCAGCTATGTTCTCTGTTACCATATAGTTCCCATAAGGCCTCCAGCGAGATATCCGCAATCATCACCATCTCTCCCATACCTACCTATAATACTCGGTGTCACCCCGTCACGGCACGGATCTTGCCTCTTGTTATGTGCGGACCCATCGTCGAATCCCACCTCTGCACTCCTGTCTCTCTCACATTGGATGGGTTGGCCTATTAGTTCACACACAAACAATGTGCTCATAGGCCCAACAATGTAATAAAAATGAACAATCCAGTGTTGTCCTGTGATTTCGTCTACAAGCCCATAAACCCCTGTATAGCTCCGCCAAATATGCAGGTGCCCATGCAAAAGTCACGTTCCTTTCTATCATTTCCCAAATAACACACATCAATGCTTTTGGAAATCTTCCCCCATCCACCCTCGGTAATGCATAATATCCTACCGCTATCATTAATACCACTGCTAACCTTGTTGCCTCAGGGTGTGCTGCATACATTATACCATACGTGAATGTCAAACCTCGCTGTGTCAAATCTCATGCGTATGGACCAAATACTATTGTTATCACTCCCCATGCTGCGCTAGGTAATGCATGATATACTGGTCTTCCTGTAATTGGGAGTCTCAAAATACGGAACACATCTTCCAATGTCACTGTCATCTCCCCTGTTGGCAGATAGAAGGTATTCTTTCTACGGATTCCATCTCTCAATCAGATTCACTGCTGACATAGCATGGTTACGTGCGATTCGTGAATAATAGCAGATTCCACTTAACCCCAAATGATTTATCAATGCCCATTCAGCTGGTGTTACATCCGCTCGGATTAAGTGACAACAACACTAGCATAGTATCGTTCATCCTTAACCACCTCCACTTTGCACACATCAAAGCGACACCTGACCATTCAATAAATCAAATCCCCGAGGGTTTTCTCACATTAAAATTCCTACGATGCTTAGGCATCGGTTATAGATAACCGGTACCGGTTCAATAACCGATACCGGTTATCTTTAGCCGATATCGGTCACTATCAATTTTATACACCCTACCTAAAAACACCACCTATGACAATAATTTGATCATTTATCCCTCTCTGTACATACAAACATACCCGAAACCCCTGACTACCTACCCCATCACATTCACCCTATCCCGAATCCTTGCCTATCACCTTTTCTTTCTCATCTTTATCTACTTAATCTCCCTCATCCTATTCACAAAACATGCAAGAATCAAATTACAACCAAAATGTTTACCTCTTGGGCTGCAGCAGCTTGAGGTGGAACTTGTCTTCCCTCTCGTCCCTACCTGCTGGATGCTTCTCCTTTCAGCCATGTTCACCACCCTCTTCAAATATAACTTGTCGTTTTTCCTTCTGAATCTCAGCCCACATTCACTTTCCCTGTCTCTTTCCTCCTTATCACTCAATTCTCTCATGTAATTACCTGTCTCAGTCGTCAAAAAGCGTCGCATTCACGTATTTAACTTCTTGCATGGCTCTCAAAATAAGAACTTAAGTTGCCACCCAAGCTTTTCTATTTTTAGAAAAGCTCATATTTGAATAACCGGTATCGGTTAGCTAACCAATATCGGTCTATTGTCTACCGACATCGGTTATCTAACCGATATCGGTCACATACATACCTTTTTTTTTAACATAGTTCTTTTCTTTATTTTCTACCTAATTTTTGTGGCGCCCGCTCTTTTTCCTGCATAACAACACCATTATCCATATTTTTCATCAAATCCATATCTCATCACAATTTCATCAACATCATCTATCTATATTACAAAAACAAACAAGCCATCAACAAACGATATCAAAAACCATCAATCTATATACCATTTGGATCCAACTCAGTAGCTACATACATTCAATTTCACAAACCAGTGACAAAACACATACAACATTTCATAACACAACATGTCAATTAAACTCATCATCTATATATACATACATTTCATTTCAAAAGCCATTAACAAAAGACATCAACACCATCAATATATAAACCATGTGGATCAAACTCATTATACATTAAATATCACAAACCATCGACAAAACACTTAAAACATTTTAAACACAGCATGTGGGTCAAAATCATCATATATATATATATCAAAGTTTCAAATATACAATGTGCCCTGCATAGGGGCCTCTGTGATCTCATAATACTACAGGCCAACACGCAGGCCACATAATAATAATGTCATAATCTCGGCTCGGCTCATGGTCCGGTCTCTCATATCAAAAATATACTCGGCTCGCGGGCGGTATCATCAACTGTACCAACCCGTACTCGGCTCGCGGGCAGGTATATCATAAATGAATAAATGAATGAATACATCATATGTAGGCACGCAGGCCTCTATAAACATAACCGGTTCGCAGACCGGTGCCCATATCTAATGTACAAACACAAAAATCTATCTCCATCCCAGGGATGTCTCAACTCTCCCCACCGCCCTCAGCACCTCTCCCTGCGGGTCCTGGCCCAGCCTCCTCTCGCCTCCTCCCTCCTCCACTGCCACGGACCCCCAGTGTGTGGCTGCACCCCCACAGGATCTCGGCTCACGTGAGGTCTCGGCTCTGTGTGCCGCATATGGCTGATAGTCAGCCCCGGTACCATCAAGAACATCTTGATAATATCGGGCCTCCGCTCTCACCTCCATATAGCGGGCCCGTGCCACCATCATCTTCTTGGGGCTGGTGCCCCGACTCCTAATAATAATGGCCCCTGTGCCGGTGCACATGGGCTGTGCGGGTGCTGTCTTTGGTGCACGTTGGTGGTGCTGTGGTGGGGCTGGGGCATGGCTACCTGTGGCTATGCACTTTGTGCACTGTGCTGGGCTAGCTGGCTTTGCCCTGTAAGACACCTATCGTGCTGTGCGTGCGTGAACAACCTACCCTGTGTAATAACTATACCTGGCCCCTGAGTTGGTCCCTCTCTGCTATCACAGCCACTAAGTCTGGCTGTGTGGGTTGTGCTCTCCTCGCGGCTCTCTCCCTGCCCACCATACCAAAAATGATCCCGTGCAGCCGGCATCATCTACGGTATCATCTTCTGCCTCTCGGCTACCCAATCTGGGTCCACGGGCTGTGGTGCAGGTAGTGGGGCCTCTACATCATCCCTCCGGTACTGAGGGAAGGGAGGTGGCTCATCCTGTCGTAGCCCCATCTGCCGTCGTACCCTCTCCAGGGGTATCCGCTCATGCTCTCCCGGCCTCCGTCCCGCTATCCAGAATGTATACTGGATCCACCGCAACTGTGATCGGGCTCCTCCGTGGGTGATGACCTCTGTAAGGGCCTCCATACAATATCCAAAGCCGTCAAGCCCTCTAATAAATGCCGGTAATATGCTACATCCCGTCCGGTGAGAACTGCTCGTGGCTGGCCCACGACCCCCAACCACCTCTGAAAGCCATATCTATAAATCACCTGTGGCCCTGGCTGCTGGGGCAGCCCTACTGGTCGAATGCATATGATATGCTCATATGCCCAAGATGTAACAAAAATGTAGAGCAAATCTGAATCGCCTCATCCGGCGGTAGCCCCACAACTCTCGGTATAAGCGCACGGGGTATCTTTGGTGCCCAAGCATAACATATATGCTCCTCGGCCATCTCGTGTAATACCCCATCAGCGCTCATGGAAAGCGGCCTCCTTACGAGTCGGGAGGCGAAGCATGTGATGCCGATCATCATCAACACGGCAAGTCGTGTCTCATGTCGGTGGGCATGATACATGTCCCCATAGGTGATGCTCGCGCTGTGATAAGTCAATAGCGCGGCTGCATCCCGAATACCTGTAAAATACTGTCCATGGCTGTCTCTGCATCCACCTGGAAGACTACCTCTCCATCGATCGGTAGTCTAAGGATGCGATACACATCCTCCAGTGTAATCGTCATCTCTCCCATCGGGAGATGGAACACATTGGTCACCGGATCCCATCTCTCGATGAGGGCAACCATCAGACTGTGATCCCTATCTATCACCCTATAACGCTGGACTCCGTCGAGTCCCACCTCGCGCATGATGGCCCACTGCGCTGCGGACACGTGTGGCCACATCCATCTCAACAACGGGGGCATCCTATCCCGCATCGTCATTCTGGCGCGTGCTGCAAAACCAACTCACTTCATTAGCCTACTCTTTATCACAACTCCTTTAACCTTCTATACCCCTTTTACCCACCCGACCACACATGACTCCCATTTCCCCCCATCCCAACCACCTCCTTCCTATCAACCTCTACCCCTTCCCTCTTCACCCCAAACCACAAAACTCCTAAACAATGACCAAAACACCCAAATAACAACCAAACACCCAAAACCAAAACAACAACCAAGCAACAAAATAGAAAATCCTAACTAGGGACCGGTACCGGTCACCCATGACCGCCACCGGTCCCCTCTCCACCGACGCCGGTCGATGTACGACCGACACCGGTCCACCACAAAACCACCTTGCCCGAAAACATTGTGACCGATGCCGGTCGCTTAGTGACCGGCATCGGTCACTGTAAAAACCCGGAGCCGAACCCGACGCGGCCCCCAAAATCCATTTTTCCTATTTATCTCTATCTACCCACCCAAACACCCTAAAAACCTACCCACCCTACCGCCTTGACCTATTTAACCCATCTATCCTCTTCATTTTTCAAATAACTTCAATTTATTCATTATTTTATCAAAACATGGATTCCTACCCAAACCCCCAAATATAGCTTAACAACATCAAATTCACACAATGAAGGTTTTGAACCTACCGGTATGATGACACGTCGTCGTGGTGGGATGGGTGGTGGTGGTCCAGCTGGTCCAGCACCTCCTGCTCCTCCTGGCTGTGCCATGGCTCTAACTCTCCTCTGCTGGGTCCTCCACCAATCAACTGCTGCCTCCTACTCACTAGGGCCTACCAATCACTCACTTCTCCACTCAAATAGCGCCACCTCAGCCGAAAAATGCTCCAATCTCAACAATACACCTCAGACAACTCAAATTGGGTTTCAAATTGACAATGTGACAATGACAGGCCGTATTTTTTTTTTTTATAGGTTTTTCACCTATAACCGATATCGATTATATTGTGCCCTAAGGAACTGTATCGGTCACCTAATCGAGACCGAGTCATCGACAATCGATATCGGTTTAATCGCCTTCACCAAATTTCTACCCTTATTTACTAATCGCCCTTTCTCACAACATTGCTATTCATCGCACTATATCTTTGTTAGCCTTTTTGACTTCATTGGCCCGAAAACCCTTTGTTGACTTCATTGGCCCGACCCAAGGCCGCACCCAACCAATTGGCCCACCTCGAGGCCGCAACCAACCATTTGGCCCCCAAGGCCAGGCCAACCACCCAATGGCCGAGGCCCAATTTGGCCCAACCCCTGGCCGGCCAACCCAACCATTTGGCCCGACCCGAGGCCAACCCATTTGGCCCGACCAAGGCCGCCCACCATTTGGCCCCCATTTGCCTCACTTTGACCAAGCCCGACCAGGCGCACCAATTAAATACCTCGCCCCAAAATCAACAAATTACAATTTTATTCACCCATCATGTAGCTTTTTGTTGAATCGAGCTCACTGTTCGTGTTTTAGCATGATTAGGGTCCTTGACTTGATCGGTCGACCAACTTTGCCTAGACCTAGACCGTGGCGTTTATCTCAACCAAAACAACCATTTGGTACTTGCCGAACATGCCTAAACATCCTGTGCCTTTACCCGTTATATCCCAGGAGCTACTTCCTATGCCTTGGATACCGGGATTATATCACCCTTGTTTGGATAAACTATCGACCTTTGCCTATGAATTGCTTGTTTTCTCTTCAAATCACATACCCTGGTCACACTTTGGCATTTCAACGTGCATCTGCTTCTTTGGACCTACCCCACCATCTCACCATCATCTCAACACCATTTCCCTTTATCAACCCTATCCCTAATTTCACGCTACCTCAATCGTGATAGATTTGAGGGGATTACCTATACCCTTAACAGGGGTAACCACTTCATATTATTGTCCGTGTAGCTTTACAAAACAAGCTACACGACAATAAGGGGCTAATGTAGACACCAAATTTGTGTCTTACGACCCCCTGTGACCCGCATCTCATTTCGCAACCTAACCTCATCACCTAAACCTTACACAATTATTTATTAATTACCTTATAATTAATAAATCCACATCGCCATATACCTTACCTCATTTTGCCACCTCATCATGACCTAGTCCTAACCCTAAACTAACCTAATTAAGACCTATAACTTGGTCTACATCCACACCCATGACTAATGACTCCTTACTCGCACCCAAAACCGACCTTGTAATAACTTGACCAAGCCCGCAACTAATCCCTCGGGAGAAAAGGAGGGAAAGTTGGCTATTTTACTAAAAATAGCCCACTTTGACTTTGCCGAATACCAGTTCTACTCGACCGCCGTCGGTTACGTAACCACCATCGGTTCCCTGTAAATGACCTCCCCTAACCAGAAACAAAGGGTCGGAGGATTTTTGATTAATCGGGATCATCAGAAGTCATCGAAAGAATCCGGATTTTACTTGGCCAAGAAGAGACAAGTGAAGAAACAAGAATAGTTTGTAGAGAAGGACATCAAGCCCAAGGCGCAACTTGAGGTAACCGAGAGCCTTGTGACACTCATCTGATCATCGGGAGGAAGATATCTCATCTCTGAGTGTCAGGTCATCCTACCTGAGTTCTGCCTTTGTCATCACAGTTCTTGGACCTGCATTCTCATTAATAACCAATAAGTAGTATCTTGTATGTCCTCTTTAATAACATTTCTTAGACTTTTGAATCACAGCCATCATAAGTCTATTCCTAGATCTACTACCCAGCACACACTACATCTGACTATCATTCCTTTACCCTCTCATTACCCCGTTACCTAATCCCACTCATTTACCAGCCTTATAAACAACACAACCACCCTACAACCAACCCTCACCAAAAGTCCCTAAAACATAGCCCCTACCGATATCGGTTAATAGCAACCGGTACCGGTTACTGTGATTCAAAACCAAAAACCAACCTTTCCCCTACTTGTTTTAACGAGGAAATTAAATTGTGATTTTACAATCATTTGTATTAATTTATATTAGCAGGGGAATTGACCACCTTCAAAAGGAAGTTTTATATTTCCTGGGCCCAAGGTAGTTCCCTCATTTATTGTCTAATCAAAATCTGGTGGTCTTGTATTCTTACTTGCAGGTAGTCCTTATGGAGTTCTTCGTAATCAACCTGATCTCTCTCTACACTACACGCACACCCTCTCAACATTCAAAGTGTATTCCTCCCGACCCTAATCCTTATCTCTGTTTCTCAAAGGAGTGAAAGGATAGAAGCAACTCTATTCCCAAAAGGCTGAAACATTCTCGTGGTGAAATGAGATATGCGAATCAAGTTCAATTTAGTCCCGTGCCGCATTAAGCGTTTGCCAAACCTTGATGTCATCCTCGGATCTCTATCCGATATGATTAATTCCGGTATTCCATGCAATCTGAAGATTTCATGTACAAATCTTCTTGCTAGCACTGGTGCATCGTCCTTCAAATTACCAGCAATGAAGTGTGCCACTTTGGTCAATTTGTTGACTACAACCGTGGATGATGTCATGCTTATTTCTTAACATAGGCAATCCTTGAACGAAATCCATCATTATCACTTGCCATTTATACTGCAGAATACTGTGGGGATACAATAATCCAGCGGGGTGCATATGTTCCGCCTTAACACGCTGACATTCCAAGCAGTGTGTTACAAATTCTACCACATCCTTTTTCATTCCCTTCCAGAAATATTGCTGTTTAAGATCAATGAGCATTTTCGTAATGCCAGGGTGTCCAGAAAAAGGTGAATTATGAAATTCAGTTAACAATTTCCCTCTTAAGTCATTTGCCAAAGGTATATATACCCTGTTTTCGAACCTCAGAATTCCTTCATTATCCAAACGGAATCCTTTATACCTACATCTGCGGTCTGCCGCAAGTGTTGTTTTGACTTGCTTTGGAAATAAGGATCTGATTCCAAGGCATCTTTCACCTCATCCTTAAACTGCGTTCTTAACGTTATAAGAGCAGAGATATGCTTCCTTCGACTCAGAGCATCTGCTACTCTATTTTCCTTGCCCTTAATGTAGCTTATATCAAAATCATACTGAGATAGAAATTCTAACCATCTTCGCTGCCTTGCATTCAGATTTGGCTGAGTAAAAATATACTTCAGCCCCAGATGGTCTGTTTTTAACTCGAAAGGCTTGCCTAAAAGGTAATGCCTCCACATTTGAAGTGCATGAACAATGGCAGCGAGCTCTAGATCGTGTGGAGCATAATTCTGTTCATGTAACTTAAGCTTTCTGCTTTCATAAGCGATGACATGGTTATTCTGTAATAGAATACCTCCAAGGCCTTCTCCTGAGGCATCCGTTACAACCATAAAATCTCCATTTGGATCAGGTACAGTCAAGATAGGTGCTGAAGTTAACTGTTCCTTTAAATTCTTAAAGGCAGATTCACATTTGTCTGTCCAGAAAAATTTCTTTTCTTTCTTTTGCAGTGAAGTGATTGGGGCAACAATTTTTGAAAAGTCCTTAACGAACTTTCGATAATATCCAGCCAAGCCCATGAAACTCCTCACTTCGTGCATGTTCTTAGGCACAGGCCACTCAGTTATAGCTATGATCTTTGAAGGGTCAACAGCTATCCCATTCTTGCTTATAACATGTCCCAAATAATGCACCTCTGCATCATAAAAGGAACATTTGGACAGTTTGCCATACAACTTCCTCTTTCTTAAGATTTCCAGCACTATCCTTAGATGTTCTTGGTGTTGTTTGACATTTTTAGAGTATATAAGAATATCGTCTAAGAATACAAGCACAAACTTGTCTAAGTATTCTTGAAAAATATTGTTCATTAGATTCATGAAGGTGGCAGGCGCATTAGTCAACCCAAAAGGTAACACCGTGAACTCATAATGCCCGTACCTCGTTCTAAAAGTTGTTTTATGAATATCTTCTTCCTTTATTCTCAGCTGATGATACCCTGATCGAAGATCTATTTTTGAATAAACTGATGCTCCTCACATCTGATCGAATAGATCATCAATCCTAGGAAGTGGGTATCGATTTTTAATAGTTGCTTTGTTCAGCATTCTGTAATCAATGCACAGCCTCAATGTGCCATCCTTTTTCTTTACAAAAATTACCGGCGCTCCCCAAGGTGAGACACTCGGTCTTATCAGCCCCTTAGTCAGAAGTTCTTGTAACTGAGCCTTCAGCTCTACCAACTCAATGGTAGTCATTCTATAAGGTGCCTTAGATATGGGTTCAGTTCCTGGTTTGATTTCTATTGCAAAGTCAAACTCACGTTTGGGTGGAAGACCTGGCAATTCCTCCGGAAACACATCACGGAAATCCCTCAACAATGGATATCTTTCCATGAAATCATTATCTTCCTCCACATTTTCTGTCACTTTTACTGCATACAAAGTGCAGCCTCTGTTTTTAGCCCTTTTTAGTTGCATAGCCGTCAGTTTCCTAACTGCAACTTCCCGTTTTACACCTTGAATGACTGCTGCTTTCTGCAGGTCATCAAAGCAACAGATTTTTTTTTCATAACAGTCGACCTTTGCCTTATGTTCAGCCAACCAGTTAACTCCAATAATGATATCATATGATCCTAGAGGAGTGACATACAAGTCAACTTTGGTGGAGAAACTAGGTAGATCAAGAATTGCCCCAAAAAGGCACATTTTGACTGTATGGACAGCATTATTCCCATAATGCACTGTCCATGTTTTATCCATTCTTTCAGCCTTTCTTTTTAATTTCATAGTAAGTTTAGCAGAAATAAAGCATTCTGTAGCTCCAGTATCAAAAAGTATGACTACAAGTGTACCGAATAACTTACCCGTAACTTCTATGGGCATCACTTGCTTTTCAGCTGTGTGTTAGCCACTGCAGCATGTATCCTATGTTGCTGACCACGATCATCCTTCTTCAGAGGACAGTGATTCGCATAGTGGTCCTTTCCACAGTTGAAGCATCCTCCAACTGGTCCTTTTCTAGGCTCAAATTTGTTACCAGCCTTGAAGTTATCATTCTAGCTTCCATAGGACTTCTGTCCAATGCCATTAACTTTTGTGAAGCTATTCCGCACGCTATTTACAGGTCTATTCATCACAGATTTCTTGTTGTTATCTACAAAAATTTTGTTTTTCACACCAAACCTTTTCCAAGGTCCCCTTTTTGGTGCAAGAGACGAAGAAGAATTGGGAATCTTCTTCCTTATCTCTTCCCTATGAGCAGATATTGCCTCAATTTACATTCTGTTTGATTGCCTTTTCGACAACTCCATCCATGGTGGTTGGGCCGTGGACATCCACTTCACCACCAATGATGGGATTTAGTCCCATTATGAATTTCCGTATTCTAAACTTCTCATCAGCTTGGTACTGCGGCACATACTTAAGGAGTTTAGTAAACCCTTCCCAGTATTCCGTCATAGACAGCCTTCCTTGCGACCAGTTCTGAAATTCAGTCATTTTCCTATCAAAATAGAGTTGAGGCAGCCATTGTTGTCTAAAATAACCCTTAAATTGATCCCAAGTTATGTCTGATTCGACAATATTCAGCTTAACCTTACGGTTGTCCCACCATGATGATGCTTTATGAGAAAGGCGATATGCTCCCCATATCACTTTAGTCTCTTCAGAGAAGTTTCTTATTGCAAAGTATTTCTCCATTTCACTGAGCCAGTTCTCAACTCCGTCCCCAAGGGTTGTTCCATCAAACTTTGGAGGACTTATTCTCTTTATATCATTTGTAATTTCAGCTGCTAATGTTGCCCTTTTATTTTCAGGGGGATTAGGAGAAATTACATTATTGTCATCAACACTCGGATTCCCTCCGTTGATGTTGTCCACAGGAGGCAGCTGATCATTTATTTCAGCTTCATTCCTCCTCCTCTTCATTACCCATTGACTGTTGTTCCAGAACAGTCAAACGATCCCTCGTATCAAGTAGGGCAGCAAGGATTTCATCCAGCTTTTGAGCAGTAGCTGCTTCTCCACCCTGTAACGGGTTATTCGCAGCATTCCCTCTTGTTCTAACCATTTTCTGTTCAATAAGAAAATGTAAACCTTATTAATATCGTGGACTCATTAGGTCCAAGAGCTGCAACCTTCAGCTCTGATACCAAGATGTAACATCCCATTTTAAGATACTAGAACAAGGGAATTTTTTTTTTTTTTTTATAACGTTCTCTGTTATGAATTATAAAATTCAAACACACGTTCAAGTTTTAATAATTGTTCTCTGCCCAAACAACACAGTTTGGATCACACAATTTCTTTTAAAACTAATGTTCCCTGTTCGCATATTTACAATATGGAACACACATTCAATGCCATTCAATCCTATAACAGATTCTATATGCTGTTGTAAATGACTCGAGGAACTGCCGATCTTCCATTTTCATGGCTCGGAGTTTCATCGATCCTTCATTTCATGACTCGGCAACAACCGATCCTTCATGTTTGTTTATGCATAGTATATTATATATACCAGTTCTCTTAACCGTTTCCGGTTATCAAAGTGATCCATTTAAGAAGCCTATCTGAATATCTGTTACTGATATTCATCTGACATCCTGCATCTTAAATTAAGTGATAAGGACAACGCAACCAACACTTGCGATACTTTGGCCAAAGATTTTCACATGCTTTGCATGATCATATTCCTGGATGTGATACACATCAATGGAATACGTCCTTCACTTCACTTCACCTGTTATCTAGAATGGTCTTTCCTGGTTCCTACCAGTCCTTTCGATTTAAGGTCAGATTTAAACTTCCAATTTCTAACTAGTAATATGAACAAATATAAGAAGGCACTCCTGGTAACTAAAGATACGTAGACATACGGTGTCATTCCCCACGACTCCATGTGTCTAGTTATCTTTAGTATCCCGGAGTCACTCCATATACCTGATCATACTCCTATCCCCTACCAAGAACTTCACATTCAGCCTATGTATTCTTGATGTTTTAATTCGGGAGGGCATTACAATATGTCAGCTATAACATTGTGTCATCATGAAGACCCCGTCTTCATGAAGACACCTTGCTTTATAGCTGGTGTATGTCAATGTCCTACGGAATCCTCCCATCGAGAGTACACATCCTGCTCAAGTGATTTGGATATGATCTTAATAATTAAGAATCAACTTTCAGCAACCATGTTGATCCCTTTATCCTCGTTCCGTTACAGTTGTATATAGCTAAGAGAGACTAAATCCGTCCTTTAGCTTGCTATGCATCTTCTCCTTCATGCCGAAGGGCTGCATTTCTCTACTTGGTTCTCTTCTTAATCATTGGATTAAGCGGCCCGTTACCGACGGACGTGATAAGTTTAACCTATTAAACTTTAACCAAGATTTTCCCAACTGTAACTAAATTCAGAATTCTAGCTTATTAGACGTCATTTAAATGAGGTCTAATTCCCAATAAATGTATTCATTTATTCTCCTTAACATTACATAGTTAAGGTCCATTAGTTATGGATATACTTATCCCATATCCTTTATTCTGAATTTAACATACGAGGTCATTAATGGAGTTCGAAAGCGAAGTTCGATTACTCCGAAGTTAATTGATATTCCTTAGCTACCAAGCTAATCCTGAATACCTATCAGTTATGGAATCATATTCTTCCTAATCCTTTTAATGTCAATTAAGAATTCATCTTTACCCAAGTATGAACTAATTGCACATTTCAACTTAAAAGTTGCATTAAGGTAAGAATAGATATCTATTCCTTTTTAACGCATCCATCCAAGGACAATTAAATAAATCCAAATCAGGAATAACATTATATTTCCAATTTAGTCAACAATATCAAAATGATATAATTATTAAAATATCACACTTGTATTTGTATTCATCAATTCATGTCATAATCCATACATTTTCCAATCCAATGAATGGACATTGTTTACATAAAACATCATTACAACTCATAGATAGAAGAATATACTTTCTTCTTTTTACAACTCCTCAAAGAGGAATAAAAGTAAACAAATACAATTCATCTTCTACCAATCAAGAAGCATCGAAAAACAGCCATGTCTTCATTTTAATCAAATTCCATCTATCGCAAAATTACTTGCAGGTCGGGTTGATGATGAGGCCAGCATATTAAGCACTTATCATTAAAATGAGGTGCTTCAACTAACTGTCTCAATAAAAGAACCCTGCTTTTATGATACGACAGTAAGACATCAATCAAGAAATAGGCACAAAAAAAAAAGATCAGCATAACAACTGAACCATCAAAATATCATCACAATCAGCCAAAGAACTGCTGTCCCATTTTCCACATAACCGTTGCAAGTTCCAAATTGCAGTATTTGAAAAGTTTAGAAATACAAGTAACATACTGCTGATATAACATACTGTTATCCTTTCCACACCTTTCATTAATAATAAATGCAAAGGTTGAAACTAACTGAAACGTAAACCCATTACCTTCCTTTCAGTTCATGCATCATATTAGATTCCAAGCAATCAAGCACAGACAAGAAAGCGAACAACAATGCATATAGTTGCTCATATCTAAGCACTACAAAATTCGTTAATAATGATTACAAATTTTCAACTGTATGAAAGAAGAAAAGATCATTTTCCAAGTCATCCATCCACATTACTATCTCCTTCCTCATGACTGTCCTAAAAATGGAATCCAAACGAGACACAATCAAGATAACAGTTCAGAGTGAAACTTACAAAATCCATTCGGAATTCACTTTCCGGCAGCAAGAATAATTTCATTCATAATCAGCTTTAAATGAAAACAAGGAAGAATTTATCGTCCTTATCAATACTTCATTTAAATCAGGCTCATATGCATATCCAAGACAGGTTAGTATATCATCGTATTTATCATAGATCAAATAGTACAAGGATGCATACTATATATTTACTGTACTAGAAGAAACCATAATTCTTTCACTGTATGGTAAACCAGATAAACAGTTATACAATCATGCAATCAATTATTCATGTGATTTTCTAATTCTATGAACGCATTCCGTTCAAAATAAAATTTATTCATTGTTGTTACCTACAGCAAGTCCCATCATAATGCACAGTAAGACTTCAATGCTATTTCCAGAACTCAGACAGCTAATGAGAAGAATTCGTTCTTTAACTAATCCAATAAGAAAACAACCATTTTCTTCAACTTACTAAGAATTATTCATGCCGGTTTCATTTCTTCTAAATAACTATGCAAAATCAGAGACCACAAGAAACATTCAATTATTTCTTTTGTACGAAACTCAGCACTCAGAAACAATTTAAATGCCACTGTCCTCTCTACCGACTGAACTGGTAAAGTTCAATAAACCACCTGACTACTGATTTTACCAAATCAAAACAGCAGACAGAAGAAGAATTCCTTACCAATAAATGATTCTACCCGAATCCATTTTTCTATTCACAATGATGTACAGAACCCAAAAATG
Source organism: Taxus wallichiana var. yunnanensis (assembly GCA_018340775.1). Taxonomy (NCBI): domain Eukaryota; kingdom Viridiplantae; phylum Streptophyta; class Pinopsida; order Cupressales; family Taxaceae; genus Taxus; species Taxus wallichiana. The sequence continues at coordinate 627,226,093 of CM031242.1, forward strand.
TGATTTTTCATCCAATAATACCCTTATTATTAAAAACCCGCATAGGATATCAGATGCACAACAAAGTATAATCAAAACAGGTCCAACAGCAAGACAACTTCCCAAGCATTTCCTTCTTTGCACAGCAATCCAAGTAAAATGCGTTTTCACAAAGACAATCAGAACTAAAAGGTCGAACAACATCAATGAAACACAACAAATCATCTAACCCCTTCAGCAAGAATCAACATGATTTATTTAATGCACAGAATACAAGTCAAGCTCATTTTCACGACTGCTGTCCAAACTGTAAGATCAAACCGTCTCAAATAAGACATAACAAATCATTTTTCCTCCAAGGCAAGAAGAAGTACAAACATAAATATCCATTCATTGCTCAGGAATGCAAAGCCAAGATTTTTAATCGTGTCTACAGTCCGAACGGTAGACCAAACAACATCAATGACCACAACTAATCATCCTACCTCCTCAGTAAGAAAAAAAATATAATTCATTATAAGTTCAGAAGGAAAAACTATTTCTTTTCCAACTTCCACGAATACTCATTCGTATTCATCCATTCACATAAAAGGAAGAAGCACAACAATAATTGTATTACTAGCATATCCTTCTAATCGAGTTCGCAATACTCAGATAAAACTCTAATGCCAATTCCTTTAAAATACAAAAATGCTATCTCCTTCTAATCCCGAAACAACAGAAGGAAGAGAAAAGTTTTATTTCCTCTAAGAGAAATTTCAGTATAGAAATGACATCATGCAACTCGTACATCCTGTACAATTTTATCACAAAAGACCATATAACAAAAGAACATTCGCACGCAATAGTGAAAACAACCCACACAGTCTGCCAGTTCTTTATATAACACTTAAGCAGAGAAAAACCCATCTCGAATTCCCAAATACCATCAACAACCAATACAACAAGTTCATATTCCAACTCGATTCATGCAAAGACAAATCAAAGCATAACAACCAGAAACGATTTTACTTATCATTTCCAAAAAAAAACAAGCAAGAATCGACTAGATCCAAATCATGTCAACTCGACAACAATCACATAAACCCAAAACCCAAGAGCAGGGTTGTTTTAATGAGATGTTTAAACAAAGCAAGTATTTTTAAAGAGAAGGGCTTAACATGCCTGCAATTTCTTTTCCAAAACTCGAAGAAAACTGCGTTTGCCGAAGGTATTTCCTTCCTCGGCGACAACACGATCTTTCCAACAATTCCTTTCCTCTTCAGGCTCAGCAACAGCCTCCAAATCTCCCAAGAACAGTGATAAATCCAAAGAAACTGGTTCGACTGAACCAAACAAAAAAACCAAATGCAGAGCAACTTCACAAAATCCGAATCGACACAATGAACAATCAAATTTCCCTCATACACTTTCCAAGGTGAGCTGGTCACGAGGACCAAGAACATTTAATGCATTAAAGGCTCTGCCTTTTTCCAAATTTCCACGCCACTGCCAACTTGAGTTGGCGATCTCTAAATTTCAAATTTCACATGCAAAACCAAATTTGGTTCCATCTCCAACTAGATACCTCCGCCACTTACCTGCCCCACCAAACTGGCGCTGTCCACGTATGGACTCCCATTTAATGCCATTGAATACCCCTTCATCCTTATCCTCTCCCTCCAAGGGTCTGCGCATCCCCTTTTAGGTTAGGATTAGTTTAGGATGTTTATTAGTATTCAACCTAGGTCATAGTTTAGTTTTAGGTTATTAGGACTTAGGTTTATTTCCCTCTTTTTTTTGTAATTTAAAAATCCACTTAGGATAGTAGTTTAGGATGCATGTTAGAACTTAGGATTAGCTTAGGATTTAATTCCTTCTAACCACTAACACTAACCAACCTTCACCCAGTCTTCCAACTGACACTCACGTTAATGTTGTGCAGGACGTTCCGTCCTTTGTTTCACATGCCAAGGCCACCCGTGTCCAGACATTTCCTGCCCCACGAGGTCTCAAGTTCGACAGTACAGGGTTCAAGAATCGAACCTTTGTCGTTGGCATTTACATGCCAATACTCATACTGCAATCAGTATCTGCACATTTATATCAACCTCCGGTTCGGTTAAAGAGTAAATCGACACAGAAATCACAAGAAGACCACAACATACTTTGGATCAATGAAATTGATTCAAGGTGTGCTGTCAATCAGCAAAGAGAGTTTAGCAAGTATACGACAATTTTTCGTCACATCAACAAACACACAAGCACAATAACTGTTGTCCTATGCAATAAATTACAGCATGCAAGAATCCAAGTTAGCAACACATTCCTTTAAGATCAGAATTTATCTTAACATGTTTGCCTTCATTTCAGTAGCTATAATAGTATGAAAAATATTCACCAAGATAACTTACAAAATACATACCATATGTAGGTCCACACCACCTTCTTCTACTCCTGAGACATCTAGCTACACATATTCTTCGTCCTCCACACCATCTTCTTCTATCAATAATCATCAAACATCTTCTAAGCCTTCCACACCAAGTGAACCTATTTCTTCCAATAAACCCCTAGGGATCGATCAACAACTCATACCGATTGATCTCTTTCAGAATGAAGAAACAATCAGGGCATTTATAGGGGCACATGAAGATATTCCTTTAGAAGATTACGAGAAAGGATTCTCTTTATACTTCAAAGAAAATCTGCATATTGTGAGGAAATGGTTGATTCCTTTTATCAAGAAATGGAGGAAGAGCCTCAGGTCACGCAACTTGACCCTCCTCTTATTCTTCCATCTTCACAATCTTTATTATGTGATGAAACCCCTTGGTCTTGCATTAATCCATGGCCTATCTTCTCATCACCCAATAACTCTTTGTCTGTCATAATTCCTCAATCACAATCTCTTATGGGGTCAATGCCAAGTAGCCCTTCATCTTCATCTAGGTGTGGGTTACCTTCTAGTAGTCCTACCTCATTATTTGTGGGGAATTTTCGAGTAGTCCACTATCTTATATTATTGGGGCACATCCAACTAGCCTCTTATCTTCTATGTATGGATCACCCCAGGTAGTCCATCATCTTCTATTCTTGGGCCACATCCTGGTAGTCCATCATCTTACATCTATGGGTCACGTCCTAGTAGCCCTTCTTATTCTATTCTTAGGCCACATCCTAGTAGCCCTTCGTCTTCTATTTATGGGTCACGTCCTAGTAGCCCTTCTTCTTCTATTCTTGGGCCACATCCTAGTATCCTTTCACCTTCTATCCGTGGCTCACCTCCTGGTAGCCCATCCTCTTCAATTCTTGGACCGTATCCTTTTCATCTATCACATATTTCTTCTATCAATGGTTGTGGCAAGCCCACTACCATTTCTATCATTCCTATCATCAATCATAAATTTTCACATTCTTCTCCTTCTCGAGGTCAGAAAATTCAAGCGTCAACTTATAAGAAACCCAAACAGGTTCATTATCAAGCTCAGGTCAAAACTTCCAAGAGCTCAAAATCCCCCAACAACTGGAACAATCTCAAAGTTGTAAATCAAGCGTGATTCAAGAACGCACATCAACATAACCATCAAGTATGGCGTAAAGTGCATAAACCTCTAGATAGGGAACTCAAGCTTCCGCATACAAAATCCATGTTTCAGGATAAATCACAGTCCTTTGTTGAGTGTGAACTCACCACGATTATCGAGATTGGGGAAAACATGACTCTTGATAAACAAACACGCTTAGTCTCCCTTATCAAGGAAGTCGCAAACATTGTTGTTGGATCCTATCACACAGAGTGACTTTGTTAGTAACAACGGTTCAAATATATATATATATATATATATATCAAAAATCTAAAAAATTAAAAAAAAACAACAAAAATCAAAGGTACAAAGATCAAACATTGCAATCAGGTGTTGCGTACACATGGATATTTCTTTCTTCCCTTCCTTGTTATTCTTTTGCAATTCTTCCTACCATTTTCATCCCTTTGGTGATATTTTGGTTAGCTTATTTGCATGTATTTTGTGACATTTATCTCTATGGTATCTGTTTGCCCTTGGTATTTTATCACCTTGGTAAATTAAAGAACGAATGACCTCATGGAGATCCTATCACATTCAAACATCTATTAAAATTAATGCAAAGAAATTTTGGACATATTTGTTGACACTAGCCAATGTCATCATCACAATCACTTCCACCTCCTTCCATCAAGCCATCAGTGGTTCTTAACCCCTTGTCAAACAAGAGAGCTGAAATAAGTTTTCAGAAAGCAAAAGAATCAAACAAAACTCAAAAGCTAAAAGCTACAAATCAAAAGAAAATTAATATATAACTCTCTCTTGGGGTATTTCCAATAATCTCTATCGGGGCTATGGGCCTTTGATTGATAGAGTAATGTTGTGATTAGAATCAAATACATCTCTGTCGGGGCTATGGACGCTTGGTTGGCAGTGGAGCAATGTACGGCTATCCTTTCACCCTCCATTCACAAAATCACTTATCAAAATAAATCATTCCTACACATTGGCTAGGGTCTCTTCACTTGTTGTCTATTAAATCTTCACTTCAAGAGGTAATAAAATCCATGTGCACACATTGGATCTCTATGAGTAAACAGGATTAGTATGTTACCAAGTGTCTTTTTAGACCTTGTTCAGACTCTTACTCTAGTCCATATCTCGTCTCACGATTTATGCCTTTGGCTAATCACTTCTTCATCGCGAGGCTTCTAAGCTACATTCATATCATTCACATCATTCTTCTACTTCGTTCAGAACATCCATGTGTATAAGATTACTTATTTTCCATGTTTGTGGAAACCTTTGTCCCCTTCCAAAAAAACAATCTTCTCCTTCCTTTTTATCATGTGCTTGTAGGCCAACTTACACTGGGGGCATCCTTGCTTCTTCCTAGCACTTCATTGGTTTACGTTCACCATCATGTTGAACCTATCCATAATGGCCTTGGATCCCACTTCTACCTGTGAAGAGTTTACCTTTGAATACTCCCACCTAATCATTGGGAATTTTTTTCATCTTCACCTTTTTGGTATGCACGTGGCCTTATGCCCTTGTACATCCCATATATCGTTGGGGGCATCCACGCTTTCTCATCTTCCTATACATAGTTTCATAAAACTTTTAAAATCAACCAAAACATTCAAATATGTTAGAGAAAAAAATCATCAAAAAACATTCAAATATGTTTCAGAAAACTTCTAAAAATTGAAAATCATCCTACAAAACGTCACTCTTTGGTTCTCACTTGTTCATGTGTGTGACATGTGGATCATCTTTATCTACCTCCATCAGCAAAAGCTAGGCTGCTTACTTCATCCATACTCTAGGGCACAACGAGTTGTCTGGTACTATTTTGTAGTGCACATTGCTTTTCCATTGGACCCAAGTGTCCTCCATTATTCCCCTTGCATGTATCCTTGCTTGGGGCACCATCATCAACCCTTGTCGTTAATTTACATAGGTCGTAACTAAATCTCGATAATAAAAACATTATATTATGTTTCTCTGTTAGTTTATCTTGTTTAATTTCTCGTATTGCATTACATTTTGTATGTTGCATGGAGTTAGGCATCTTTCACTTTCTTGTATTGCATTGCATTTTGTATGTTGCATGGAGTTGGTGTTTTCAGCAATGGACAATCGTTCGTAGTATGGATTTTCATGTCATTCTACCTTTGTCGTATGCTTATATTTTTCATAAGGACCGATGACGTAGCTCTTATGGCCATATGATGACACCGAAATTGTTCCAAACAAATAAGTGGCTAGAGGTTAAGCTCTTCTCTCCCCTCATCCATATTTCTTCTACACCACTTCCCTTTCACCCCTAATTCTCCCTCTCATTGGGGCATCCTGCCTCATCCCCATTATTCTGCCTACTTCTCATCTTTTTCGATCGTCGATCGGCTTCCTTCATCACCCCATCGACACTTGAGGGGGCATCTCTCCCTCCTACTAATTTTTCTTCTATCCCTTCAAAATCTCTTCTGTCTACTATCTTTGAAGTTTCATCACTTATTACACCCTAAAGAGGGGAAAATGTAGACACCTATAATTACACCCAACCAATTTAAATACTTAAATTGTGCTAATTATCCCCTTTCTCACAAATCAACAACATATCGTCAAAAGCACTCATTTTCCCTCATATCATCATTAATTAATTACACTAAGCTAATTAATTAAGTTTCATATCCAACAAATACCCTAATTAATGACCTTCCGTTAATAAATTGCCCTTCTACCTAGACTAATTAATTATTATTAATTAATTAGCTTTCCCTTACATTTAACCAATAAATCAATATTTAATTGATTTAATCCCCTTATAATAGCCTAAATCGTACTAATATTCCTCTAATTAGCTTCTATAAGCTTACATCTACCTATTAGTTAATCACCTTTGATTAATTAAAATACCCCCCAACTCCCATGACTTGCTAAACATGTATTAAACCCTTCTAAAGTAAGGTTACCTTTAATAAAGCAACCTTATCCATTCCTAATCATGTTTTACCTTTATCCCACATTCATGAGAATGTGTTGAATCCTTTATCCTTTGGGCTATATAAAGATCCCTCCACCTACCTTTTTACTTACACATAAACTCCTTAGAGAGCAAATGCAAAGCATATAGCAAAGAGACTAAGAGCTTGCACCTTGCCCTTTTGAGAGTTCATCATCTTGAAGAGTTAAGCCTCTTTCTTAAAGTGCTTGGGTCATATGGGAGGTTTCAAAAGGGTCTTGTAGCTCAACTTTGATTAGCCCGCATTCCTAGGTTCTTGGAACATTAAGGACAACTATTTTGACAGCCATGGAGCTTACTTAGGTCCATTCATTTATTTGTTGTTAGAGAATAGAGGAGTTTAGATATTTAGCATTGTTAGTTTCAAAGTTTGTATTTATGAATGCTAGCATCTAACCCTTGTTCAATTGCTATCATGATGGTTTTTATGCTTTGTTTTAGCTAAATTGTAGAACTATTTTAGGTGGTAGTTCTTGCTTCATTTGATTTAGCATTAAGCAAAGTATACATGCATTTATTTTTATGACATTTATTTATTACAATCTTTTATAAAGATTTATTTATTTACCACATGGTTATAATATATATAAATCAATTTTCATTTTCAACTAAGACAATAACATTTAATTTATATTCCACATCCCAATTAATTTAATTAAAATTTAACTATATAACTCTCACATTATACTATCACATTTTAATTAATTAAAGAAAGAACACCTTACAAATAAAAATACCCACAACAATAATAAAAGGAAACATACGAATAAACCACACACATAATCAAAACGCATACATGTCCCATGGTCAAATAATGGAATTCCCCCCCACGGGAAGTCCTAACATAACACCACACAAAAATCAAACGCAATTGCCATGGTGACCTTGTTGATTTCACATTGAACTCCAATATGGTTGGTCTCCAGTCCCCCAACATTGTTGTGAATTTTTTTAACCTGCAAAATGACAATACCTCCTTCGGCCTTGTGGCCATATCAGAACATCCAAGAAGATATAAAATCAACATATAATTATTAAATCCAAATCACAACAATATCAAGAGTTTATCATTATTATTAAATTCAATTGCAACTATATCATCATCCAATAGATCTCTATGCTAGAGCTATTCATAATATCAATGTCACATGTCTAAAATCAACATCAATAACCTATCCATGTCAACCAGTATATCATCATCCACATAATAATAATAATGTCTCAATGATCATCAAGCAAAATATCTGAATCCAGATCAATACTAATCCAGGATCTAACATCTAACCATCATACTAATCAAAACATAATAATGTCCATAATAATCCCTGATACATCATACTACATCAAAACATAATAATATCCAAAATATGATCAATAGTGTCAGGATCAAGTTATCTAAATAGTGTCAAAGGAGAGTGGGCACTACATCCCCCTCCCCTTAGACTCGACTTCCTCCTGGAAGTCACTGGAACAAATGTGGAAACTACACTCGTAACACAGTAGCATCCTCCCAAGTGGCTGCAGTCTCATCATATATGTCCCACTGCACCCGTACCTGATCAATCTCTCTGCCTCGAAGGCCCAAGGTCCTGCGATCGATGATACGGATGGGATCCACCATCACCTGCCCCTGATCTTGTACCTACAATGATGTCCAATCCAACACATGAGAAGGATCTGTGATGTATCTCCTAAGAACATAAACATGAAACACATCATGTATGCGAGACAAGCTGGGTGGCAATGCTAGATGGTAAGCCAACGGGCCAATACGCTCCAGATCTCAAAAGGTCTAAAACCGAGAAGCTAACTTAGAACCTTTTCCATAATGGATCGGGCCCTTAGGTGGTCGAACACAAAGAAAACCTTCATGCCCACATCAAAATTACGCTCGCTTCTATGCTTTGATCAAAGATACTTCTTATACCTATCATGTGCCTCCTACAATCTCTACCTGATCAACACTACCTGCTACTTTATGTCCTACAAAAGAGCTGGTCCGAGAGATACTCTATCCTCCAACCTGTCCCAACTAAGGGGTGTCCTGCACTCCCTACCATACAAGGCCTAGAAAGGAGCCATGCCTATAGAACTCTGAAAGCTATTATTGTAGGAAAACTCCACAAGATACAGATACTCCTCCCATCTCACCTGGTGATCCATCACATACATCCTAAGCATGTCCTCCAAAATTTGATTCACCCTCTCGGTCCTGTCTATCTCGTCTCCGAGTGATAAGTCATGGCTGAAGTTAATCTTCGTCCCGAGAACATACTGCATGGTAGTCCAGAAATGGGAAGTGTACAAAGGATCGCGGTCACAAATGATCTTCCATGGAATCCCAACCTGACAATCTCATCCAAGTAGACACGTGCCACCACACTAGCTTTATAGGTGGTCTTCACCGAGAAAAGTGAGCTACTTTTGTCAATTTATCAACCATGACCATGATGGCGTCATGGTGATATCTCAACATTGGCAACCCAACAATGAAATCCATTGAAACGGTGTCCCATTTCCACTTTGGTATAGCATGAGGATAGAGAAGGCCAGCTGGATGCTAATGTTTGGCCTTCACTTTCTGGCACTCTAAACAGTGTGACACAAACATAGTTGTTTCCATGCAAAGACCTCTCTAGTGATATAGCTGTCTCAAAGTGGTGTGCATCTTCTTCACCCCAGGATGGGCTAAATAGGGTACACGATGTGCCTCTGTCAAGATGTCCTGCCTCAAGCCTCCACCTCTAAGAACATATATATGACCTTTGTGCCTGAGAATACCATCTGCCTCTAGTGAGAAACCATCAAGATTCCTTTCGAAGGGTCTCTGGGACTCAATCTCTGCTCGAGCTGCAATGTAGAAACTGTCAAGAGGAAGTTGTTGAAGGATCCTACTCTACAAATTTGTGCTCACTAAAGTAGCCATGCTCAAATGCCTCCATTTGCTGAGAGCATCTGCAACCACATTCTCCTTCCCCTTCACATGCTCTATCTCCATGTCGTACTCACAAAGCAACTCCATCCAATGCCTCTAGACAAGTGTTTAGATTGGGTTGCGTGAAGAGGTGGCGAAGACTCAAATGATCTGTCCTGAGTATGAATCTCCAACCAAGAAGGAAGTGTCTCCAACAAACTAAAGCATGCACAACCACCGCAAGCTCAAGATCATGGGTTGGATAGTTAAGCTCATGATCTTTGAGTTTGTGAGACTCAAAGGCTACAACTCTCCTCCTGCATAAGGACACCTCCTAGGCCTACCAACAAAGCATCCGTGCACACAAAGAACTCACCATGTGGGTCCAGGACTACAAGGATAGGTGTTGTAGTGAGGCATTCCTTCAGTTCCCGAAGGCATTCTCACACATGTCTGACCAAACTAACTTCTTCCCTTTCCCCTGAAGGGAGCTGATGGGGTGCACTATCCGAGAGAAATCTCAAAAAATATCCTATAAGAACTCGCTAACCCCATGAAACTACACACCTCTATCACTATAGTGGGTCTTTGGCCAATCCCTAATGGCTCTAATCTTGGAAGGATCGATCGTGATACATTTCCCTAAGATGATATGACCCAAGTACTTAACCTCCGATCTAAAGAAATCAAACTTCTCCAAGTTCCCATAAAGTCAAAGCTACTCATGAAGACACCGAGGAACCCGACGAAGGTGCCCCTCGTGCTCCTCACACATACATGAGTAAATCAGAATGTTATCAAGAAAGATGAGTATGAAGCGATCTAAAAAGTTCCTAAATACCCCATTCATCAAACTCATAAACACTGTAGGGGCATTCGTCAAACCAAAAGGCACCACTGTGAACTCATAGTGCCCATACCTCATACGAAAAGCAGTCTTATGGATGTCTTCCTCTGTAATCTTCAAATAATGGTACCCAGACTTGAGATCAATCTTAGAGAAGACCGTGGCTCCCCTCATTTGATCAAACAAGTCATCAATGTGAGGTAGGGGATAACGATTCTTGATCGTTACCTTATTCAACTAGCGGTAGTCTATGCACAACCACAAGGATCCATCCTTCTTCTTCACAAATATAACCGATGCACCCCAAGGGGATACACTAGGATGGATAAGGCCTTTCTCAAGAAGGCCCTCCAGCTACAACTTGAGCTCATAGAGCTCTAGGGTGGTCATCCGATAAGGAGCTTGTGAGATAGGCTCTGCTCCTAGAACTAGATCAATATGGAAATCAATCTCACGTGGGGTGGCATTCCTGTAGCTCCTGGGGAAAACATATGCATACTCTCTCAAAATGGGATGGTCATCTAGTGATGGCCCACTAGACCCATCCTCTATCCGGTCACTGACTGTGACTACATACATCTGACAACCCCATCGCACACACCGCTTGAGCTGCATAACGGAGATAGTGTGAATAGAAACAGGTCTCCTGACCCCAGAAATCACCGACTCAACTGCAAGATAATATGCACAAGATTCAGTCTTAGGATAGCAATCCATCCTGGCCCTGTGTGCCGACAACCAATCCATGCCTAAAATGACTCCATACAAGCCCAAAGGAAGCATACAGAGATCTGAAATGGTGGTGAAAGGTCCCAAGTTAACAACACACTCCTTTACTAAAGAGTCTATAAAGACCTTGGCTCTTAAATTCATCTCGACATCCCAACTATGACCCTATCTAATAGCCACCAGCTTGTATCGCTCTACTAAGGATGGTGTAATAAATGAATCAAGAACCAAAGTCAAACAATATGGAGGTAGGAACACCAAAATACTACCAGGTCACAATGACCATGCTCGGTGCTCGGCCCGGAATTTTTTAACCGCTAGAGATCATGTGCCTCTCGTCCCATGTCCCTGAGTCTCCTCTGTAATATAGGCCTTCTCAATGGCCTCTACTAATGTATGTGGGCAGTGGATCCGAACTACACCTCCAATGTCTATATTAAGGCCCCAGATGAACCTGTGGATCTGCACCTACTCATCCTACATGTAATCAACATACTGAAGTAGGTCCAGGAACCTACTCTCATACTCAGCCACCGTAAGGGAAGCCTATCAAAGATCATGGAACTCATCGATCCTCTGCTGTATAAATCTCCGTGGTAAGTATCTACTACTGAATCTCTCCTCAAATAGCTCCCAAGTGATTGTCTCTGAGTCTATATGGAGCTTCTGCTCCTCTTTCCTCCACCATACTCTAGCTCCATCCTTCAGTAGATGGATCATAACACGAGCTTTCATGTTGCTAGAACAGGGACAAAGCTAAAAGAAACCACTCAAGCTAACTAGCCATGGCCCCTCTGCCAGAATCCCCTATTTCACTGAATAATGTGAGGGCCTAAGCTTCAGGATCTCCCTGATATGATCTGCAACATGGTCTATAGTACGGCCTCTGGCCTCTCTATAAACTCATCCCTAAGCCTAGGGCTCCAAGACCTCTCTCTAAGCTCCAGAACTCTGTCACCCTTCCTCCTTGGTGGTGAATCTACTTTGAATGACTGTTGGTGTCGAATCGCGGCACCCCTGGGACTCTGCAACATGACAGGAAGTTGAAAGTCTCAGTGCGAATGCACAACATGGAGCTTTTCCCAAGTGTGGGACCTCGCGAAATCGGAAAAGCTCTCCGGATGAAGGCCGACTCCTATTCCTCTGTTCAGATGCACCAATAAAACGCAGAGGTTTACCCAAAAAACTTAATCTAACTACCAAGGAGACAGGGAGAGAGAAATGCATAAAAATAAACCTAAGCTAAGGAGGTGATGCACCGAGGAATGTTGGACACCCGTTTTGCAAGATTAAACACAGACCACATAGATGTAATACCACACCATGCACAGAAACCAAAATGCAATGAGAGATCAAAATAACAGCAATGAATATATGAGAGGGTTTAAAATCAATCACAGACATACATATATTGCTCAAGGATCGATTCAATACATTGCAATGGCCAAGAGGCAAAAAACAACATTACAATCCATATGGGAGGCTTGAAAACTCCACAAATTCTCTTGCAAGCAGGAGAGAAGGGAGGGTGCAAAGCAGAAATGCCCAACCTTGAGAAAAAGCCCCTCCTTTACAATTTATATGAGGAAAAAATGAGGGAGAAGAGAATGATTCGAATTCTGCCCCCAACCACCTCCAAGACTGCACCTAACCCATCATATTATGGCGGTAGGTGAGGATCTCAACAACCCAACAGTGGCGAATTGTATTTTACATTTTTAAGAACTTTTTAAAGATATCTAGTCATAATTGTGTAGGGACGCTGAGAGCTTTCCGAAAAGTCCACCTTGTGTGAATCTCGAGCTCCTCGTGAAAAGTTATGGTGATCTCGAATATTTCCCGCATCGGGGGCTTCGCTACTGCTCGGGTTTGGGGTTCTCCTCTGTGCATTTGCATCGGGCTTGGAGGATGGCTCGACATGCTTTTGATCCGTGTTTTCCCGACGTGTTTTTCTGCCTCCAAGACCCGATTTCCTTGGAAGTGTTTTCGGGTTTGCGGAACCCTCGAGCATCGGGACATCTTTGCGATCTGCATGCTTCATGTTTCGTGTTTCCCGAAACCCGAAACCCGATTTGCCTTTGATGTCGGGTTTTCCAACCCTTCCGACATGCCTTTGATGTCGGGTTTATCCACTCCTCCGACATGCTTCTGCGACTTGCTTTTCCACCTCCGAAACCTGATTTCCCTTTATGTCGGGTTTTCCAACCCTTGCGACATGTTCTTTCTGTCGGGTTTATCTGCCCCTCCGACACGTTCTTTCTTTGCCGGGTTTATCCGCCCTCGACATGCTTCGTGCTCTTTGTCGGGTTTATCTATATTTCCCCGGGGGGGTAAATATATACAACAATGACTCTACATGAAAATTCTCTCCTCCATCCTCCTCACTGAGTGGAGGGGGTGCATGTCCCTCTATGGAAATATCTCTATCATGTCTTCCTAAGTTCCCTCCTACTGATCCTCCACATAGGGCAACATTAACATCCTGGAGGGTCTGCAAAATCTATGGTAGGATAGTTGTTAAACCTTGATCTGGTGGTGGTGGTGGTGGTGACTCTGAGTCTTTGTGAATGTTCCTCCTACTACGTCTAAGCTCCCTGCATAAACTATAGTGGGAGTTAGTTCATTACCTTGAGTTTCCTTCAGTTTTCTAAGTTTACTAACATGTTCAATTTTCAAATAGTCTTGTTTTCTTAGATTAACAAGTTTGTTAGTTTTAAGTTTCAAGTCTCATTTTTCTAGTGTGCCCAATGGTCCAAGCTTTTGAAATACTACTCTGATACCAAGTGTAATGCCAGCTTCAACTACCAATTGAGACCAAGAAACAAACTAGAAAAAATTATGGGATAATTTTTTTATTAAGAGAGTCTACAACTAAGTTGCAAGACACTAGTTTGAAACTAAATAGATTCTGGAATAGATTCTGATTAAGCAAACACAATATTTCCATTTTTATCTTATAACAAGTTTACAAGGTTCCAATTTTTTTGGGTTACATGTTTTACTTATGTTCAGGGAGAAAAACTCCCTCATGCTTGCTCTCAAACAGGCCTAGAATTTCAACTAGATTTTTCACACAATTAGAGTTATCAAAACTTTCCTAAGCTAGACTCATTGGGTAGGAAATTTCCTCACCTTTCCAACCATATAAAAAATTCCTCCTAACTCCTTGTAAAACTCAAGTTATGGCCAGGCGGAGTTTTAAGGGAAATTTTTCTCTCGGAGGTCCACGGGGTTAGGGAGAAAATGCCTTCGTGCCCCCGCCGACGCCCCAAATGCCATGTTTCATCACATGGTTAGTTTGGGCCGGCGAGTCACGGGGAAAAACATGAAAGTTTTTCCCAAAACCAAGTTTCAATTTTCCTAAGGAAAATTTTCCTTTGTGCCTCCACTTGCCCATATGGCCACGTGGTGCCTTGTAATTGGCCGCGGGCCGGTGGAGAAAATTTGAATTTTTCACCCAAGGGGTTAAACGGTTAAAATAATTGCATAGACCTACACACCCATGGGGACACGTGTCATCACCCCATTGGTTGTGGGGGTGCGGCAGAAAAACAAAGAAATTTTTCCAAAGGGGCAAAAGTTAAAGTTTTCAATTCTTAACCCGCGGGCCCTCCCTGCCACGTGTCAGCACGTGATTGGTGCAAGAAAGTAGAGTTGCGGGGAAATTTTTGAAAATTTTCCAAAGGAAAAATTTTCAAAAAGTCTAAGTTTTCAGTTTGAACCCACATACCCTCCCTGCCACGTGTCAGCACGTGATTGGTTGGGGGCCGCGGGGCTACGGGAAAAATTGGGAAAATTTTCCAAGGCATAATTTTCAAAAAAGATAGAGTTTTCAAAATTTCCGCTTCATAGATGCCACATGGCATCATCTGATTGGATAAGAAGGTGGTGGGGTAGCGGACTTTTCTTGGAAATTTTTCCCGCACTAAAATTAAAATTTTTCTAAGTTATATTAATTCATTTTTATTTTTTTGGTTTTGATGGCTATTTTGAAGTAAAACTTCAAATGGCCATAACGTTTGATTGGGAACTCCATTTTGGGTAAACGAGGACTTTTCAGAAATCTCTTGGAGTCCTCTTTTGCATGAAATCATCAATTTGGGTTTTTGATGAATTTTTAGGGTCAATTTTAAGAAAAATATCTGCAGTTTTTAAATTCAAAATCGCGCTTTTCCAATCACAATTTGATTAAATTTGAACTCCTCCTTCCCTCAACATTTTAAATAGACATGGAGGACCAATATAGGGAGGTTTATAGTGCTTTAGTTAAGTCAATTTTTTCATTTATAAAAGTTTTCAATTTTCCGACAGTTGACGGAAAAAAACGACCATGCAAGTTCCGAATTGAAATTCTTTGAGTTTTGGAGATTTATTCTTAACTGTTTTAGTGAATTTGGATTCCTCAAGTCTTCATAAGTTTAAATTTCAAGTTTTGTGATTTTTTGGTTGGTATAAAGTCAAACTTCTCATTTTTATTTTAAAAAAGAAAGATGCCAAAATTACGATCTTAAAACAGAGTTCTCTTATCCACAAATTTACAATTTATTATGCAATTTTCAATTAAGGAAAACATATCCATTTCATTTCTGAGACATCCATTTGATTTGACAAGGACATGTATATATTATGAAATTTTGATTTCTAACTTTTATCAACTCATTTCAAAGATCCAAGTCTTCTTTTTTATATACGTTTTCTCTTTCCAAACAAATTGCAAATTTAATACCATGTGATTTTCAAGATAACAATGCAATTGGGAAAGTAATGTATTTCATTCATCTATCTCCAACAAAGATATTGCAACAAGGTATATCAAGAGAACTTCAATTCCTTTATTGAATTTAAACAATTTTACAACTGAACTCCTTTCTTTACATCTCAATTTGAAACTCACAAACTGTATCATATTCTTCTTTTTTTTTAACAGAGGAAGTGAAAATTAATCTTTCTCATTTCAAATACAAAACATAGGATATCATTTACATTTCACAATCAATTACAACTTTCAAATTACAAGGTAAACTTTTCCCATCTCGAACCAATTACATGCATCCACTTGAAGTGGGAAGGATTACATTTAAAATTTACAAAAAGAATGATCACAAACTGTTGTCTTTCTTCTCCAAATAGTAGCAAGCTGAGTTCTTCATCTTCATTATTATATTCGCAACAAGGAAGGGGAAATTCAATGCTCTCCAACCAACCAAGAAATCCAATGGGAAAGGAGAAGCCATCTTTCCCCATTGGCCCACGAGCCCCAAACCATATTGGAATGGAACATGATAAAACAACACATGGCAGCATAGCTTCTTTCACATATAACATACATTCACATGCATAAGGGAATACAAAAACAAAAAGATGTAGTTCTAAACTACAACAAACAACTTCAATAAAAACAAAGGCTCCTTCTCCAAGCAAGCAAGCCAAGCAAGAGAAAGAACTATGAAGGTCTCCTTATGCCTCCCATGTTGAAATTGGGCATCCACCTAAAACAAACCACCAAAACATAACCATCCCATAAACCTAATCCCTCATCAACCCCTCCTTATCCCACCTCCAAATTCATTCGTTATACCTCCCCAAAGTAAGAAATGCAAGCATATTCTTTTCCCTAGGTGGATCCCAACCAACACTCCCTCCACAAGACAAGTGCTAATGGAAAATCCCTTATCCCTCCTTTGATAAACCTCAGACTTCTCTCTACACCATTCCCTAAGCATTCTACCCATCCCTCTAAGAATTTCAAACACAAACACATTCAAAATTCATGCTAAAAGAGGGAAAAACAGCAATTTTAAAAGAGTGAGATCCTACCTCTCCATAATGGAGACTTGTTTCCAAAACAGCAGTCTTTATTGCACCAAAAACCAGTCCCAAATCAGCAAGGTAAATGAATGCACAAGAAAATCCACTTCTTCCACAAAGTAAGCTCCAAAATCCAAGAGGAATTCACCCCCAAGAGTGAAATCACAAACTTTCAACAACCTCAAATGAGGAGGCAAATCAAATTTTTAAAGGAGAAGGTGGAAGAGGATGATGTGGATTCCAAGTGGGATGCCACATCATTTTTCCTCATTCCCCAAGAGTGCAATCCACATCAACAACAAATCACCATTAATGAAATATGACAAAATTACTTACACACACAATATAGCCCATACCCCAAAAGGAATGCATTTAAAATTTGTAAGACAAGTGCAATCAATACTTACCCAAATTTATGTCAAAATACAATAAAATAGATTGATTTTGACTCCAAATCAATAATCATGGTTGGTGGAGGATTTTGAGAGATGTGGGACAAGTTTAACTTGTCCCACAAGCCTCCAATTTAGGCTCCCAAGACCAAATCTGAGTTTCAAAGAGGATGGAGTGTTCTACACTCCAAAATTTGCCTTATACAATCTATCATTTCACTTACACAACTCTTACATCCTCTTACAATTTCTTACACATGCATTTATTTTTATGATATTTATTTATTACAATATTTTATAAAGATTTATTTATTTACCACATGGTTATAATATATATAAATCAATTTTCATTTTCAACTAAGACAATAATATTCAATTTATATTCCACATCCCAATTAATTTAATTAAAATTTAACTATATGACTCTCACATTATACTATCACATTTAAATTAATTAAAAGAAAGAACACCTTACAAATAAAAATACACACAACAATAATAAAAGGGAACATACAAATAAAACACACACATAATCAAAACACATACATGTCCCATGGTCAAATAATGGAATTCCTCCCCACAGGAAGTCCTAACATAACACCACACAAAAATCAAATGCAATTGCCATGGTGACCTTGTTGATTTCACATTGAATTCCAATATGGTTGGTCTCTAGTCCCCCAACATTGTTGTGATTTTTTTAACCTGTAAAATGACAATACATCCTTCAGCCTCGTGGCCATATCAGAACATCCAAGAAGATATAAAATCAACATATAATTATTTAATCCAGATCACAACAATATCAAGAGTTTATTATTATCATTAAATTCAATTGCAACTATATCATCACCCAATAGATCTCTATGCTAGAGCTATTCATAATATCAATGTCACATGTCTAAAATCAACATCAATAACCTATCCATGTCAACCGGTATATCATTATCCACATAATAATAATAATGTCTCAATGATCATCAAGAAAAATATATGAATCCGGATCAATACTAATCCAGGATCTAACATCTAACCATCATACTAATCAAAACATAATACTTCCATAATAACCCCTGATACATCATACTACATCAAAACATAATAATATCCAAAATATGATCAATAGTGTCGTGGATCGATATCTAAATAGTGTCAAAGGAGAATGGGCACTACACATTTGGTAAGGAGGTTCATCTAGGAATAGGGTTGCAATCGACTCATCTAGAAATTCAAAATTAGAGGGTTGATCCCCTAGGAAATAGGTGCGTCGACCGGTTGGTCAATGATAGCTTGGCCCTTGATGGAGTTTTGATGAATAAATTCAAGGTCAAGATTAGCTAAAAGCATAAGCCATCGTGCGGCACACCGATTTTGATAAGGTTTTGCGTACATGAACCGTAAGGGGCCGGTGTTGGTCACAACATAGGTTTTGTGGTTGAATAGGTAATGACAGAGTTTGTTATAGCAACGAAGACTAAGGCTAAGCAGATTTTTTCGGGATGGTTGTATTGGGTTTCATATTCCAAAAGAGTACAACTTATGTAATAAACCACCTACTCCCTTTTTGTTCATCGTGATGAGCGAGCATAGCTCCCAAGGAGTGATCGGCGGTAGATATGTATAGGTAAAAAGGTTGATTGTCTTTAGGTGGAATGAGTACAAGTGGTTGGAGAAGGTATTGTTTTAAGGCCTCAAAATCTTTGTGGCAGTCATCATCCCATTTAAAGGAGACATCCTTCTTGAGCAGATGATGAAATGGTTGACACCGATCAGATAATTGTGAAATGAAATGGCAAATGGACTACAATTTACCTTGCAGACTATAGAGTTGTCGAAGGTTAGTAGGTGGAGGCATTTCGAGAATGGCCTTGACTTTAGTAGGGTCAACTTCTATACCACGGAGGGAAACGATAAATCCCAGGAGCTTTCCTAAAAGAACCACAAAGACACACTTCTTAGGTTGAAGGCGACGCAATATTTAATGAGGTGATCAAAGATGGTTTTAAGGATAGCAAGGTGATCGGAGTGACGTTTAGATTTGGCCAAGATATCATCCATGTAATCTTCCAATATGTGATGTATGATATGATTGAAGATGTAAGTCATAGCTTTCTTGATATGTGGCACCAGCATTTTTAAGGCCAAAAAGCATGACTCGATAGTAGAAGGTCCCCCAGGGGTGATGAATGAGGTCTTTTGTTGTCAACCAATTGATCAATACCGGTAAGGGAAATTCATCTTTTGGGCAAGGCTAGGTTGAGGTCATAGAAGTCCGTGCAAATGTGGAGTCCCCCTGTTGCTTTAGTGACAAGGAAAATGTTAGAAATCCAATGAGGATAATCAATGGGTAAGAAGAAGAAAATGGAAATAAGGCACTGAAGTTCTTCTTTGACCGTAAGAGCAATGCTAGCGTGCATTTTCCTCAGCTTTTGTTTGATGGGTTTGGCATCGAGAATAGTTATGATATTGTGGACCACTATGGTGGGGTCAATACCGGGCATGTCTATGTAAGACAAAGCGAAAGCGTGGTTATGATCTTTGAGAAAAGAAGTGATGGCTTCCTATATAGTAACATCTAAAGATTTTCTGATATTTAGGATGTGCGGGTCATCTTGAGTATGAATGTTGATCTCGATAGTCAATTCATTCAACATGGTTTGCATCTTAGAGGGTAACGATCGATGAATATATGAGTCTTCTGCACCAAGGTAGGTGAGTATGAATTCATCATCCTGACATTGAACAACGTTAATTTAAGGTGTGTCATCATCGATCATTTCAAGATATAGGAAGGGAAGAGTGGAAGGGGCCTCGCCCTCGCGTTGATAAATCAAAGGCCCCAAGGAAATGGTGTTTATGAATAAAAAATTTAAGAGGGATAGATTCAGGATCCATCGACTCCGTCGGTGAGGATGGTGACGAAGGTGGAGTGGGTGAATAAGGTGGAGAAGAGCTAGTGTCCCGAATGAGTTCAATGTGGGCTTGTTTGGTAGGTGGTTTGGGAAATCGATACCACTATGGTCGTTATGTTTGCTAGTGGTAAATGGAATAATAGTATGGTTTCCTCGATTGTAAAAGCCAAAAACAAAACCCTTCCACGCACATCGGTGTAGGAAGGTGTGGGTGAAATGGTGATTGGTAAGTGATTGGAAGTCAGCAGAAAATAGGTGGGTTTGTGATGGTGGTTCGTGTGTAAGTGGAAGTATCAAGTCCCCATAGGTGAGACTAGTATGGAGATAAGGAGGACCATAAAGGAGGTGTTCTCCTATGTGGTGATCGTAGCGAGGGTGTTGGTGAAGACTTCCATACTCTTGTGGAGTAAGGAATGTGTTGACACTTTATAGGCGGTACTCCCTAGAGTGAGGCATTGAAAAACACCTTCTAAGGGATCAGTGGTTGGTATGTAGGTAGCCAGTATGGATAATGTGTCGGAGGTTGATGCAAAGGTGGAGTTAATGGATTGGGAAGCTAATGGGTCAACCATGGAGGTTATGGTAGTGGTAGGAATGGAGGAGGTATGTGCGGTAGAAGCAGTGGCTGTACTAGTAGGTGGAGGTGTAGGTGAAGTGGTAGTGGTCGCAGAGGTAGATGACTTGATAGGTATGAGCACATCATTGGGTCGGTAAAGCATGTTACATGTTTTGAAAGGTGATGGGTCAGCTAGAATGGTATAAGTGTGTCCTTCATGCTCAAACTTTACATAATGATGTAAAGTGGAAGGAACGCAACCCATGACACGAATCCGTGGTCTCAAAGCAATAGGTTATATTGGAATTCCCCTCCAAGACATAAAATAATTCTCCGAACAAGAAGGGGGCCCACACGAATGTGGAGGATGACAAGGTGCCTAGTGTAGAGGTGATAGTGTCATTGAATGAATGCAACATGACATGATGTTTATGCATGTAATTGTCAGGTATGCACATTTGAGTGAATGCATGGGATGAAATGATGTTAATGCTAGCACCCCCATCAATCATCACACAAAGTACCCGTATGTCATTTATGTGGATATAGATGAAGAGGGCATGGTCTCGGGTCATCATTTTGTGTGGCACATTCTTTCTCTCGAGAAGCTAAGGGAGGCCACTTGGTGAATAGAGTGGGGTGAAGATGAAGGTGGTAATTTGGTGAGAGAGGCTACATGATGGGGTGTGATAATAGAGGCTACGGATGTAGGGTCATTGGGTAAAACCTCAATAGATTGAACAACCTCAATGAGATCTTGACGATGGGATTCGAGGTTTGGATGAGGTCATATAAGGACATTTTGAGGGGAGATTGGTATAATTGTTTGAGCATGGTATGATGTGTGACGCCATTAGAAATGGGGTATGTGGGGTTGTGGATAGTTATTTTAGGTATGGGTGTAGATGGTATGTTGGGTATAGGATTAATTGGTGGGTCGGGCTTTCCTTTTCCTTACCCTTCGCACACATGTAGTGACTTATATCATGTTGATTTGAGGGGAGTTGGAAAATGGAGAAGGTGTAGGATGAGTGGTATAATGACACGACGGGAAAAAAACCTACTTTGGAGAAAAAACGTTGTGAGGTGAGTTGGGAATGACATTTGGGTGGTGGCATGGCAAGTTCTCGATCATGCAAACCATGTTAATTTTGAATCTTGGGGGTGTCTCTAGGAGGCGTGAGGGTGGAGGTTGTGGTTGTTGAGTGAGCAAAGTGGGAATGGGTGTTGGTGAAGCAGGATCCTTGTCGAGAAGGTCATCGTCATCAAAGTTAGTTTTTGGTGGACACAATTGGATAAGGATGGTTTTTAAGGCCTTGCAGTTCTCCACATCATGCCCTAGCACATGATGGTATGCATAAATTTTAGTATTGTCAAACCCTTTTGGCTTGGGTTTGAGGGGGTCGTAAGGTCTCGAGTGGCGGTAACATGATGACGAAGTCTCAAGGAGGTTGGTTAAAACCTTGGCATAGGACCACCGCTAGTGGATCGAATGGGAAGTGAATGTGGTCAGTGGGTGTAGGTGTAGGTTATTGTTAAGGAAAGGTCTTTAGAAGAGGAGGGGGTCGAGTTATGGGTTTGGGTGTTGGCATGGTTCTAGGTGTCGGTCATGTCTATTTAGGTATGGTTATAGTAAATGGATGGGTAGGAGGGTATGTGGTAATTTTGACTACCTTACTATGGGGTAGTGGAGTTTTTTTTTTGGGTTTCACCTTCTTAGGTAAAGGTGACGTGGGTATACGAGGTCTAGAAGGAAAAACAGATGGAAGAAGAGGGTGAGTTACCCATGGGGATAACGGGTGTGCTTTGAAGGTAGATGATGTGGGTCATGTTTGTGATGTAAGAGACAACCACTTAAGTGTAGTGGGTAGTGAAGCAATAGCTAAGGGTATTGGAGGTATGGGTAGTAAAGAGGCTACCGTGTAGGTGTAAGTCGGGTTGGGAATCCGGGTAGGTCAAAGGTTTTGAGGAAGGAATGAGTTGTTGTGTGTTTGGTTTATTAGTGGGTGGAGGTTGCTTTACCATGTTTGGCAAACCGAGGTCCTAAGATAGACGAGATAGGTACATGTGTAATTGGTGCAGCCGGGGTATGAGTTCTATGGGTTTGGTACTTGTTTGGGTGTTGGAGTAGGTGTGGTGTCAAATTTAGAGGATGTAGCTAAATCCAATTTTATAGGTGGATGAGTAAGGCTAGTAGTCGTGGTGACCCCTAAAGTGGTAATGGGTTTAGTCAAGGAAAATGTTATATGTATGGGTTTTTGTTTAGGCGTAGGTTGAGTTATGGGTAAGGGTGTAGTTTGAGCTATAACAAGTGTCATGGAAGGAGTTTGATAGAGGTGGTTGGATTTGGTTTGATTGGTCAAAATATCTTTCAAGTAGATAGTGGAGGTATCAACAAGGGACCTTTGCATCTCTGTTGAGAAAGAAGCAAAAGATACCCCCATAGTAAGGCTCTATCCACATAATCTAAGTGATCGGGCGAGATGTGAGAATCGCACGTCTATAGGTGGAGTTGGTGAGGACCTAATTGTAATTCCCGTAAAATTTGTCTTAGAGACAGGGAATTGGCTAGCTTCAACTTCTATGGGTAAGAGAGCCAAAAGTAGGTCTCGTATGATTTTGGGTAGCTAATGGAGAATGCTCTCCAAGAGGAAAAGGTATCTCAAATGGGTCTATGATGGGTGGAGGAGGTAACGGGAGCTCCTCTATAAGTGGATGAATGGGTAGGTGCTCCTCTATGGGTGGAGGAGGTAGTCGGTGCTCCTATGTGGGTGGAGGAGGTAATGGGTGCTCCTCTATGGGTGGAGGAGGTACTATGGGTAGAGTTTTTCTAAGTGGAGAAGCCAGGGGTGAGATGGTCTTGATGTTAGCCAAAGACTCCTCTGTAGGTGATGATGGAGATGAAAGATGTTCCTCTGTGGGTGAAGGAACACGGAAGGTTGGTTCTCGATGCGGAACGATGATTTTGGGATTGGATTTCCTCTATGGAAGGGATGTGAGGTAATTGGGAGGTGATATGTACGTCATTAAAGATAGTGTGAACCTCGTGGGTATGCATATTGTGAGTTGAGGTCTCACCGATTTGATCACACGAAGGGGCATGGTTAGGAAATGGTTTCTTGAAGATGTGTAGGTTTTGGTTGGTAGGTGCATTAGGATTGTCCACGGGTAACTCACCTTTCTCAAGAATTTCTTGGATTATAATTTTGAAAGTGATGCGGTTTTCGTCACTATGACCCTTTTACTCGATGATAATTACGAAATCATGTTCTTTATACCATGTGGGCATGAAGCGAGTAGGGTCAAAATGAGTGTGTGGTTTTATGGGTGAAAGAGTGATGGTTCCGGCTTTGATAATATTTTCTAAGATAGAAGAGTAAGGTTCCCCAATTGGGGTATATTTCTGCTACTCGTCTCTGAATTGAAAAGTGTGTACAAGTGAGAGATTAGATGAAGGGGTAGCTTTGATTTGATGGATGTCTTTGAGGCTAGCCTTAAGTACCATCACAGTTAGCGGTGCCCTTAGCTTTTGAATAATTGGTTTGTGGTTTGGAAGAAGAATAGGTATCATTCGATTTAAATGCCGATTCTTATTACGTAATTAGATTTTCTTCTCCTCGATGGCCCGAATCTCTAACTTTTGTGCCATAGTGAATGCTTTGTCGGATGTTCAAGGTTTGGACCTACAAGGTTGGTGAGATATTCCTAGCACAAGCCCATGTGAAGAGCTCAATGAGTTCAATTTGTGGCGCTGGAAGGTAAGTTGGTTGATCAGGCTATGCCAATGAGTGAAAAAATCTATGATAGATTCGTCCTCATATTGACGCGTGGATTATAAATCAGTCATGGTAACCTTTTTAACGATATTGATAGAGAAATGATCCAAGAAGGCTTGAGATACCTGATTGAATGAGAATGTAGAGTTTCTTGGTAACCCACTATACCAATCTAATGCAGGTCCAGTGAGGGACATGGGAAATGTTCTCAAGAGCAAGGCATAATCATGAGCGATCAGATAACACATGTGTTTGAATGACCACAAATGCTGCAGCAGGTCTTCTTTGCTATTGAAATGATTGAATTTAGGCATTTCCCAATGCACAGGGTATGAGCAAATAGGAATGGATGGGTGAATGGGATCATTGCAAATCATGTCGTAGGTGAGAGTGTTGCAGGAGCCAGAAACCGATGCTTCCAATGTCTCATCTTTTCCAACATCAATTTAATTAGGTCGTCGCCAGTGGGTTACAATGATTGGGTGCCTCATGTAGCATGAGAGGGTTGGTTTTGGCATATAACAAGGGTGGCACTCTAGTGTATGGAGCTGCCATGTAGGTTGATTGAGAAGAAGGTAGTGAAATAGGGGGTACATGCCTAAAATGTATATTGGATGAAACGAGAGAGGTTTATGGGGGTAGAAGGGTTGTGGTAACCCTAGTGGCAATAAGAGCTAATGATTGTGGAATGGAAAGGACCACGTTCTAAAATAGGGTAGGGGTCACCAACACTAGAGGTGGTAATGTAGCTACGGGTATGTGTGAGACATTAGGGGGTGGATGAGATTGTGTTTGGGGTAGTTGTGCGCAAGTATGGTTAATGTAGTGGGTGTCACGGAGGTAGCAAACGTGGCGCTTATAGTGGGTATAGGACCTAGCTAAGAAACGAATGGGGGTAGACTAGATGCGGGAATCACGGAGCCGATGGGGCTGATGCGGAGTGGGAGCAAGAGTCGGGGGTTAGATATGGGCATGCCGTATATCAACTGACCCGAGGCATCTCGAGTGGACAAGTGAGAAAGGTAGAACTGCAAGGTGACAGTTTTTGGTCAAGGATTATGTGAACTCCTCATCTTCGGTGAGCGATAGTAATAGGCTAGATGGGCTCTATGGCTAGTGATAAAATGGAAGGTGGTGAAGGACTAGGTGGGAGTGGTTGAAAACTAGCGTGAAATATGAGTGCGCTTGTTTGTCTTTGGGTCAGCACCATGTGAAATAGTACTGATCGACAAAGTTGGGTTGCTTCTCTCGTAAATGACACAGAGAACAACAGAACATGTGAATCTGGATGTAAAAATGGATTAGGTACCAAATGGTGGTTAGAATGTGAAACAAGCTAATCGATGCCAGTTATGGCAAACCAAATACGGGTCAAGGGTAATCATTGTTGCCACCACCGTAGAAAATGGACAGTGAGTGAAAACCCAGGCAGAAGGTAAAATCTGACAGGTATGCCAAATCTGATGATGTTTACAATGTCAATGGGTATGATGGTAGTGACAGGGACTATTAAAAGTGGAAGAAAATGAATTAAAAATGTCCTTTTCTAGGGTTAGCAAAGGACTTGGAACCAACGTTGGTTGGGTATAACCGATGGCGGTCAGAGATAACCGACGATGATTACTGTGAAATTGAAATAGTGATGAAAGAAAATTGGTTGTGAATTAAAATATGGTGTGGAATTAGACCCAAAATTCTGAGAATGATGGTGATATTTCCCGTGCACACTAAGGTGAAGCCGGAATACACTAGTTGTGATGAGGAGCATGCAAGGATGAACAAAAAAGTGAAGAACGTGATCTCTCACCTCAAAACGTAAGCCAAGCAGAAACACTAAGAAAAATGTGATCCTAGGAGAGCCCTTTCTATTATGTTTGTTTATCTTATGCTATTTAGGGACTGACACATGAATTGTGAAATAGATTTTTTTGGTGAGGATGGCTTCCTACAAAGAAGGAGATCTAAAAGTTGAGGTTTCAGGTATGTTATGGTGGGGGCAGGATTCACTCTGAAGTATGACTCGACAGAGCAGCTGAGTCAGGTGCCCACCGTACCGTGATCATGTGATCACCTACAACTTATTCTAGGTAGGATTTTGTTGAAGAATGTATGTATTTTGAATTTTTGTGAGGTTTGGTAAGACTCAGAGAAAGAGAAAAGGAAAGAAGTGTTTTTCTATGATTTGTTTGTCAACCATCAATTGGGCATGACTTCCAACATATAGGTTGCCCTCAATTAATGTGAGCTAATGCGATAAATCAGAATGCAATGCACTTATTTTTAAGCCCAAATCGAGATGTGAAATTGGATGACACAATAAGATGAAGAGGAAGAGGGATGATCTTTCACTACAATGCAAAAAACATGAAGAAATGGTTCTTTTTAATTACACCAAAAGAAAAGTTTCCTTTAGAGAAAATAGAAAGAAGAGGTGGGTTACCAAGGAAGAAAATTAGTGTGTACACTTTTTAGAAGGGAAACAAACACATAATTTTTCCTAGGAATGAATGAAATGCAAGGAACCCCGGATGGGTCCCACCAGAGTGCCAAATGTTTCACCTGTTTCTTAGATCATTTCTTTGAAGTGTTGACGAAACAAATAGGGTAACGAGCATAGGAGGAATACCTGTTCAAATGTTGGTTGATGGGTTGTTGCATGCGTATGACTTCCGAATCCACAACTAATTGTGAGAACTTCCTTTTGGCTAGGAGGAACTACTTGTAATGCAAAGTAAGACCACCAAAAGGAATTAAACAATATGGGAAGTGAACTTCTTAGCGTATGCTAGATCTAGGAACTGTGATACATCCTAGATGGTTGTCAGTCCACTGTTTCAAACAATTTAATGTTGTAAACAAAGTAAATCCTATTGTAATTTGAAATGATTTAGGTATCTCACTTGAAACACAATAATAAATATATCTAATCTAACAGCTAAGCTAGAATAGAATCCAAAGGTCAAATGATTGGTTCTATGTTCTACAGTGTTTACAGAGGTCTCGGGTAGATCATAGGTGGATGAGGGTGAAATGAAATTTTGTGGGTAGGTCTCTGTTTTAGGTCAGTATGGGAAAATACAGAGACTAATGTTGGTTAATGGTGACTGACGGCAATGATGTAACCAAAGGCTTACTTATGGAAATCTGGAAATGCCACAAAACAAGCTTTGGGTCTCCTTTGTGATTACACGAAGGACTTTGGCTGGTCGATGAGATATTGGGTGACTGGGTAGGATTTGGTGAGGTTTTTAATGGGTATATGGAGGTGGAAATATTAGAGGTCAATAGGTGGCTAGGTAAACAATAGATGATAAAATGATGATGAAATGAAATAAAGCCGAAAAATATGACATTATACTTACTTGGATTCCGGTCATGAATGCCTATGAGTGAGGGATAGAGGTGCTGATGAGAGGTTGTACGGTTGCAAGTGATCACCAACTGAACAAAAGATTCTACATGGACTGCATGTACATTCATCTTTGATTGGTTAGATCATATCATGGCTAGGATAGTCATGCAGAAAAGATGTTTGATCTCCTTCCTTGCATGTGGATTCTCACTGGAATTCACTCTCTGAAGATGTGTTATCTCTTTGCGATGTTTTAATGCTTGCTAACATTGTACTTCTTGCTTCCAACTTCCAACCTTTAACCTTGAGAATAAGGTTGTTTTGAGGTTAAAAGGGTAACCGATGGTGGTTCCGCTTAATCGGTGATGGTTAGGGTGAACCGCGCTACCAAGGTGGGATTTCCTAGGTTTACTAAAATAGGGATATCCTCTTGATTTCCTTAGATCATGTGTCGTTAACCTACGGATTAAACTGGGAGCTTCTTGTGAGAATTTGGGAATATGGTTAGAGGGAATGTAGGCATTGATTTTTAGGGTTTGGGTAAGTCTTAGTTAGTTATGGAAACTTACTAAAAACAAGTCTTAGGTTGAGTTGGCTTGGTGAGGTGTCTAAGTGAATCAGATGTGTGGATATTATTTAAAATAAGTTATTTAAATAATAAATATATTGAGGATAATGCATTAATTTAATTAAATTAATATTAGTGGGGTGAAGGGGGCCATGGCTAGGTGAATGTGATGAAGGGTGATTATTCGTCGAGGGACCAAAGGGGAGTGTGACCTAATTTTAGTGTTTAAAATCATATAAATACATAGGTAGGTGTTCAAGATATAGGAACAAGCACTAAGCATTACTATCAACACCTAAGCTTGCATTCCAAAGGAACCTAAATCACGTCAAAGCATCCATTCAAGGGATAACGGATTGAATTTTATATATACAAAACATAATAAGGGAATTTCTTTATTACATCCACACATTATGATACATTGCTACATTTAGCTACAACCCTATATCAAGTAGATCTTGCACAAGGATTCCTAGGGCACAATTTCTATACACACTCACAAGAACTATATGGAGTCCGAGATGTAGTGTAGCACTTGTTTGTAAGTTCACTTTCAAGGTGACCAACAGGTCGGCATCGACTCCCCATTCGATATCTTTATTTTTAGGTTTTATGTGGTTTGTGGGATTTTACAGTTAATTCTTCTTTTTTAGGTTAAAGGTCCCCTCAGCAATCATAGTGTGAATAACAAGATATCAACAGAGAGAAACTAAGACACTCTTGTGACACAACAAAACCAAATCTAGAGAAGTTACGTGATCACGGGTACCCAAATCTAGTAGCCAACACCCAGCACCCGTGTCTTGTTGTGGGTGCCCCTACCCAACCTTGTTCGTGAATTCTATAATTTACAAAGATTAATTACCACACTTTTAGCATCATCTCCATCACTACTCCCTACCCAAATCAATTCCATATTACACAAAAATGATCTAAGTGCTTCTATTTCCTATCTTGGTTAGGGTTTTATATTTTACATATTAGTTTGATTATGTCATTTATGTATTTTATCATTTATACATTATTCATATACAATAAGTGACACTAAAATATTTATATTTAATTCAAATTAAATCAAATCATTATTATTTGCATCATTTGTTTGTGTGGTTATGTTTTCTTATTGTCTGGGAAAGGTTTTGTCATTGATTATTTGGAGGAATAAGGTGTAGCTAGTGAAGGGAGGAATAAGGAAAATGTGTGTTTGTTTTGTAAGAAACTAAGGAATTCATGGCTAGTCTTAGTAGAGGGATAAGTCATTGTATTAATGTAGGGATAAGGGGTATGTCGAAGTACATGTGGTGTGTATTCTTTGTAGGAACCAAAGACTATCCAATATTCCTTCTTACAAAGGATATGGGGTAGTTGTAATGATGACATCTCACTTATGTAATCCTCTTAGGTAGGCTTGGTTATGTGTGTCGATTTCTTTGTGGTGTCAATCACTTCTCATCTTGTGATACGTGTGGATCCATGTTGGTATAAATGGATTTTTGATGATGATTTATCCTAAGTGATGCCATGTGGTGTCATGTGACAAGTAATAAAAGTCAAAATAATATTATGGTATTTTTTTACCATTGTATTTGTGTTCCTAATTTTTGTGGGCATTATAGTACCACTATTATCATAATCAACTTGAAATACCTTTGTGAAAATGGCAATGCTAAAACTGGTTATTTTGATATTATTCTCTTAAATTCTCAAAAATATTGTCTACATTTGTGCTCTATAAATTTAATTCTTGTGTCACTCATGGACTCTACATTGGGTGCACATACACCACTATGTGTTGCGATCAACTTGTAGAAAAATATCAGCAACCCATTAAAAATATATGCCTCGTAAGCACTCCTTGACAATGGCCAATCCACAATTTTATTTACCTTTTTAAGGTTCCATCTTCAATCCTTCTCTGGAAATCACAAATCCTAGATACCCCAATTATTATAAAAATACACTTTTTAAGATTGATCAACAAATTCTCTTCTTGAATTCTTTGTAGTACTTTCTTGAAATGTACTATATGTTCCTCATGAATCTTGATAAAAATCATAATATCATATCAAATACCTTCCTAAAATTGGTATCATGAATTGATTCATCAACCTCATGAAAGTACTTGGTGAGTAATTCAATCAAAATGAAATTAAAATCCTACCATATACCTTCTTGAGACTTAACTTTGGATTTCATTCATTTCCTTCCCTAATGTGAATTTTATGATATCCACTCATACAATTAATCTTGTTGAAATAATTTTATCCACACAAAAATCCATGATGTCATCCATGTGTGGAAGTGTAGCCTATACTTCATGGTGATTTTATGTAAGGCTCTCAAACCGGTACACATACACAAACTTACTAACATTCTTAAGTACTAGAACTACTTGTACTATGCAGGGAATTAGAATATCTCTAATGAGTCCTTTAAAAAAATTAGACTTAATTTTATATCTATGAATTTGTAGAGACCTAATTTCGGTATCTATATCCTCTTTGCCTATGTGCACATATTTTATTATTCATCCTTATTAGTTAATTAAATTCCTATTTATCCTATCATTATCCAATCCTCACAAATTAACATTAATTACTTAAGTCCCATTAATTAATTAATTAATCATCAAACCTTTATTGATTTACATTAATTAATTAATTTCCTTTAATTAATTAATTTCCTTTAATTAATTAATTAATGGATACCCACATCCACATGCCCTAACTAGCTTCTATTTTGGAATGCTTTCATTCCAAATATATGTCTTATGCATCCCCATATTTTTTTCTAACTTATCCTTATCTCCAACTCACCTACACCTCATCCCCAAACAACCCATTCCCACCTAATGCTTTAAATCATTCAGCCAACCCTTAAAACAAACCAAAATCATGCTAAAAAAATAGAAAAATATTCCTATTAAGAAAATTTTCCTCGTGATCAATCGCGACGACCACCTAATGTCGTCGCCGACTCTATAAAAATGATTTATTCCTTTCCATTCACCATCATAAAATCAAGTGCAAATGGATTTTATTGCAACTTATAGATAATATTTCATGCTTGAGTAGTCCTAAAGCCATTGTAGACCTTCATACCTCCTTATAGTATGGATGCATCAATCAAGATCATTTTTATGATATTGTCACTATTTTATATAACTTCAATAAGATTTATCATATTATCTTGTATTTTTCACATCTAACCTTTAGCAGGTCTAGATCATCAGTAGCAGAGCTCACAACTTTTTAATCAACTTCTTTCGCAAATCTGCTCTTGTAGGTTAATCATTTGGTTTACCTTCCTTGGCCTCACAAATCCCTATTCAAATCGTCATTGATCTAACCTCTATAGCCTTTTCCTTTTTTGTTCCAAATCCATCCTAGGCCTCTCGAATGTATTTATCCATTTCTCTATTTTACTAAGACTTCATCTAAGCCTCTCTCATATAGAAAATCAGCCTATTTACACCATGGTCATCATCAACCAGGGTCCTAGTTTCAATCCCCATCCCTAATCCTTGTTTCTCATTGTTTCTCTAGTTTATATTCATTCAGATTTCCTCTATAGGTTGACTCCATTTTTTCAAAACTTCTATAGCTCCCATATTACACTTTTATCCTACACAGTCTACATATTTCTTTTGTTTTCATGATCCATCCCCTAAAGTCGTTGTCAACCCGTCTTTGCACAGCTTTGGGTCACCACCAACCCGGACTATGTATGGCAAGAGAAATAATTCATCATTCGGGCGCATTGTATTAAGCATCAAACATCCGAGGTAGCATAAAATCTCTATCCTTTTGAGTTAACTAGTTTCTTAAGTAGCTATTTCACTAATCTAATTAATGAATGAGAAATTTGGACAATATTCTGGCACAATTTAGGTGGGACCACGCTTTAGGTGGTTTCTTTATTTTCTATTTCTTTTCTTTCAAACTAACATTGCGGTGTGAGACCTTGATTTATTGCTTGATCGGTTCGTGGCTTGGATCACTCATCATTCGAGAAGTGCAGATAAATAGGAAAATCGTTATCCAAGTATTTTTCTTTTCCCTATTTACTCCTTTTTGCATTGTACTTTCCTATCCTTTTTATGTCCTCATCCAATGTCACATTTCATTTTGGGCTTAAAAATAATATTATTTTTGCATCCTGCTTTGCCCACATAGCTTAAATAGGGGTTTAATATTCTACATCTCACACATCTTATCACACACAACCTTAAACCTCACAAATTAATTAACACATCAAAACATTCCTTTTCCTGGTTTTTTGATTGGGATTTCATCACCCAATAGTAAACCACCTCAGACGTTTCCCAGCCATAATGAACCTAAAACCAGACATAGTTTTCCTTTTTATAGGTACCTAATTATCCATCCCCTTTCTTTTCATACATTCTTAAATAAAATAAGAACATAAAATTAACTGTCTTCTTTACTTGCTTGGGTAAAAACTATTTTCATGCTCGTAGTCACTCATCCAAAAGAATGGAAAAAACTTTGCTTCTACCGATTCCTTATCTCAACAAATTTTCCCTATAATAACCACCTTGTCTCGTGCCCTTGAACACACAATCACTCATCAAATTCTCTCAATAAGAACCTTTGTTCACACTACAACTTTAGGAGAGACCAATCCATTATTTTACCATCAATCTATCCCATCTAGGCCAGCCACCCCACCATCAGTCCAATCCAAACCTTCTGACCACCTAAGGTCCCTCTTGGTGATACCATGTTTCAAGAGCTTCTGGATGCAAATCTAGTTGCACTTCAAGATTATCTTCTTAGGAGATTAACCCAGATTCCCCCAGATAAACCACCGCTCTAAAAACTCTATCCCTATCAAACCAATCCTCAAGCCACCCAACTTTACAAATAATGAGCTTTATGTAGCACATGTTGCTTCCTCCTCTACCAATCCCTTGACTCATTAGACTACCCAGATAGTCACCCTGATCCCTCACAATCTTCTATTGATCAACACAACAATTAACACTATTCTTCCCCTCACTTCTTCAGTCACTATCGTCATTAGTGTCTATACTCAATATGTCCAAACATCATATCCCATGTCTAGATAGTATGATCTTATTACATCTAGCATGCCAATCAATATTTCCCATCCCCCTTTCATGGGTACTTTACATTATGTAGTGTCTAACCCTTTTCAACAACAACACCAACATGTTCATACCCACATCCTTGCTCGACACCTATCATAGTATCCTGCCCATTCCCAACTATCCTATCATCTTCCCATCTCCTAAAACAGTTCTTTCAATAACCATCCTTTCAATCACAACCCATGGCTTACCCCTAACAAATTCCTCAAACACCAACACATCCACAATTTTATCAAAAACCCATCCAACTACTTCTTACATGCAGCCACCACCCCCTCATTCCCTAACAGGCTCTTTCAAATGATCTCATGTATGCCCTTGTAAGTAGGTTAGCCAACCTTGAAATCAGTAACTTTAGGGACTAGGGTATTATTATCGTACAAGAAAATCTACAATGAACCCATTCACCCATCCATACCAATTAAACCATATCCTCTATATAGGGAGTTCTCAAAATTTTCTAAGTTCAACAATAAAGAAGATCCACAATAGCATCTTCGTGCATTTAAGAATGCATGTTATCTTATTATGCATGATTAGTACTGATGCTTCACACTTTCCCCATGTTCTTGGCTAGTCACACCTTGACTCGGTATAATAACATTCCCTAATACTCAATATTTTCTTTCTCCTAACTCACGCAGTTATTTTTAGAACATTTTTCAATTAATATTTCGTGGAAAATAACCATCAATGATCTATATGCCATCCGACAATTTGAAGATGAATCAATCACATTTTTTTGCACAATGGTGCCTCACTATAATCTAACTATCCTTTCTTGTTCCATAAGCTGACCTCATCAAGATCTTCTCACATTCATGTGTGAACCATATATCTTTGACTTTACAAATCCAATCATTCCAATCCTTTGACGAGGACTTCACAATTGCCCACAAACGGGAACACACGCCCTCAAACAGGGCCATTTAAAAATCAAATCAAATAAACCCAAACAAGAATTTACTAAATCCTCCACACCAAATGACAAATCAAAGGTGGTAACCAATGCCATGGTTATTAAATCATCTCCCAGCATCTACATCTAGCATGTGGACTCAACAACGATTCACTCGACCAATGCCTAACTAAACTCCCCTTGGGAGTCATACAATACAATATTCAAAAAAATAATGACAAACCTTATCACACTTCCTCCTATCCAACCAATTGACGAACCAAGACTATAATATGTATGGTATCATGAAGACCACTACTACAAGTATCACTAGGTCCGAGGTCACGACATAGAAAGATGTCGTACTTTTAAGGACTTGGTCCAAAGACTCATCAATTAGGGTGATCTTCAAGTCGACAATCTGAATGCTTCACCCAATCAACCCCTTGACATTTTCAAACAACCATTCCCAAATCATACATCATCTAGTCAAGCTACCATCTATACCACAACGCAAACACCTAATGTGTGTACTATAAACACCCTTAACACTAACAATCAGGAGCCTCTTCCATCCGCAACATCATCATTGACCACCTCTATTCCCTTTGAAATCCTCCTCACATTTGTTACATCTACATTTTTCTCATATTCTACTCCCCGCATCTACAATTATCGAACCCCATTATCAAATATATCATTTATGCCCTTAGATACATTCATTAAAAAAAAATTCATCCTATTTCCACACTTGGGGTTAGACCTTCACAAATTCTTTATCCACCTTATCACTCATTTCATCCACTCCAAAGGATTGGTCACCTCACCAATATCTATTCCACCCTTACCTAGTGTACCATCTTTTGAACGCATACCAGGTCCCTCCTCCCACTCTTTTACCTATACCAACTACCGTGGTCACATTCATGCCACCTAATCCTCGTTATCCCAACTCCATCATTTTAGGAATGTTTAAAATAACTTTTACTAGCTATGACCTCAAACGTCTCTTCCATGTCATCGCACAATCCCTTCAATCTTCATCTTCTGTGGATCATCTTAGATAGGTGTTGTTTCATGTACCCGGACCAATCATAGTGTTACCATCTAACTCGCTAGTTAAGATTGTTTATGCTCCTCTAGATAGTGTCTCCCAACATACAATACCTACGATCCATCCTAGAGGTAAACCATCTAATCCAAAATCATCTACTCTAGAACCACTAACATTTCAACTCGCCAATCTAAGATCATCCTATACTAAAACACCAATCAACACTAAAACTAAATCCAAATCATCAAAATACACTCAGTATTATCTCAAACAACCAAAGTATCACACAAGACATCTTCTAGCTTGTCGGTTAGATCATACATAGAGATCTTCCAACACTTATTACAAACCTCTGTAATTACACTTCCTCCTATCAAGGCCTTTGACCCAAAGGTAAATAAGCCTCTATGGTTCAATCCTAACCTTATGTGTGCCTTTCATCATATGCCTAGGAATGACACTAAGAATTATAGAGAACTCTAGGATGTTATTCACAATCTCATCGAATAAGGGATACTTTCCCTTGAGCAAAACTTGTCCCTTCCTCCTACATCTAGTTCGGCATTTAAAATTTTCCCTTACGGATAAGAATCACCTAAATATGACCCTCCTTTGTTCATCAATGTAGTTCGGGTAACCACTCAATCTTGCCCTCACAAACCAAAAATAGCCTATGAACCAAATGTCGGGATCTATATCACTATTCCCCCAAAGATTTGGTTGCATCGTTGAAACCGCAGGTTTCTATTATAAGTAGCCCCTTATCCTATCAAACAAAGCATCATTAGATAGCTTCATCAAGCCCCAATCAAAATGTCACTCTATGAGCTCATCCAAAGCTCACCAAATCATAGACAAGATCTTATTGAATCCTTAAAGCACATTCTGACACCTAATGATGAAGCTCACCCTTCACATCTCTTATAGGGTCACTTAATGCTTCTACTACTATATCATTCAATCAAACTAAACTTCTAGACATATCACTAGAAGAACATGACCTTCCCTCTTCATTATGGTTAGGATCAATGATACATTCATTCGAAGGTCCATGATTGATAGTGGGGCAAGCATTAATATCATCCCTTCACATACTTTTGATCAACTTAAGATTCCAAAGGAAACTATCACTCAGACACCAGCGGTCCTTCGTTCCTTTAACGATGTCATCACTCTTGCCTTGGGAATGGTTTTTCTTCCCATCTATGTTGGTGAGAAGCTCATCCATCAGACCTTTTATATCATTAAAGGATAATTTCAATACAATGTTCTCCTCAGATGACCGTGGATCCGCACCATGCATTATGTCCCATCAACACTTCATCGCTCCCTTAAATATGAGCATGAGGGAAAAATATTAACACTTCTTGGGGATGCTCCTCCCTTTTAAGGTTATAATATGATTTATAGACCAAATGATGTGCCCATCACTTAATATTATCCATCTGCACCATCAATTAGTTCAGTCATTCTCTCCTCTAAACTCCCTGACAAAGACTCACTATATGACATAGTGAAAAAAATTATGATGGGGGACTATCTCTTTCTCATGCTTAATACCCTTCCCACTCTCAGATTGTGTTGGTATACCTAATAAGTTCCTATGTACCAACTAGATGTCGATGATGTTGTCCCTTTTGGTCCACCACATCTTCATACCAATCTTATTTATGATGGCATTGATATCCTTTCCTCTCACATCAATGAAATTCCACATGACATGATTTATATTGGAGGCTTTAGTTTTCTTGACAGCCCTTCTTTTCCTATAAACATTTCCATCATTGCACGATGGATTCAACTTGGGACATTACGAACATGGCCCACATGGCATTATTCCTAATCAATGTTGTAAAGCTTATGAGAAGTTTGGATTAGGTTATATGGAGCAAGCCTTCAATACCATCCTTACATCGGATATACTTGATGGACATGTGTCCTCCATCTCCTCTGTCGTTTCCAACTTTCAAATATGATGGAATATCCTCTCTACCATCTCCATATATTCCAACTCTCGAGGATCTTTCCATTCTCGAAGATATGAACATACCTTCTTTACTTTCTCTGTCTCATCTGACTCCCGAGGACATGAATATACCGTCCCCATGTTTTTTGACTCTTGAGGACATGGAACTAGATGACACCATTTCCATTGCCTCTAAATTTTGTTTTTAGTCTCCACCATAACTTTGGGACCGGTCACCTATCAGTGTGACAATCAAATTAGGTCCCTTCCTCTTTGCCATCTGGAGATGATATAATAATATTCTTCTACCATTGATGTTATTTAGTGTGTTGATGATGATGTCATCCTTTCCCACATGGGGTAGAAGATTCTTATCTTCATAAGACCTTACCATCCAATTCACCTACTCTTCTTAACAAAACCACCATTGATGTCAATATTGGGACTCCACAGGAGCCTCACATTATCAAGGTGGGCCAATTGCTTGATCCACATGAGATAGAATATTTCACCACATTCCTCTCTTATCATAGCCAAGAATTTGCATGGTCATATTCAGATATGTTGGGTCTTGACCCCTTTATCATCATCCACAATATCATCACTTATCCCAATGCTAAACCGGTAAAGTAGAAGCTTCACCGCATGCATCCTCACATTTCTCTCCTTGTTAAAGAGGAGTTATAGCACTATTTAGTAGCAAATTTCATCATTCTCATTGATTATCCCTAGTGGGTTTCAAACATTGTCCTCATCACTAAAGCATCGGGAAAATTATGCATATGCATGGACTTTCAAGATCTCAATCTCACCTACCCTAAGGATGATTTCCTCTTCAACATTGATCAACTTGTGGATATTACCACAGGTCATGAGATGCTTTCTCTCATGGATGGTTTCTCTGGTTACAATCAAATCCTCATTACACCAAAATATCAACACAAAACCTCTTTCATAACCTCTTGGAATACCAACTAATGATAACTTCTTTTGGTGGCTAATTATTAATGGCAAGATCCTAACTAATGACAACCTCATCAAGAAGGGATTCATCATGTTGAATAGATGTTGCATGTGTCAGAAAGAGGCTGAAGATATAAAACATTTATTCCTCCATTGTGAGATTGCTTCCAAAATTTGGCAACTTGTTTTTGCAAAATTTAATATGAGATGGATTTTTCCCCTTGCCTGTCTTCAGCTTGGGAGCAATGGGGCTCTCCGTTTAAACATTGCATGGTGAAAAGATTGTGGCAACTTGTTCTGCCCCACACTATGTGGAGAATCTGGAAGGCTCGTAATGATAGTATTTTCAAAAATAATAGACAGGATTGTAACAAAGTCTATAAGGAAATTATCATTGTTGTGCAAGATAATATTGCTAGATTTAAACCCCCTAAAAATAGACTTTATCCGGAGAATGAAGAATGCATCCTGGCCGAATGGAATATTGTCACTGTCAATAGAAATAACAATGGTATTGATAGAAACATAGTCAGATGGATTAAATCTCCCACTAATTGGCACAAGTTAAATTTTGATGGGGCCTCAAAAGGCAATCCAGTGACTCGGTGGAGGGGGAATCATCGTGGGATCAAAGAGGTCGCTTTTTTGTCTGCTTCTTTTAAGGGAAAATGGGCGATGACTAATCATTATTCAAGCCATGGTGGCTCGGGGTATAAGACTTGCCAGAGATTGCAATATTCCAAATATTATAATTGAAGGTGATTCTCTAAATATTATCAATCTTTTGAATAAAAAGCAACACCCTAGCTGGTCTATCAGGGATTATATTGAGGAAGCTATTGATATATGCAAAACCTTTGAAAATGTCCAAATCACCCACACCTATTGGGAAGGAAATAGGTCGCCGACAGACAGTTTGGCTAACTTCGGTGTTAATAATTCCTTTCAAACTTGTCTTAGGGGGGACGTTCTGCCCGCTCATGTCAATAAATCCATTATCATTGATCTACATGGTAGTGAAAATCATTACTAACGGCTGTAATTTGGACGCTAATGTGCGGATCCTCAAGTACATGATGATGACATCACAAAAGATATGGATGACTGATGCAATCTGTGCGGGATGGACTGTCATCATTTTTGGCATAGGAGGAAAGGCGAGGAGCGGGGCAATAATAACAAGTGTAGCATAATAATAATACCGCTTTCACTAAAGGAAAGATTCAAATATCAAAATCAAAGCTCTACCTGTCCCGCACATTGGTAGCTTTTTTACCATTGAGAACAGGAAAAGAAGCAGAGGAAACATGGGGGGTCCGCCTTGCAAAACTGAACCGACCCACAATCTTGAGTGGAAAGAGAACACGGAGCTTTGGGATTACCTACAAATCGGGGGCCTGTCTAATTTCATTGAAAGGATTCAAGGCTTCGACCAAGACATTTCTATTAAATTCGCCCAGGGTTGGAAGAATAGGATTGTCAAATATAGTAATATGGAGATGGAAATCACGGAAGATCTCATCACTTACATCACAGGCCTCAACGATGGAAGGCACCAAATTCTTCAATAAGAAGGTGGACAGGGAGGTGGAGACCAAGAAATTTCTGGAAGAGGGGGAGAATCTTGAGTTCGTGACCGCTGGCATCAAGGTGGCGTCGATTCCTGAACCTTTTGCTGAGCTGGCCAAAATGGTGGTTAGGTATGTTACCCTTGAAGGAAGATTTGTGACTATACCTCAAAAGCATCTGATATTTCTAAATCATTTTCATAGAAATAACATTATCAGCTTTCCTCACTATTTGATTAACTCTCTAGAGAAATCGATAAGGGAAGTTCAGAGCCACTCTAGGGCTATCCCTTTGCACCAGGAATTATCCTCTTGATCCACCACCACCGCCTCCAGTTGCCCTCCTATGAATCCTACCCCACCTCCCTCCTCCATACCTCCACCCGCACACACCGCCTCCACTCCCCTCGCTAAAAAGAAAGAATGAAGATGTTGTTTCCAGCAAGAAAAGCAAGAGCCTTAAAGCTAAAATCCCCGCTTCCCAACGGGTCCTAAGGAGCCACAAAGACTTAGAACTTGCTGAAAACCTCCTGCATATTAGCAAGCCGGTGGAGGAGCTCAAGGAGGAGGAATTGTTGGACATGGTGGACAGACTAGAAAAGGAGATACAAGAGCTCAAAGGGGCTATAAAAAACATGGAAAGAGCTAAGGGTAAAAGAATCCTTCAAAGTGAGGAGGAAGAGGGGGTTATTGCTGAAGTATTCAAGAAGCTACAGTCCTTAGATGGCAGATTAAGGAATGCTAAAAGCCACAATGACTGCATATTGTCTGCCCTCAAAAGCATTTATAATTTCATTGAACAACATGTCCATAGTGTCTGTAGTTTAAGTGGGGTTAATGAGGACATTTGGGGCCCTAAAGAGAAAAGGGATATTGCAATTTCCCAAGCAGATTTGTAAGACTCCTCTCAGGCCACTGCCATTGCCTTCTTCATGTCACTGCAGGCTATCAAGACCAAGATTGACAGAGCCATCAAGTAACGGGTTGTTGTGATGCTATTTTTTGGCTGCGATGTGGCTGTTATCTGGCGGTTCTGGAGCTGTTTTTTGGTGGAGCTCTATATGTTGTTTCTCTTTTGGTTTCTTTTTTATCTTTCCTTCTTATTTTTGGATCTTTGTACGTTTAGATCCTTTTTTCACTTATATTGTAATATTTGGCTGTTGAGCCCTCCTTGGTTGACAGTTTTGCCCTTCTCTGGGCTATTTCTCTCATCTTTACTATCTGGCTTTTGAGCCCTTTTGTATACAGGGTATAGTCCCTTCAAAACTATTTTCCCTTAATAAAAAAACCTCTTGGAATACCTTTTGCTATCACATCATGCCTTTTGGTTTGAATAATTTCAGTCTACTTATCAGTGGGCCATGAGTTATATATGTCATGATCTCATCCACAAAATCATTGAAGACTACATTGATAATCTTTTAGGAAAATCTACACAATAACACAACCATATTCCTATGTTCAAAGTCCTTTTGAGAACCTCATTCTATTTTTCCTTCATCTTAATCCATCCAAATGTGTATTTGGAGTCTTAACTAGTAAGCTCCTTGGCTTTATCATTTCTATTAGGGGCATCGAAGTCGATTCTAAAAATTAAGGAAATAATTGAAATGCCTCCTCCCACCAATCTTAAGAAACTTCACAGGTCTTCAAGGTCACCTTCAATCTATTTTTTGTTTCATCGATGTCAACCTTTTCATCACCTCCTTTGAAAGGACATTGAATTCGATTGGGATCACGATTTTCAAAAATATTTTGATGATCTTAAACAATATCTCCTATCTCCACCTATGCTCACACCTCCATGTGATGGGGAGCCATTTTATTTTTATATCTCTTCCACTAATCATGTTATAGTACCCATTCTAGTGCATTGTGATGACCAAGGCCATGAGCAGTTATTTATTACATTAGTCGCACTCTACATGATTGTGGGACCCACTACACTAAAGATGAAAGGTTATGTTGTGCCTTATTCTTCACTATATCAAAGCTAAAACATTATCTTCTCAACCAAAAACTTATGTCGTGACTAGCTTTCATCTTCTTAAGACATTGCAGTCCAAACCTTATCACAGTGATAGCATTACTTGATGGCTCATGTTCATGACAAAGTTTGAACTTGAGTTTATTCCTTGTAAATCTATTAAGGGGAAAACCATTGCTAACTAATACGATGGTGTCCCTCATGGATCTCATCCCATGGACAAAAGAGGATTCCAAGCTTCCTATTTTCATTCTTCTCTATGATCATC
The DNA here is from genome assembly GCA_018340775.1 of Taxus wallichiana var. yunnanensis. Classification (NCBI taxonomy): domain Eukaryota; kingdom Viridiplantae; phylum Streptophyta; class Pinopsida; order Cupressales; family Taxaceae; genus Taxus; species Taxus wallichiana. The sequence goes on from CM031242.1 coordinate 627,268,298, forward strand.
CTTTTCACAAATTACCTCAGGTTAATCTTATAGAAACTAATTCACCAGAACTTTAGTGCTCTCAAATTTTTTATTATCTATCCAAATCCATCCTTCCTCCTGATCTCTCCAAAAATTCTAAGATTTCCTTCAGCACGCTCACCACTATGTCATCCTTAGCGGAATTCTTTATAAATGTGGATTTTATGGTGTCCTTCTCTGGTGTCTCAAATCCCATGAAGCCTCTCGGACCATCTAGGAATTCCACGAAGGTATCTATGGTGGGAAATTAAGTGGATTAGCTAGAGCTAAGCATGTTATTTTTCTTGGCTATTATTTTCCATCCCTTAATCATGATTGTTTGGAATACATTAAGAAATGTGAAAAATGTCAACAGCATTCCAATCTCATTCATATTCCTAGTCAAGTATTGCAGTTGGCTTAGGACCTTTGGCCCTTTTCACAATGGGGCCTTGATCTTATTGGTCTTATTAATCCCTGTTCTTCATAACAACATCATTCAATCATCATGGCCACAAAGTATTTCACCAAGTGGGTGGAAGAAATCCCACTTACCTTAACCAAATCTAGTCCTATCATTAATTTTATTTATCAACACATCATCTTCCACTTCGGTGTTCCCATAATATTTTTATGACAACAAAAAGTCCTTTAAAAAAATATCTCAAGAAAATATGTGATGCATTCAACATCCAACTTAGTTTATCTTCTCCATACTATCCCCAAGCTAACAGCCAAGATGAAGCTACTAATAAAACCCTTAGAAACATTCTTACCAAAACCATTGATCAAGCAGGTCATAAATGGCATCTCCAGCTTCTTTTTTCCCTTTAGGCCTATCACACTAGCATTCATACCTCCACTAGGGCTACACCCTTTTCTCTTGTTTATAGATTTGAGGTCGTCCTCCCTCTTGAAGTTCAAATCCCATATTTACATTTGTCCCTTCGCAACTTCATCTCTAATAAATATTATGGCAAAGCCCATCTATCACAACTCGAGAGACTAGATGAGTGTTGACTTCTCACTCTTGAATGCCATCATGTTTACAAGAAGCACATAAAATGTGCTTACAATAAGCACTTTAAGGAACGTGACTTTAATTTCGGTAACCTTGTCCACAAAGAAAATCATAACGTCACTACTCTAGAAAGGAAGTGACGCGAATGTTTTCCCCTAACTAGACTAGACCATTCATTATCATGCATAAATATGGATTGGGAGCCTATCATCTAGCATCCCTTGATGGTAAACTCAAATTGTAACCACTTAATGCATTACACTTGTGACCATTCTATTGCTAGCACTACCAATGTGCCCTTAGTCATGCCTTCGATCATTCCTCCATCTCATTCCCTTTCGATTTCTCATTTTGATGATTAAGAACTATGTGTTCTTCTATCACTTCCTGATGTGGCCTTAAATATAGGCACCATGGATCTACCCATATAATTTTACCTATGGATAGATTCTCCTCTTTGGTTGGAACTCTACGATCATCACATCTATCTCCCTCTTATTTAACCTATTGGAACCATGCAAAGGGTCCAATGGTGTCTCTTGTACACTCTTTATCCCCTCTAAGTGGTCTACTTAGCTAGTCCCAGCTCTCCCCCATGAAAAATCAAAAATCATGGATGCTCAAATCAAAATCAAAGTTATCAAAAATAGACTAATCCCTCGAAGGACATTTGTTCATGCAAAAAAATGAAAAGCATGAGATCAAAATCAAAATCAAAATAAATAAATAAATAAATATAGATTTACCCCTCATAAGATGGCTATCATTTATTATTTCCATTTATTTATTGTAAAAATTAGACCATACCCTTACAGGGATGGTTACTTCTTATGGAATTTGAAGGCTTCCCGCATTGATCGCCTTTCTCTTTCCCCTTCCTAAGTTTGGGGCATAGTTTTAGGGAACACCTTTTTTTGGAGAACCCTCTTTCCTCTATACAAGTGCATCTCAAACCCATTTTTTCATGTCAACATTATTTCTATGAGATCATCTCATCCATGTCTCTGCAAGATCTTTGAAATTACTAGCTATCGTTTGTTATTTACTAGCACTTTCTTTGGTCGCATGTGCCTTACATCACCCAGGATCCCTTCTTCATTACCTCCAATGCGGTTGGAGGTATAATTTCCCTCGTATGGTCCTTAACATAATGTAGTCTCGTTTATACCTTCAATTCATTATGCTTACTGATTGCACCTTATCAACTTTTAGTCTATCTCTATCACCATATTGGAGCTCGAATGATCTCACCCCTTTTACCTTGAGTAATGCCTTTAAATTCCTCATGCTCAGTTGATCTATTTTAAAATGTGTATATGTTGAAGGGAAAATTCATGACTCGGACCATGTGGGACCCGATCTCTATTTTGTGAAAATCCCTTTTATGGTTGAAGATCCTAAAGGCTATAGAAAATTCCCATAAACTTAACAGAGGGTCAGAGACAAAATTTAGAAACCACTAAAAGGAAAACCCTTTTGGATGATAAGAAGGGTGTCCACATGTTTCCTCGATATACCTTTTAAAATGTATAGCAAGTTGCCCCCAAGTGCGAGCATTCACCATGTGGCTTATGCACGGCAAGGCAGTTCAAGTAAGCTAAAAATTGAAAGAAAGTGAGAGGATGTGGATGTTACCACGTGTCACCCAGTGCAATTTGGAAAAATGAAGGGCCCAAGGAGGGAAGGAAATCCTCATAAGGGGAGAAAGAAATCCTAAGAAGTGATGTTTGGAGCCGCACAACTCAAGGGTAGTGTTGCGAACTAAGAAGACAATGCGAGGAGGATTGTGAATCACCATGAGATAGGTTGTCTCTTCCGGATGAGTTGCAGCAGGTATGATATAATGTGATACAATAAGAGGATGAGGCAAATCGCATGAGTACAAAACATTTAGAGCATTGTATTGGGATCTTTTCATTACTGGTGTCAATATAAAGCTAAAGAGTCTGTAAGGTAGAAACAGAAAATAATTACATGTCAAAAGGTAAAAATTTATATCTGACATCATTTGAAAGCAGTTTGATATATAATTCAAAATGGGGATTCTATCGGGGGCCCATCCCATGGTGAAATTGTCCATTTACATCAATGAAAATAAAGGCATAAAAGACAAACATAATGCTTAGATACCATTCACTCCTTCGTAAGTCCCCCCTCCCAATAGAGGTAGTTTATTCAGTAGCTTATTCTTCCTCAACATGAATTCATCAGAGCCCTATATTGTCTAGATAAACATGATGGACCCTACTAAATCCCATGACATCCCCATATCCATTAACGACTCAAGAGTCATTCTTAGTTCATGCATGATCTTCTCCAACTCAATATTCTTTTGGTAGGAAGACACCCAGACTAGAAGATCCAGGCCACCTGTGAGAATGTCATCTTCCCCTTCCCCTTGTGAAGGGTAGACTTGTTGAGAATAGACTAAGAGGGAATGGCTAGAGTGGTTGAAAGACTAAGGACTACATCATGGGGGCCAGGAGGAACAAGATAATTTGAGCTAGATTCAGCTTTCCATCTCCTTGTAAAGGGCGGATGCTCTCTTGGGGAAGGGATTGGATGAGGACCTAAGAAGCCATACCCTAATGAAGGAACATAATGCCCGAGAAAGTGGATAAACCAAACTATAAAACTACCCCTATTTTCCTAAGCGAGAGGATATTTTTTCTCTTGAAAACAAGAAGATATGGAAAATTCCTCTTCTCCATCTGAGATAATGATTGGGGGATGAGAGCTTGATTCACCCTTTCTCTTTCCGAGGATGGTGTTTTCATTGGACTTAGTTATGAGGGTACATGTCTTGTCTACCCCTTCTCTAGAGAGGCAATCCTCTTCTCTAATTCATCCACCTTGTGAGAGATGGCAGGCATGATGTCAATGGAATATTTGTTGTATAACACATAAGATTCCTTGGGAATCTCCTTTAATACAAATTCTTCATCACATAAGAATGGAAACTAAAATTTGTTTTTCCAAAAACTTGGGGCCTCCTTTCAATCCATAATTTCTTTAGTTCTTCAAGATCCTTCAAATGTTCCCATCAAAAGAGATGAAAATACATGAATTGAAAGGCTACGAAGACAGGATTGATCCTAATTATCCTTATGAGAAGTGTGAGCCGGACCTACTGATAAGTCAAGGGTCCTCAAGTATCTCCTACACATTCTATGTCAAACAAGGCCCTAACAAAATCCTCATCAGGACCACATAGGTCGAAGATTTGATTCATCTACTATCATGAAATTTCCTTCAAACTATTTTCCACAAGTTACTTTTTCCATGTCATTTGTTAGAAAGTTGTGAAAAATTCCTCACTTACAGGATAAGAAGAGAAATGCATCCTAGTAATGGGATAAAACTAGGTTTTATAGTAGAAGTGGCATAGATTGATTGAATTAAAAGAAATCATTTACACCCGATAAAGGAAGATCTTTCTCAGCTCGCACGAGGAAAATTTAAATGTTGAATTAAATTTGGAATAAACATGATTGATGAATTAACTATATTTGACAAGAACCATGTGGGATAGTTAAACCAAATAGATGTGAGAAGGAATGCACAACATCCAAGATGTATCTTCGAATAGTATATGAAAAGTGTTTGTCACTTCAGGTCACCTCGAAGTGCTCAAAGGATATCAGAAGCAACCATCCAATCACCAAGTGGAAGGAATCATGAAAACATTAGTCACAAGCAATGACATGATATTCTAATCATATATGATAAGAGAAAATGAAGAAGGCTCGTACTCTACACCCTGAAAGGCCAAATAAAGTATTTTTATAAAGGTATCATTGATACACTTGGAATTTTGTAAAATCAGAATATACTTGTGAAATATCCACGTTTTGGGGGAAATTGAAAGGAAAATGGGGATGGAATTGTATAAAGGCGATGAGAATACTCTCACAAAGGGAGGTTAAGATTTCTAAGAAATTAAAAGAGAAAAGAGAGAAGAGACTGAGAAAATCCATTTTTCCCAAATACTTTTATGAGAAACCTATTAATTTCCTAAGCCTTCAAAATAAATCATGTCAAGATGGTTGCAAGTGTACAACCATTGACAAGCATTGAGACTATAAATGAAAATTTCCCTTGTTGATAAATTTGATGAGCCCTTTAGTTGACATGAATTTGTAAAACCCTAGCTATTGACACAAAAATGACCTTGTATGAGTATACTACGTATGCTCACATTTTAGTTGACATGAACACCTCAACGGATTTTCCTGCTTCTATTGATCTTTTGGTTGAGGATAGAATATGGACTCAAAACTTGGACTATGAAGGTTTTCCCTTCAGATGCAGAACCTTCTTTTCACTTGGACATTTAGTTGTGGATTGCAATAATGGGAAGAAACATGCAAGTAGACACACTTCTTGGTGGAAGAATGTGGATCCAAGCTTGTTGGTTGTTGACAGTCATTCAGATTCCGAGTCTGAAGATGGATCTGTGAATGAGGATTTGGCTTCAGTGGAGGAGGAGGCTCCCCTTTTTCTAAAAATGTAGAGGAGACCTGTGAGGTGGGGACTTCTCCCTCTCCTCTTGGTATTCAGTCGGACAACAATAATACGAAACGGGCTTGCCGGTTCACACAACTAAAAATGTAAATCTGATTCCTGGTAATGGTTGGTCTACTATGAGCAGAAGAAAGAAAGGGAACAATGAATCCCTTAAGATGCACCTTAGATCCCATGGGAAGGGATCCCAGGGATGAGCTTTCATGTTTGTGTTTCTATTGTTAGTGGTGTTTTCCTTGATTTTTGTGCCACTGGTAGAGGTTGCTTCATTCATTCCTCATCGATAAATCTTTTTCTCCTTATTATATGGGGTAGGGTCCCTTAACCCTCTTTTACCCATAATAAAAAAAAATTAATGAGCCTTAAATTAATTGTGTTAATCATGAGCACTATTTTGTTTGATTTCAATTTAAATATGTTTCAAATAGTTATTCATGTTCCTGTCACAATCTTATGTTAGGTTTTCCTCTTAATCACATAAGATCTTATCCTTGTGGTAGTATTGTGTCATTTGTGATTGTGTTATGAGAAGAGATTTCATTTCACCACGTAGTAAACAATTTAAATTCACTTTACTTTCATTTTTCTGATACAAATTATTTTTTAGCCTATGAGTGTATATTAGGCGTAATGGACCAAGGATTTATGATTTTTAGTTGAGTCTTTGACATGAGCTTTTATGTTAAATTCTCAAAGAATGTGTGAAACCGTGCATCTTTGGGCTTCCATGGGTGCACATCTTTTGGTTGAAGGTTCATTGTTAACTATTTGAAGTGTTGTTATCATCTTGTTTGGCAAAATTTCCAACATTTGTTAAAAGTTCCCAAGAATATGGTATAATCAACTTTATCCTGCTTAATTCCCCAACAAAATCCATCTATAAATGATAAATCCTACAAGAACTACCCTGCTTGCACTATTTTTCCATAAATGCTAGGGAGATTTGTTGAATTTACCCATCCCTTACTCAAGACATGCTTAGGAGCAATTAGGTTTTATCATTGTCTTTAGTAACTTGAACCTTGTTTAGGAGACATCTTCATTCTCTAGAGTGACAACTCATGAGAGTTATATTATGTTGCATTGACCATGTCTTCTCAAGGTTTTCCTTCAATATCATAGAAGGAGAGTCAAATATTATTGATCCATTACAAATGCAAGTTACAAAATGGGTCCTCTCACCCTAGTTGAAGGAAAAACCTAAAGTAGGAGGGTAGGTCATACCCTCAGCACGGTGTTATCTAACTTCTCCAAGCTCGAGTGACAAAGAGTCAGTTAAATCCATCCCTAGCTACAAAACAAATCAAATTTTGATATATTTTTCTTTAAACATCCTACCCTACCTGTTGATGTTGCACGGCTTCAAAGGGAGAACCGATTTGGCGTTGTTATCGGGAGTATTTTTAAAATGCATACGCATATTGATCTTTGATAATGTTTCCTACATATTTATATATAAATATGTTGTTTAAACATCATCATTTGTTAAGTATTGTAAATATTGAGCAAGATCAGAGGTTCATTATGTAATATTTTCTAGGTTTAAGCGAATGTTGCACTAGATTTGTATGCTAGTGATAAATATTGATGAAGGATGATCATATCTGTTAGGATTTGTACAAATTGAGTATTGATAGGAACTTGACAAGTTACTTACAGTGCTTTGGCACATCTAAGTGAAAATCCTTGGTGGCGACTCTGTTTTGGTTTGAAAATTTTTGTAAATGTCATTGTCTTAACCTTCTTCAATTAAGATCTGTTGTTAATACCTGTAAAGCTAGAAGGAAGAAGGTCTTTTAACAAGGACCCTACTAGAAAATTATTTCCAGATCTTGGGAAAAAAAATCCAAAAAGGAGACAAGTCTAGAAAGCATTGGGGGATCAAGAATCAAGAGAGAAGGCAATACCATTCATAGAGAGTGATCTACCTATAGTTGAGGATTATCTTACATCTTCAAATAGTTCAGAATCAAATAGTCCTTGGGTGGATCTAAATACTCCAACTGGTGAGGGGTCATCATTTGTATCTGGAATAGGTGTCCCTCATTTCTTTCCTTTATCACTCAAGACTGATAGGGATTTTTATGAAAATGAGTCACTAGAGGTTATTTACTTTGAAAATCATATGCCTGTATCCCAAAGACCCTTAGTCCCACACTATCTTAATCCTCTTGTAGGATCACCTCCTCAAAATAACATGGCTCAGCCTCCACCTAGACCTCATTTTTTTGTCAACATGTTTGGACCAATAAATTTTAGAGGCATGGTTGGGTATCCTAATGTTGTACCACAAGATGTAAGAAATAGGTTGCCTAAATTCTAGGGAAATAATGCCATCACTGGTGATCAGCATTTGAGACTTTTTGTTAATATGATGGAGGATTTCAAAATAGAACATGAAGATATATATATATATATCTATTCATCCATACTCTCGAAGAAGATGCACGTGATTGGTACAAATATTTTCTAGATAACTCAATAGATTCATGGACTGAGATGAAGAATGCTTTCAGATTACAATATGGGGATAAGATGCAGGACCCAAGGTTCCTCCCTGTCTGAGTTTGAGAATATAAATAAGAACCCCAATGAGTCTATCTAGGAATTCAATACCAAATTCAATATGAATTTAAATCGATTACCCATAATTTCCAGGCCTAGTAATGAGTCATGTTTTATTGCGTACTATGATGCTTTTGACAAAAGGCCGCTTATTATTTGAGAGATAAGAACCCTTGAACTTTAAGGTAGGCCTTTACAATGGCCTTGTAGATCAAAAATAATATTAAGGTAGTTAGAAAACCACCTAAGAAGGAGGGTGTCAAACTAATTAATCCTGATAGACCTCATTCAAACAAGGCAGTGGATCTAGAGGAGGTTGTGAAGACTTTGGCCGGAGAGCAGTTAAAGAAATATCTTATAAGCTTGCCAGAGTAGAAAAGGAATAGGAAAAAGTTCTCAAGGTTAGCACAAACCACAAGGCCAAGATAGATTTGGAAATCATCTTAGGAGTGATCACAAAATAGATGAAAAAGGAAAGGGACCCATAGGATCAAGAAATAAACAACGAACAACCTAGAGAAAATAAACAGATCCATGATCGTTTGACTGCAGTAGACAACAAAATTGGGTCATACTCCCTTGGTCCTCTTTCGAATAACCAAATCAAACACATTCACATTACCATGAACCTTGTACCTTACATTAATATTAATTTAATTATTTAGAATTAAATTTATACCCATCCTCAGCCCATTTATTAATTTAATTAAATGGATGCACACCTCACCTAGACACCTCATCATAGACCTATTCATGCCATGTTTCCATAAATGAATAAGACTTAGTTTAACCCTAAAAATCAATGCCTATTATTCCTCTAACCACCTTACCGCTCATAAAAATATAACATCCATTCTAATCCTCAAATAAATAAACAGACCGAAGAAACCTAGCGAATCTCACCTTAACCGACTAAGGTCATCCCTAAACCGACGCTGCTCAACCAGAACCATCGCTCGCTTACCATATAACCATTTTGGTAACCTTTTTTGAAAAATGGGCAACATTCTCAACTTTTGGGAGAAAAAGGAGACTGCATGCAAGCAAGAACCGAGCTCTTTCACATATCCAAGCGAGTCATAGCTTGAAAGATCAAGACAGATCCAAAGGTACCGCTCTCATGGTAGCATTCTAGAAGCACTATCGCGGCACCGAGAACCATTCCACCAATCAACCACCATCACCACCCAACCATTGGACTTTCTATATCAGTAATTTTTTTATCACCTATGTCATTCCATCTTTATTTTGTTTATAAGGTTTTTTCATCTTTGTTGTTATTTGCGACTTGCATTCCCATTCCCCCACTATTCCTCTTTCTATAAACTCAACCATTCCTCCACCCACACCATAAAACCACCTATACCCAACTTCTACATATCTCTGAGTGTTCCTAAGATCCCCACATACCTTTTCATTCCCTCTCGTGACCTTTTTCGACCTCATCTCAAACCCCATAACCAAATCTTATTGAGTTCTTATCGCCCCGCCTCTACCGATGCTCGGTACCTATAACTATCTTCGGCTCTTCTTAAACCATGATCGGTCATACCCGACCAATGCAGGTCTCTATATTTGGCCACCCTATCAATAATGAAACCTAAGAATTTTTATCCAAGTAACCTAAGTGACCAGAACACAAACCGATCTATTCCTACACTTTGACCCTTTACCCCGCCTCTAGATCCGATCATAACCTATCCTGTTATATTATATTTTCTTATTGTATTTGAATGAGATACCTAAATCATATCAACTATAGTAGGACCTTGTTTATTTACATTATTTCTCACATTAAGTTGTATTAAATAGTGGATTGACAACCATCTAGGAAGTATCACACTTCCCGGATCTAGCACACACTAGGCAGTCCACTGTCATATATTATTTAACTCTTCTTTTGTGGTCTTGTTTTCTATTTCAGGTAGTTCCTCCTAGCCAAAAGGAAGCTCTTATAGTTAGCATTGGATCGAGAAGTCAGAATGCATGCACAACCTTTAAACCAACCATCATAATAGGTATTCCTCCTTAGCCCATAACATCATCTATTTTGTCACATTCAAAACGTAAAGAAAACGGTGAAACAGATTCTTAGGGTTGCCATGGTGGAAGAAAATTGTGCTATTGAATGGTGTGATAAGTGTTTTTTTCCACATTCCCCTTGTGGATCTATTGAGGAAGTTGAAGAGATAAATTATGATGAGACTTATGGTGATGTATGTATGATGGAAAGCCCTAAATTTCCACAAAGAAATAACCAATTCAACCGAGATGATAAGTGTCGGATCAGTAGAAATTTTCTGGGATTGCATTCACTGGGTATTACCTCTTCCTCTTAATGATGATATTGAAGTTGATATGGTGCAAGCGTTTGATTTACCTAATCATGATTTTGAATATTTGAGGGCTTTAATGATTAAGAAATATGATGGGGGAATTCCTTTTGAGGAAGATAGGAAACTTTTGATGAATGCAACAGTAGCTCAAGAAAAGGAATACAATCTCAGAAGTTGAGTTGTTAAAGGAGGACTACAGCCCAAACCCAAGACTCTACTTCTTACCAATATCCCAAATGAGTCTCCTAAGAAGGATACACCAACTAAGGGTCCGATTATCCCAAATAGAACTTGTACCCCGGTTCATGCCCAAAATGTAAAGAGTCTTGTACCACCAGAAGGAACTCATTACTCTTCCTCCTAACACGACCTTACCCAAATATGTCCCATGTGATATAAAGCTCACAACTCCTATTTTTTAATTACTTCAAATCCTGAACATAGAAAAAGAGCATTTGAGTACTTGGGATTTAAAGAGGATGCACTACCCTCATGTAAAAATGTGAATCATGTGGACATTCCCCTTGTCATTGCATAATTAGAAGTACCTCAAGTATTAGAGGATTTGGGAGAACCACCTAAGGTATATTTGGGCACTTCTCTTGTTGAATCCCAACTAGATGTTGACCCTTTTTACACTACTTTGATCATAAAAGATAGGTTAGTGCACAACTACATGTTTGACTCAAGGGCCTCTTGCAATGTGATGCCCCTTGAGGTGATGAATGAATTGAATATCAAAGTAATATCAGATTTTGGAAAGTGCACCACTATGGATTCAAGAGAAGTACCGGTGATCGGTATGTTAAAGGATTGTCATTGTAATTGGAAGCTTATCCGGAAAATGTTTAACAATGAATGTAGTCATTATGGATTGTCCTGCTAAATGGGGAATGTTGTTGTCAAGGAAATGGGCTGCTAGTGTTAGAGGAAGTGTGTAGATGGATTTTTCATATGTGACTATACCAATAGATAGAATCCTTGTTAAATTGTGTGGATAAAAAATAATGTTGCATTTGATTGAGGACCCTAAGAACGCATCTTATGAGGTGTTGTATAATTGATGTGGATGTTGATAATTTTGTGGGTTATGCAGATTTTAAAGAGCATAGTATTGACAAATGTAAGTGTCTTTAGGAACCCAGCACCCCTTGGATTTTGATGTTTGATGGAGCTTGTTCTAAATTTTGGAACGGTGTTGGTGTTGTCCTAATATCTCCAAATTAGGAGGTTTTCAGTTTTTCTTTTAAACTCATATTTGAATGTACTAACAATATTGCAGAATATGAAGCATTGCTCTTGGGTTTGAGGATTTCTTGGAGGTATGGTTTTATGGACATTATTGTTAAGGGAGATTCAAATTCAATGGTTAAACAAGTTACGAAGCTCTATATAACTAAGAATCAAATGATGAAACATTATAAGCATAGATACATGATAAATTGATCGATTCTATATGGTACAAAGACATTATATTCTACCTAAGAAACTTGGAATGTCCAGGGAATCTAGATAAAAATAAAATAAGGACACTCAAGTTAGCCTCCCAAAAATATATCATCACTGATTATGGGTTGGCCTAGAAAAATCCTGAAGGGGTTCTTCTCAGATGTGTAACGGAGGATGAAGCCCCGGGTTAATTTCAGAATTTCATAAAAGACTATGTGGGGAATTTTGTCGAGAAGATTAACTGGCAATAAGATATTGAGGGTGGGATATTGGTGGCCCACACTCTTTAAGGATATGACCTTATTGGTAAGAAAATGTGAAAGTTGTCAGAGATTTTTAGGGAAAATGAAGGCATCTAGTTCTCATTGGTCCAAAAATCTGTCGCGCGGACAGATCTATGGATAGACGAGCCAACAGTGTGCAGGGCTTAGCCCCTCTTTGAGACAGCAAAGCGAAACTGGTTTATTGCTATTTCTACTAGCAGGAACCTATGCAAGTCTCACAGATTCTGCCTTCGGGGTTGGGATCTCATCCCGGTAGAGTATTCCAGGCTGCGAAAAGAAAGGAATGAAAGAGGGAGAAGAGAAAGAACAGATCCGAAGGGAGAAAAGAAATGAATTCCAAAGCAGAAAGGTCAGAAGATTTATGTTTTTAGTTTGGTAGTAAACAGAGCCAAACCTACTTGCATAAATAAACAAAGCAATACTGATAAACAAATGACGGAAAAGTAGATATGAATCTAACAGATTAAACACATATAGATCTAACGTAAGGAAGATCTAATGTATAACACAGCTATTGAGCACAAAGTCTGAATAATTGTATTACTGTTCTTTTCTGTTACAAGAAAGCTCAAAGTCTTTCTCTCCTCACTTCTATTTCTATCTAAAAAATGTTCACCCTTGAATACAACAAGTATTCCAGTATTTATAGAATATGAGGGAGAGAGAAGACAAAATGGAGCCAACCACTTATTTACAAAGATATTTACAAAATATCTAAAAGTCATGTTGACTTTGACAACTTTGATAGATGACATCATCCCATGATGCAACATGGATGATGTCATCATTTGTGCCAACACATTTTAGACATTTCGAAAAGAAAGTCGGAGAATAGAGAGAGAAAGAAGGAGAAGAAGAAGGAGAAACTATTCATCATCATCATCCTACGGCCGAAAAGGGGTCGCCTGTTTCTGATGCTGCTCAGGAGATGAGATGTGGAACTGAGCGCGGTATTCCAAGAACTTGCTGATCATCGCCCAAACTGATCCTGTGATGGATCCTTGTGCCGTTCACTGATTACTTCGCAAGTTTCCCGCTCATCTATGAGCTTTTCTGGGATCTTGGAATAGTCTTTACCCGCCTCGATTAGGAAACCGATGAAGTCCCTACAGGCCAGTAGGTTGTTGATAGATTCGATGTCGAACGTGACCTCTGGCCCTGTTCCTTGAGAGGCTATCTCCTTGAAAATCCGGATAGTGTCATCAGCTGATCTCAAGGTAAGGGAAGGAGTGAGCAACCCTGGAGTCATAGATAGAACAATTTTCTCCATTTGATGCATTGCATCCAGGGCCTCTTCCTTTACCTTGTCTATCTTTTCCAGAACGAATTCTAGCTGATCTATCCGATAGTCCAGAGTGGACATAGTTTTGTTGAGGGCCCTTGGATGGCCGAAGACTCCGAACTTGACCAGATCTTCGACTGAACAGTCGAACATTTGTTGGAAGGTCTCGTGCTGGAGTCTAGCATGCTCCAACTCTTCTGATACTGGACCTGCTAATGCTTGGAGTTCCTTGTTCGCCTTCTCGATGTTCAGGTATAAACTGATATACTCGGCGATTACTTTTTCACTATCTTTGATGATCTGGCTCCTCCAAGCAGAAACGCCATACCCTGCTCGCCGATTTTTGAATACTCATTAATCTTCTCCTAACTGAGCAGCTCAGGAGTCTCGGCGCTAGCCAGTGGGAGGTGCACTTCCCATCTTCTGTAAGGCCTGAAGCAGATATTTGTTCTGCTCCTTCAGTAGCCTTTTCTCCTCTTTCGTTTCTTGAAGCTTTTTGCAGAGTGCATCTCTTGCGAAAGAGCTTCCCCTTGGAGACTTTCGGAGGATGTCCCCATTGTGACCTGAGTCACGGTGAAATCTGTCGAAGACAGATCTTCTTTTTCTTTGAGAGGGTCGGGGTACGCTATCTCCATGACTCTCTCACCTGCAGCGCTTTTCGAGAAGCGTGTAACCGGCTTGTGCTTCTTTGCTCCTTTAGCCGGAATGACAGAAAAGTCCATCGGAGCGATGGGAACTTTCCTCTTTTGTTGGCTCAGCTGCTGAGAGATCCAAGCTGGTCCTATAGAAGAAGGACCAGAGACAGAGGGGGAGGCAGCAACGGTAGAAGAGGGGAAAAACGTGGAGACACGCGGCGGCGGCATTGAAAGAATAGCCGAAGAAGTGCCCACGGGAGGAAGGGAGACCGCAACTGCAGAAGACATCGGAAGGGAAGGGAGCTCGGAGATGAGGGAAGAAATGGAAGAAGACAAATCAGCGAGGGAGGAAAAGATAGACGAAGATGCGGGGGAAAGAGTAGAAGAAGGGGCAGAGGACGCGACCAAAGGGATGGTCGCTTGAGTCACTCGAGGAGGGGAAGGAAGAGAAGAAGAAGGGATAGAAGGGACCTCTGAAGTTGTAGCGACGCCGACATCCTGGGTGGATGGGCGTATAGGACTATCCTCTGTCAATCCCTCATCAAGAGTTATGACTTGTTCAGGCTCTGAAGGAAGAGGACTTTGAGGGGCTTCCTCCTGAATGGTGCTAGGTTCACCTTCTGCACCTTTGCCTTTCAGCTGCTTCTTTGACCTTGGAGGTGCGTTGCCCAAAGGGGAAGTTGTGAAATCTACCCCGAGGTAGATTAGTCCGTTCATGCGGCACCAATGTTCTGTTCTCCGCATAGTCTCTTTGACCCTCTCCTCAATTGTTTGAGGAGCTTTGCTTCTGTCGATGTCCGGGAAAGGCCAATCATCCCCTTCCGTGTCATTGTACACCTTGTCAGTTTCGTCTTCCGTAGTTTGGAAGCCTTTGGGGACAATGGCCACTCCGTATTGGATGATTTCCGTTAATGCCAAGCGCGAGTGATCCTTTCTTCTGAGTTCCACTTCATGGAGAACGTCAATGTAAATATCCTCAATTTGAGGGACATGGATCGGATCCAGCTTAGCCCTTGCAGACAGCCCCTAGGATCGAAGGTAGGCCTGGCTGGGAAATCATGTTTCAAATTCAGCAACTCCAGCTCTGCGAACATTTCCTTCGCTTTGTGATAGGAAGAGCATGTGTACCGGCCCACTGTGAGGGGGAAAGGAGTTCCGCCCTTCTTTCTTTTGAGGCACTTTTCATGGTATGTGACCAGCTGCCTTGATAACTCCAGTAGAATCAGCTTTGGTCCAGCATACCTTGGTAGCCTGGTTGGCTCTCCCAAAAAGTTGGCAGCCCTTAGATAGGTGAACGTGGGAAATTGGGTGAACAAGGCTCCCCATTTCTCTGTGACTGCCACTATGTTCTTGGTCGTCCGGCTATGAGTCATGTTGGGCCTCAGCAGGCAGATGACGTGATAGAAGAATGCATCGTTAACTTTGGCAAATTGAGGGATACTATTCTCCAGCCTCAGCTCTGGATAGTAATCAAATATCTTGGCTTGAGGCCACACTCCACTTCGGTTGAGCCCTGGGTAATCCCTTGCCGATGCTGCAGCGTAGACTACATAGGAGTTCATATGAAATACTCTGTTGTGGCGAGCTGTCAGTTGTAATTTCGAGATATGGTGCTGCTTATTATTTCACCCCAGCAAAAGCGCTGATCGGGTAAATTTTTATTCATTGTCTCCAGGTACCGCAGCATCCATTTATGGAAATAGTGGGCATCTGAAAGCCCGAAGACTCTGCTCAGGAAAGTGATAGTATCACTGAGTTCCTCTGAGAAATCACTTCGGTGGATAGTTTGAGGCCACCGGGTCACCACCTTCTTGTTCTTTAGGTAGACCTCATTCATCAACTGCATGCACTGGTCCTCGTTGTCTTCCCAGGCCTTGATGCATTCTTGCTGGCTAACAGCCACGTAGTTCCGGTGGTGAGGGATGCCAAGCATTAACTCAAAATGACGGGCAGTGAGGTTTATGACTACCTCGCCCTTACTGTTCTCGACACATCTTGTGTCTTTGTTGTAACATTGGGCAACCACCATCATGAATTCGTTGTTTACAGCGCTGACTGGGATTCCGCCGGCGAAATGCAGAGCACTGCCTATTAACTTGTCCATCCATGGACTTCTTGTAACTTTTTGAGTTCTAACCCAGAACTCATCCATGTCGATGTGACCCAATTCAGAGTCTCTGACATCCATACTGCACTCAGCCTGTGATTCGGGCATCCTGACCCTCTGATATTTGTATTTCATTTCTTCTTCTGTTAGCTTAGCCTTTCCTCTTGGTTTGGTGGGTTTCTTGCTTGACGTAGACATGTGTTCTTTCGAACTCAGTTGCTGATCTGCATGAAGAAGAAGAGAGACCCAATCCAAAAAGGTTGAATTAGTCATTTGATCTTCTATTGGAAAGCTAGCAGAAGAGTTAGATATTTAAAGGCTTAGGGCGCAGGAAAAATGCAACTGGCAGGCCAAATAGATATGGCGCACAGAAAAGGAATGTTGCAGAGGTTATATGGCGCCAAAGGCGCATGGCGCATGGATGAAGCAGGTTGCATTTTATAGCAGGGCGCACAGGAAATGCGTGTTACATTGGGGTTCGGTGCGCCCTTTGGCGCATGGGAATATTGTGTAACATTAACAAATGGTGCGCCAAAGGAATATGGCGCGGCGCATGGAGGGTTTACACAACATCATGTTACTGCAATGGAGGGTGCGCCCGTGCCTATGTAATCTTTATACTTGCGCGCAGAAGGCTTGTGTTGCATGAAAGCTGGGTGCGCCCTTTGGCGCATGAAAACAACATGTAGCATGGAAAGAAGGCGCGCCAAAGGTTTTAAGGAGGCGCGAGATTTATACTTGCAGCAGGATGGCGGGGTGCGCCATTGGCGCGGGTCTTGAGCATGTTGCATGGCGGGTAGGTGCGCCGAGGGGCGCGACTGTCTTTATTGTTACAAGGCGCGCCAGTGCGCCATTTGAAAAAGCTCACTCCTCAAATCATTCTCATTCATTTCTTCCACTTAAATAGTTACTTGGTCAAGTAAGGTTTCATAAAAGGTTTTAACAGGCCAAGCCATTCAAGAAAGCTCCCTTTACCAGCAGATCTGGAAAGAGGGAAGGAGAGGAGAAAAAGAAGAAAACGATGGAAAAGCTCAGGGGGAAAAGCCAAAACATATAACATCTAGCAGACCAAACACAGACCATGCATACCAACAGAAAGCAGATCAAACATACGAGAGCATGCAATGAAAAAGAGGATGAACCTCTTACCTCAAATATATATGAAAAAGATTGGAAAGCGGGTCCACAGGGCGACAACGACAGAGCAGAGCTGACAAATCCAGAGCGATCACGTGCTTCGAAAATAGGAATGAAAATGACATGGGCGCGCACTGATATTTATAGGAAAACTTGTCATTAATGCGCCACCAACCTTTTGAAATGGCGCATGGAAACAACTGTCGACAAGGGAAAGCGTGCGCCCTTTGGCGCATGGAAGGAATTGACAACAGAAGAATGAGCGCGCCTTTGGCGCACCATATGCATTGTTGACACAACATTATGAGCGCCCTTTGGCGCACCAAAAAGTGATTCAACATCCTTTGGCGCACCGAAATACGTACTAACATGGAAAACCATGCGCCAAAGGCTTTTAAGGGGGCGCATCAAAACTATGTGTTACAAGGAAAATCCATGCGCCCAGCCAAAAAAGGCTCAAAAAGACTAAGTTCAAAAACTAGATTTCCCGGGGAGGGATTTTACAACGTTTCGAACGCGAGGGATCCCTAACGAGGGATCGAAACAAAATTTTCGGTATGGTTATCGGTAAAATTGCCCTTGTCAATTTTACGGGATAACAAGTTCTCTCCCTCTGCAACCAAAGATTGTACCGAGGCTCCTTTAAAGCAAAGGGGCATGGTTTTTGTAGGGGAACTGCGGCGTAACCTTCCAAAGACATGCCACGATGGATATTGGTGGCTACTGATTATTTCACCAAATGGGTTGAATTTATCCCCACCAAGAAGGTGGATCATTAGGTTGTTATTGATTTCATCCTAATCATATGATTTTCAAGTTTGGTTTACCCGTAAAGATAGTTGTTGATAATGCCATGAGTTTCCAATCCAAACCATTAGTTTCCATGTGTGAAGAATATGGTATAAACTTAACATATGCATCTAATTATAACCCACAAGGAAATGGACAAGCTGAATCAAGCAACAAAAATTTATTAAGATAATTAAAAGGACATTAAAAATCAAAAAAATAAAGTGGGGGAGCAGTTGAAGTTTGTTGTTTGGGTAGATAGAATTACTACTAAGAGAGCCACTGGGAAAAGTCCATTCAAGCTAGTTTATGGATTCCAAGCTCTCCTTCATTTACACCTGCAATTATCTTCTTATCAGTTCATCCAACAAATTGAAGATGAGGAATTTATCCCTTATAATGTGAGAATAAACCAAATCATTAAGTTAGATGAGGAAAGACAAGAATCCCACCAAAGGCATTTGAAGTTTAGGGAAAATCTCAAAAAATATTTGACAAAAGGTGACTCCCAAAATCTTCAACATTGGGGATCTTGTATTTTTATGGGATAGTAGACATGAGGATAAGGGAAAACACGAAAATTTCAATGCATTATGGATGGGCCCTTATTCCATTGATATCAGGATTGGTGAACATACTTTCTTCTTAAAATACCTGGATGGAGAGATTCTTGAGTTTTCTATCAATGGTAGGCACCTAAATCATTTTCTTGATTAGCTTTTGGAGCAAGGTATGAACCAATGTACAAGTGTATAGTTTTCTTACTTTGTTTTTGCATTCTTGTGTGTGTTTTTGTTTCCCTTTTCTTTCACTGGTCTTCTATGACCAGTTTCTAGGTTTGTTTTTGGGTGGATGGTTTTTTAGCACTTGGTATGGTACGTATGATATTTGAATCCATAGCCCAGTGGATTTTTTGCACCTATTCTGCATTAAATAGTTCTTGTGGCACCTGCAAGGGGTACCCAATCCCAAGTCGGAGCTAGTGTTGGAGCTCCAATTATCTCACCCCTTTTTCCTTGAGTAATTCCTTAAAATTCCTCGTGCCCAGTTGATATTTTTTAAAATGTGTATATGTTGAAGGGAAAATTTATGAATTGGACCATGTGGGACCTAGTCTCTATTTTGTGAAAATCCCCTTTTATGGTTGAAGATCCTAAAGGCTACAAAAAATTCCCATAAATTTGGCGGAGGGTCAGAGAAAAAAATTAGAAACCAATAAAAGGAAAACCCCCACGGAATATAAGAAGGGTGTTCATGTGTTTCCCTGATGCACCTTTGAAAAGGTATAGCAATTCACCCCCAAGTGCGAGCATTCACCACGTGACTTATGCGCGGTAGGGCAGTCCCATTAAGCTATAAAGTCAAAAAAGGGGAGGTGCAAATGTTACCACATGTCACCCAGTGCAATTCGAGAAAACATAAGGGCACGTGAAGGGAAGGAAATCTCCGCATTGTGAGAAAGAGATCCCAAGAAGTGATGTTTGGAGCCACGCAACTCAAGGGTAGTGTTACAAACTAAGAAGACAGTGTGAGGAGGATTGCGAATCACCATGAGATAGGTTGTCTCTTCCAGTATGAGTTGTAGCAAGTTTGAAATAATGTAATACACTAATAGGATGAGGCAAAGTGCATGATTACAAACCATTGAGAGCACAGTAATGGTTTCTTTTCATTATTGGTGTCATTATTAAGCTAAAGAGTCTATAATGTAGGAATAGAAAATAATTGCATATCAAAAGGTGAAAAATTAGATGTGACATCATTTGAAAGCATTCTCGATATATGAATAGGGAATCTATAGGGGCCTCAACCCATGCTGAAAGGGTGTGTTTACATAATTGAAAAAAAAAGGCATAAAATACAAACATAATGCTTAGATACCCTTCACTCCTTCATAAGTCCCCCTCCTAGTAGAGGTAGTTTTTTCAAGAGCTTATTATTTGTCGGTGTGAATTCCTCGAGCCATGTGCTATCTAGATAAACACAATTGACCCTTTTAAATCCCGCGACATCCCCATATCCATTGCGATTCAAGAGTCATTCTTGGTTCATGCATGATCTTCTCCAACTCAATCTTCTTCTGGTAGGAAGACACCCAGTCTAGAAGATCCAAGCCACCTGTGAGGAATGTCATCTTCCCCTTCCCCTTGTGAAGAATTTTTGAGAATAGACTGAGAGGGAATGGATGGAGTGGTTGAAATACCAAGGACTACATCATGGGGGCCAAGAGGAACGAGATACTTTGAGCTAGATTCATATTTCCATCTCCTTGTAAAGGGCGGATGCTCTCTTGGGGAAGGGATTGGTTGAGGACTTGAGAAGCCATGCCTTGATGAAGGAACATTATTCCCTAAGTGATCAAATGACCAAACCGAAAACCTACCCCTATTTTCTTGAGAAGAGGATATTGATGCTCTTGACCAATGAGAAGGTATGGACATCTCCTCTTCTCCATCTGAGATAATGATTGGGGGTTGAGAGCTTGATTTGTCCTTTCAATTGCCTCGAGGATGGTGCTGGAAGTGAACTTTTTTGTGATGGTACAGTCATGTCCGCCCCTTGTCCAGAGAGTCAATCCTCCACTCTAATTCATCCACCTTATGAGAGATGGCAGACACGGTGTCAATGGAATATTTGTCATATAATCGTTATCCAAAATTCACCCCCTTGGGTAATTTTGATAACATGCATCAGAATATTCAAGTCCTAGGCACATTGATTGATTCAGAGCAAACATCATGTTTCTGAGGTTCCCTCAGATATTTTTCTAACTCCCCTGGCCGAAGAAGGAAGGAGCAAGCTCTGAGAAAATGTGAAAAAGTTGCAGAAAGGCAAGTAGGTTGATCCAAGAAAAATCATGAAAATTGGCTAAGTCCTACTCAAGGTCACCTTTGGGACGTGTGGGACAGAAAGACGCGGATCGGCCGAAAAGCCTCCAGGCAGCCCGCTAAGCATTTGGGACAATCGGGCCAGAAGTACGCGGCGGGCGCGAGAAGCCGATCCGGCCGAAAGAGGAAGAAAAACGACTAAGTGTTGCTCGGGACGTTCGGGACAAAAAGGTGTGAACCGGTGAAAAGAGTCAAGTCAGTCCGAAAAGCATTTGGGACATCTGGGACAAAAAGACCCGAACCGGCCGGATCGGCCGAAATGAGGAACTTCAGTCCAAAACAAAGTGGGACAAGTGGGACAAAGGTACGCGAACCAGCCGGTTCGGCCGAAATCAGCACAAGGAGCACTGGGACATCCGGGACAAATGGACGCGGTGGACGCGAAGGAGCCGAAAGAGCCGAGAACCAACCAGATCATGACACGTGTCACAAGGGAAAAGGTCAAAAGGTCAAAGGGTGAGTTTTCGAGCACTGATCCGAACCAATGAGATAGTGCCACATGTCCCAGCTAGGGCCCACAAGGAAATTTCAAAAGAAATCCCACCGAAAGGCAGAGGAGAGAGAATCACGCGACCAATCAGAGCCTGCCACGTGTCATCCAGGTGGCGAAGCGTGGGAAAATATTTCAAAATCCGTTTTGGTCTGTTTCGTGCCCTAAATCTTCAGATCATCATATCTTTTGATCCAGAGCTCGGATTTGCACGTTCTTGACATCAATGGAAAGCTAGTGAAATCCTCTACATGATTCTGGGGCTAATCTCAAGTTTTGGTGTAGTCTAGAGGAGAAAATCAAGAAACGGCTCTGATGCGTGATAATGGCCAGAGGTGACGTTTCAACAACCTATTTTAATGCGAATGGGTCGCATTCTTCTTCTGCACGGCCAGAGGTGACATTTCAGCAACCAAATTAATGCAGAATGGGTTGCATTCTCCTCCAAATCGGTCAAAGATGGTAGGGTATGGGTTGGTAGGTATCCCATGCCGTTTTAATGCATCTGCAGTCAATGAGGAATGGGCTTGCATGTTTTCCCACATTTCTGTCCCCTGGGCTCAACCCATGCAATGTAAAAAGCTAGATTTGGCTCATTTGAAGAGGTTGTTCATTCTTTCTACTCGGCCCTCCCTTCTTTTCTTCTCTAGGGTTGAAAATGGAGTTCGAGCCTCCTCCCTTGCTCTGTAATGGCATTTTTGCCTCTTATTAATGGAATGATGTTCTGTGCAAACTTCTGGAGCAACAAAACATGTTTTGTGATGCATCTGTCCATCCTTGCTCGTTCTTTGCTTGTTCTCTTCTTGCCTCTCTTCATTGCAGGTATTTGTGCATGTTTGAATGTTCATTGCAGGTCTGGAGCTATGTTCATGGAGTTTTGGGACATTTTCTATGTGAAATCTATCCTTGGGCCTGTGATGCATCTATCCATCCTTCCCATTGCTCACCTCTCTTTGTCCCATGGCAGTTTTGATAGAGGTTCAACATTCTCCTTCTCTGGTGTATCACTATTTTAGTGTAGGCTTTTGTTGTTTTTCCCTTCTCTCTCTCTCTCTCTCCTTGGCATGGTTAGATTAGGATTAGATTAGCTTACCTGCACTGAAATAGCTTGTGGCAGGTAGTTTAGGAGCAGGAACCAGCCTTCTCTGGAGATTCCTTTCTCATTTTACAGGTCCCACACCTGGAGAAAGGATTCAATGTTGTGCAATCACACTGGATGCCTGAGTGATCAACCTAGAAGCCTGATCTGCATCCAGGGGTGCTGTGATTTTGCACTAATAAGCTTTTGGCACACCCGATGGGACTTAGAGGTCTTTCACTTCATCTTTTACAGTTGGTGTGTTCTGTGAAGATTTCAACCTTTGGAGGAACTTGCAAACACATCTCGACTCCATCCGATCAACAACCCATTTCTCCGAGCTTCGCAAACCTGTTTCCATCCATTTTCATCCATATTTCTTTCCATCCCTTTCATTCTTTTCCATTCCATGAAGTTGTGCAATCATGACTTCATTTCCATCATGGAATTCACATCAACAACAGCAGTATATTCCACCTCCAACACGTTTTACAAATCCTCCAAATCAGCATTTTGAGCAAGATTCAAGATCAAGTATGCATACCCATATGAGCAGCGAGTGCAAAGTCAGCTTTGGCTATGGAGATTTCAAGAGCAAGGGTGTGTATACAATGAAGACCATCAGATTCAAGATGTTGATCTGTTGGAGAAAATCCAAAAGATGGAGGTGGGGATGGTGCAGTCCAGGGCTCAAGCACAAATGAAAGCTTTTGGAATCAGTTGTGGAGCACCCTGTCCATGGGTGGGACCTTTTCCAAGGCATTACAGCCCTCAGGAGAAGCTTGACTTCATGATTGCAACGCTGCCTTTGCTTGCAAAGTGGATTGAAGAAATAGAGGTGTATGAGAGAAGTATTCAGCAACCTTGTCAACGGGTAAGCACACCTTCTCATGCCTTTTCTTTTCCTCTTTCCCAATTTGTTTCATTTCAGCAGTGTCAAGTTTCAAACCCTCCATCTGCTGTCCCAAGTGTTGAATCCATCTCTCCACCTCCTAGTCTTCCACCTCATCTCAATTCTTCTTTCCTTTTCCCTTCCAAATAGTCATTCCCTCCACAAGAGCTAACAGAAACACCCCCTCCTCCAAAGAAACAAGAGGTTTCACCGCCTCCACCACCACAAAAAAATGTCAAATCAGTTGAGTTACAACCCATCCCTCCTCTTGCATTCCCAAATCCATGTTGGGAGGATGAAAATTAGAATGCCAGTCAAGGAAAACAACAGCAAAAAGAGAGGCCAAACAAAGATGAAGAAATTCAAAGTCTGAAGAGTTGGGCTCTCAAATTTGGGATAACAAAGATCCCCTTGATGGTTAAGCCTACAGAAGAGGCTAGGGTTGGAGAACAGGTGGTGGTTAGGACTGATTTTGTTGCAGCAGAAGAAGAAGATCTTGCAGTCCCA
This sequence comes from Taxus wallichiana var. yunnanensis, assembly GCA_018340775.1. Taxonomy (NCBI): domain Eukaryota; kingdom Viridiplantae; phylum Streptophyta; class Pinopsida; order Cupressales; family Taxaceae; genus Taxus; species Taxus wallichiana. The sequence goes on from CM031242.1 coordinate 627,292,282, forward strand.
ACTTGTCCTCTAGAGCAGCAAATTGAAGAGTTTGACTTGACAAACTTCGTGCTGGAAGAAGAGTTCAATCAAGAGCAAGATTGTCTTCAAACATTGGAGGAAGGAAAAGCTGCTCCAAATCCAAAAGAAGAGGAACACATTCTAGTCATGTGGAGGAGAAAAGTGCAGATCCAAAGGGTTTGAGCACAAAGCAAAGTTACAGGAGAACCTTCGCTTCTTCTTTCTACTTCACCTCTCTCAAGTTCCAAGAAGAAAGGAGTTTGATCTCTCAAACTCGGTATTGAGAGTGAAGGAAACCATGGTGGTCAAGTTGCAGATCAAGAGGACACCATGGAGGAAGTTGAAAACGAGCAGTAGGACAGCAATGAGGTAGTTTACCTGTCAGATTTGGAGGACTGTTTTGATGGAGAAGAGCCGGTTGAGTTTTCACCATTCTCTCTTTCATCATCCACATTCCAAACACTAGAGCCTGCTGCCATGAAGGAGAGCTTTCATTTGCAGCAGCCCACATCTTATAGCAGCTCTTTGGAATCAAAATTGGAAGATTTTAATCTTCCATGTTCTTCATTGGAGGAAGAGAAAGGACAGAAGAATTCCACCATTGCTTCCACATCATCCATTCAAGAGGGTCTACAAGAAGACTCCATTCTTGGAGTTGAAACTCAGAGCTATGGGCATATCAAACGGATCAGACCTTGCCCAATCAGGTATTTGGCTTCATTGGAGCCAAAGGAGAAGCCACAACCAGTCATGCTTGCTTCTGAGCATGAGGATGAGCTATAAAGTACCAAGGATCAGCTGTCATACCTCTCCAATCCAAATGCAGAGCAACTAAAAGAGGTATTGGATTTTTCGCTTAATACCTTGATGATTTGGATAGAAGACCAGCTTCTTGTTGATTTTCCATCCATCCAAACAGCCATGATCAGTGCCAAATCAATTGCATGGCTGCCAATTTTGAAGAAAGGAAGCTATTTCTCACAACCAGTTGCAGGGTTTGTTTAGCTTGCCTTTGCTTCCAGTTAGAGTAGAGTAGCTAGGTTTTCTTTCAGCAGAAGAAGTGCTTGTGCACACTCTGCATGTTCCATTTGGGGCATGTATGATTTTCAGTTTTGTACATAGTTTTTGGTGTTGCTGGTTTTGCTCTTGCACAGTTCTTTTCAGTGGTTTTTGGTGAGAACAACTCCATGCCCGGTGGGTTTCCAAGTGGCTCAGAGGGGGTTTCCAAAGTTCAGATCAGTTTTCAGGCTACTACTTATGACTCCATGCCCAATGGATTGCTTCAGGCTACTGGTCATTCATCTAGCAGTGATGACCCCGTGAGTCACCAAAATGTTATCCAAAATTCACCCCCAAGGGTAATTTTGATAACATGCATCAGAATATTCAAGTCCCAGGCAAATTGATTGATTCAGAGAAAACATCATGTTTCTGAGGTTCCCTCAGATATTTTTCTAACTCCCCTGGCTGAAGAAGGAAGGAGCAAGCTCTGAGAAAATGTGAAAAAGTTGTAGAAAGGCAAGTAGGTTGATCCAGAAAATTCGTGAAAATTGGCTAAGTCCTACTCAAGGTCGCCTTTGGGACGTGTGGGACAGAAGGACGTGGATCGTCCGAAAATCCTCCAGGCGGCCCGCTAAGCATTTGGGACAATCGGGCCAGAAGTACGCGGTGGGCGCGAGAAGCCGATCCGGCCGAAAGAGGAAGAAAATGACTAAGTGTTGCTCAGGACAAAAAGGCGCGAATCGGATGAAAAGAGTCAAGTCAATCCGAAAAGCATTTGGGACATCTGGACAAAAAGACCCGAACCGGCCGGATCGGCCGAAATGAGGAACTTCAGTCCGAAACAAAGTGGGACAAGTGGGACAAAGGTACGCGAACCGGCCGGTTCGGCCGAAATCAGCACAAGGAGCACTGGGACATCCGGGACAAATGGACGCGGTGGACGCGAAGGAGCCGAAAGAGCCGAGAACCAACCAGATCATGACACGTGTCACAAGGGAAAAGGTCAAAAGGTCAAAGGGCGAGTTTTCGAGCACTGATCCGAACCAATGAGATAGTGCCACGTGTCCCAGCTAGGGCCCACAAGGAAATTTCAAAAGAAATCCCACCGAAAGGCAGAGGAGAGAGAATCATGCGACCAATCAGAGCCTGCCACGTGTCGTCCAGGTGGCGAAGCACGGGAAAATATTTCAAAATCCGTTTTGGTCTGTTCCGTGCCCTAAATCTTCAGATCGTCATATCTTTTGATCCAGAGCTCAGATTTGCACGTTCTTGACATCAATGGAAAGCTAGTGAAATCCTCTACATGATTCTGGGGCTAATCTCGAGTTTTGGTGCAGTCTAGAGGGAGAAAATTGAGAAACGGCTCTGACACGTGATAATGGCCAGAGGCGACGTTTCAACAACCTATTTTAATGCGAATGGGTCGCATTCTTCTTCTGCACGGCCAGAGGTGACATTTCAGCGGCCAAATTAATGTAGAATGGGTCGCATTCTCCTCTAAATCAGTCAAAGATGGCAGGGTATGGGTTGGTAGGTATCCCATTATGTTTTAATGCATCTGCAATCAATGAGGAATGGACTTGCATGTTTTCCCACATTTCTGTCCCCTGGGCTCGACCCATGCAATGTAAAAAGCCAGATTTGGCTCATTTGAAGAGGTTGTTCATTCTTTCTGCTCGGTCCTCCCTTCTTTTCTTCTCTAGGGTTGAAAATGGAGTTCGAGCCTCCTCCCTTGCTCAGTAATGGCGTTTTTGCCTCTTATGAATGGAATGATGTTCTCAGGTAAACTTATGGAGCAACAAAACGTGTTTTGTGATGCATCCGTCCATCCTTGCTCGTTCTTTTCTTGTTCTCTTCTTGCCTCTCTTCATTGCAGGTATTTGTGCATGTTTGAATGTTCATTACAGTGTCCTGGAGCCGTGTTCATGGAGTTTTGGGACATTTTCTATGTGAAATCTATCCTTGGGCCTCGTGATGCATCTGTCCATCCTTCCCATTGCTCACCTCTCTTTGTCCCATGGCGCTTTGATAGAGGCTCAACATTCTCCTTCTCATGGTGTATCACCATTTTAGTGTAGGCTTTTGTTGTTTTTCCCTTCTCTCTCTCTCTCCTCTCTTGGCATGGTTAGATTAGGATTAGATTAGCTTGCCTCGCACCGAAATAGCTTGTGGCGGTGTAGTTTAGGAACAGAACCAGCCTTCTCTCGGAGATTCCTTTCTCATTTTACTGTGTCCCACACTGAGAAAGGATTCAATGTTGTGCAATCACACTGGATGCCCGAGTGATCAACCTAGAAGCCCGATCTCGCATCCAGGGGTGCTTTGTGATTTTGCACTAACAATAACACATAAGATTCCTTGGAAATATCCTTTAATACAAATTATTCATCACATAAGAATGGACATTGAAAGTCAATTTTCCCAAACACTTGGGGCCTCCTTTCAATCCATAATTTATTCAAGTCTTTGGGATCCTTCAGATGTTCCCATCAAAAGAGATGAAAATACATGAATTGAAAGGTTATGAAGACAAGATTGATCCTAATTAGCCTTATGAGAAGTGTGAGGCAAACCTACTGGTAAGTTAAGGGTCCTCAGGTATCTCCTGCACATTCTATGTCAAACAAGGCCCTAATAAAATCCTCATCAGGACCACACAGGTCGAAGATTTGATTCATATCTTATAATGAAATTTATTTCAAAAATTTTGCCACATGTACTTTCGCCATGTCATTGGTAGAAATTTATGAAAACAATCCTCACTTACATGATAAGAAGAGAAAATGCATCCCGGTAATGAGATAAAACTGGATTTATAGTAGAAGTGGAATAGATTCATTAAATTGAAAGAAATCATTTATACCGATAAATGAAGATCTTGCTCATCTTGCACCAGAAAGTTGAAAGGTTGAAGTGAATCCGAATCAATCACGATTGATGAATTAATTGGATTTAACAAAAACCACGTGGGATAGTTAAACCAAACAGATATGATAAAAAAATGCACAACATCCAAGATGTATCTTCAAATAATAGATGAAAAGTTTTTGTCACTTCAAGTCACCTCAGAGTGCTCAAAGGATATCATAAGCAACCATCCAATCACTAGGTGGAAGGAATCATGAAAGCATTAGTCACAAGCAATGACATGATATTCTAATCATAAATGTTAAGAACAAAGTGAAGAAGGCCTATACTCTCTATACCTGAAAGGCCAAATAAAGTCTTTTTATAAAGGTATCATTGATACACTGGCATTTTGTAAAAGAAGAATATACTTGTTAAATATTTGTGTTTTTGGGGGGAAAATTGAAATGAAAATGGGGATGGAATTGTATAAAGGTGATGAGAATACTCTCGCAAAAGGGGGTTGAGATTTCTAAAAATTAAAAGAGAAAAGAGAGAAAATACTGAGAAAATCCATTTTTCCAAAAGACTTGTCTAAGAAACTTGTTAATTTCTTGAGCTTTCAAAATAAATCATGTCAAGATGGTTGCAAGTGTACAGCCATTGACAAGCATTGAGACTATAAATGAAACTTTCCCTTGTTGATAAATTTGACGAGCCCTGAGTTAATTATGTTAATCATGAGCATTGTTGTGTTTACTTTCAATTTGAAGATGTTTCAAATAGTTATTCATGTTCCTATTGCAATCTTATGTTAGGAATTCCTCTAAATCACACAAGATCTTATCCTTGTGGTAGTATTGTGGCATTTTTAATTGTGTTGTGAGAAGAGCTTTCATTTCACTACGCAAAGTAAACAATTTAAATTCACTTTACTTCCATTTTGTTGATATAGATTGTTTGTTATCTTATGAGTGTATCTTAGGCGTAATGGACCGTATTTCGATGTTTAGTTGAGTCTTTGACATGATATTTTATGTTAAATTCTCAAAGAATGTGTGAAACCGTGTATCTTTGGGATTCCATGGGTGCACATCTTCTGGTTGAAGGTTCATTGTTAACTATTTGAAGTGTTGTTATCATAATTCTTGGCAGAATTTCCAACATTTTTAACAAGTTCCCAGGAATCTGGTATAATCAAATTTATCCTTTCCCCAACAAAAACCATCTATAAATGATAAATCCTACAAGATCTACCCCTACTTGCAATGTTTATCTATAAATGTTAGGGATATTTGTTGAATTTACCCATCCCTTACTCAAGACATGTGGGAGCAATCAGGTTTTATTGTTGTCTTTAGTAACCTAAACCTTGTTTAGGAGACATCTTCATTCTCTAGAGTGACAACTTGTGAGAGTTAGATTATGTTGCATTGACCATGTCTTCTCAAGGTTTTCCTTTAATATCATAGAGAGTCAAATATTATTGATCCATTACAAATGCAGGTTACAAAATGGGTCCTCTCACCCTGGTTGAAGGCATGACCTAAAGTAGGAGGGTAGGTCATACCCTCAGCATGGTGTTATCCAACTTCTCAAATCTTGAGTGACAAAGAGTCGAGCTTAAATCCATCCACACTACAAAATGACTCAAATTTTGATCTATCTCGTCTCTAAGCATATTTCCTCATTGGTTGATCCTACTCACTTCAAAGGGATAACCGATTTGGGTACCAACATGTCAAAATTCCCATTGGGCCATACTTATATCCCTTTTTTGGGAATACTTCCATCAAGGTACCCTTTTGTGGCCATTTCCACTTTTAGGGCATTTTTCTTTCAATCCCGAATTCCACTTCTATGGTTATTTTTACCCTTCCCTCGCATTTTAACTTAGATTATCCTAATATACTTTGCGTATACAATCTACTTGGTGTCTATACCCCTTTCCCCACTTGGGGCATATTTTACTTTTTCCTTTCTGCCTTCATGGCCATACTCTTCCCCTTTGGGGAATATTACTTCATCACTCACTTTTCCATTTTTCCTTCTTGGCCATTTTTGTGTCCCATCGACACCGTATCATGCATCCTCATCCCTTGTGGATGCATACCTATCCATATGATTCTTCATGTATGGATGATTTCACATACCTTTTCATATCTAGTTGTGTATATTTTGATGTCTTACATATGACCCGTTATTCATCCTAGCCTACATCCATACTAAAGTGATCTTCACCCACTCACTGGTCCATAGAACGTTGTTTTCCATCTCCATTGAGACCACAATTGTCCCCTACCGATGTGATATTGAGTCACCGCCATGTTTTTCATCATTATTGTGATCTTTTTCTTGGGTCATTTTGTGTGTGTTATGCTTTCACCTATATTTTCATCACCCACCACCCTTTTTCACCTACATTTTTTTTCAAACATGCCATCAATTTCCCTTGGTTTCATAGATCCCCCTTTTGAGGGGGAGTTTTTCATCAAATATTTTTCCTTATCTAACCCTTTTTGTTTATTTCTCGTGGCTTTCTCCCGTAAACCACTCAACAAAAAAGGGGAAAATGTAGACACCTAATTTCAGTATCTATATCCTCTTTGCCTACGTGTGCATATTTTATTATTCATCCTTATTAGTTAATTAAATGCCCATTTATCCTATCATTATCCAATCCTCATCAATTAACATTAATTAATTAATCATTTGATCTTTATTAATTTACATTAATTAATTAATTCCCTTTTATTAATTAATTAATGGGTACCCACATCCACATGCCCTAACTAGCTTCTATTTTGGAATGCTTTCATTCCAAATATATGTCTTATGCATCCCCATGCTTTTTCCAACTTATTCTTATCTATAACTCACATACACCTAATCCCCAAATAATCCATCCCCACCTAATGCTTTAAAGCATTTGGAAAACCCTTAAAACAAACCAAAATCACACTAAAAACTAGAAAAATCTTCCCGTTAAGAAAATTTTCCTATGATTAGCTACGACTCAACCTACCACCGCTGACCCTATAAAAATAATTTCTTACTTTCTATTGATCATCAGAAAATCAAGTGCAAACAGATTTTTTTGCAACTTACAGACAATATTTCATGCCTGAGCAGTCCTAAATCCATTGCAGACCTCCAAACCTCTTTTTAGTGTGCATGCATTAATCGAGATCATTTTTTTGGTGAGATTGTCACTATTTTTTATAGATTCAATCAGATTTATCATATTATCTTCTATTTTTCACATCTAATCTTTTGCATGTCTAGATCATAAATAGTAGAGCTCATAGCTTCATCGTCAATTTATTTCTGAAAATCCACTCTTGCAAGTTGATCATTTGGTTTGCCTTCCCTCACCCTCATCAATCCTTGTCCCATTTGTTTTCCACCCTTACATATCGTCATCAACCCATCCTTTATGGCCTTTTCCTTTTTTTTTTTCTAGAGCCATCTTCATCCTCTCGCATGTGTTTATCCATTGTTCTAGTTTACTAAGCCTTCATCCAATCATCTTTTCCATAGAAAATCAGCCAGTTCACACCCTAGTCACCATCAACCTAGTTCCTAGTTTCAATCCCCAGTCCTAATCCCTATTTCTCGTGTTTCCATCATTTCTATTCTTTTATATTTCCTTTGCGAGTTGACTCCAACAATTCTAGAATTTTCTAGCTCTCATATTACACTCGATCCCGCATACCGTGCATATTTCTCTTGTTTTCCTGATCCATCCCCTCACATTGTCATCGACCTATCTTTGCATATTCTCGGGTCACCGCCGACCTGCACTGACAGGTTTGAAGCAGCAATAATCCATCATTCAAGACCAGTATTAAGCATCAAGCATCCGAGGTAGCATAAACCCTCTATCCTTCTAAGTTGACTAGTTTCTTTAGTAGCTAGTGCACTAATCTGATTAACAAATGAGAAATTTGGAGAACATAATTCTCTTATGGTGTCATACTATAGGATTCCTTATTTGGAATACTTGACCCTAGAGTTAAATCCATGTGATGATTAATATCTCTCATAGGTGGTAACCCTTGAGGTAACTCACTAGACACAACTTTTGTAAATATTTCTAATAGTCCTTTCACTTATGGTGCTACTTTTTATCTTCCTTTCACTACTTATGCAATGCTCTCCTTTTACATATTCTACATTATTAACACGAAACATGTATTTTTCTACTTCACTTTTCTTAGGAATTACTTGTCTAAAAGTAAAAACACTTTTGTTCTACCTCACTCTTCTCCTAAAATGGTTTCAAAGAATATTTTGGTCCATCATTCTCAGCTATATATGTGTTTATGTATACATCATGTTGATAATTCCAATTCAAATACCAAGGCCGACCAAGTAGACATGACACATGTCCAATGGTATGATTTTGTACATACATTCATCTTTATATCTTGATGTGGAAAATATCCTCTTTATCGACTTTGAAAAAAATTCTAACATCAATGCTTCTCCCATATCTAGGTCTTCATCATCACCCATTAAACCATCTTCTTCTCCTTGAGAAATGTCCGCACTTTTCTTACCACCATTATGGCCATATGGGCACTCATATTATTTATTCCCTCTCTCTCACACCTATAGAATACGCCACTAAATCCATGATATCCTCCATAACCTCTTCCTCTAGACACATGATCACCACATTAATATGTTCCTTTACTTTGAAAATCAAAAATTGAATTACCATCTTATTGCATAAAATTATCTCTTCTTTTACTTTGTCAATGACCTTATATAATATTTCAATTTCGTAGTTAGTAATTTGTTTTTGCATGATAATTTCTCCTCTTCCTTCAAATATTACTAATAGTGTTCTTCCATGGAATAGACTTGTAACATGTTGATCTCATCTTTAATTTCTATATGAAATGTAGTTATGTACCTTAATATTTTCTCTACATCATTCTCTCGCATGTCTCTCTCTAATGGAGAGTCGAAAAAAATTCTTTAGTATATTCTATCATACTAATCTCTCTCTATCAAAACCCTTATACCCTTGTAAACAAACTAAGATAGTAATATATGGGAAAATCATTTAATTAAGTTTTTCCACTAGTATTTCCCATGTCTTGATCTTATTCTTGCCACAACTCACTTATTTGGCCAAACTATATTCCCATTAAAGGGATGCACAACCTTTTAACATTCTACATGCAAAATATAACTTGTTGGGCTCCACTATG